>JAOPJO010000118.1:18221697-18236693 GCA_027123675.1 Molva macrophthalma | reverse complement strand
CACACACACACACACACACACACACACACACACACACACACACACACACACACACACACACACACACATACAAACCTTCCCCTCTTGTTGTTCATCAACCACTTCACAAAGTCCTGTGCTTTCCTGTCCTCCAGGTATTTACTGTAGTCGCTGGAGAACGTCCCGTCCGAATGCCGCTTCTCTTTCGACTCGTCCACCTCTGTCCTTTCTGTCTCTGAACTGTAGGGGGCGACGATGAGACACAAAAATGGCCGTTTGAAATAATATCTGCATCAATTATCAGAGCAGAGATTCTCTAACGGCCACAGAAGAAAATCCTGCTATCGCCGATGTCAAGGTCCTGAATAAATTCTACTATCTTGCCCTACATATATTTGTTTTTTTCAAGTAGTAGGCAAGTAGGCAAGGAATTGCTTGAATTGTTAATTCATACCAAAAATATATAAGGAGCAAATTATATCTGAATTCAGAGCACAGTGAATTTATAGCGTTTCATTTTGTATTTATCTTTTTTATAAATCAATAACAGAGCCATAATTAAAGTACCCACACTGCCTCTCCGAGTCCAGGCATAATAGGACTGAATCACCCTCTTTCATGGTCAGTGAATCTTATCTGCTTGTATGTACACAACACTCAGTTAGACACGGTTGCTTATCATGACGGGTCCTGTATATATGACTCAATGGCAGCGACTTTCTTATCATACCGAAGGTCGTGTTTTGTGATGTGTCAGTCCATTTTGAATTGCATTTCGTTGCTAACATCGAAGGTCTTGTACTTTGTGGTACGCCAATTCATTTTGTATTTTATTTTGTACGTATTGTCTACATGCTGCCAATACAATAAGAAGACGATAAGAGGAAAGAATAGTATTTGAAATCTGAATCTGTTCTCAAAACAAAAGACATATAACTCCTATAACTAGCTGCACTCTGTCAAGTTTTTATATTTTTCAAACTAAGTTGTACAGAAACTTTTTTAGCTAGCTTTCTTTTGGTAGCTTCTCTTTGAGTCGCTTTGATTGTTCTGAGCCTCACTGGCTTTGGATAACAGCATCTGCTTCATGAAACCAATAGTCAAAGTAAACTCGGGGACCATGTAAGAAGGTCAGTTACCTTGAGCGGTCTCCGCCGTCGAGCAAGGGGAGCTGCCAGCTGTAGTGGACCGCCAGCAGCAGCAACAAGATGGCGGACAGAGAGCGGATTCCTTTCACGGCCATGATCTGTCACACACACACACACACACACACACACACACACACAAACACACACACATATACATAAAATATGACAGAATTGTGACCCACACACATACAGGCAGACATGCACACAAGTTATCCTTTCCGGTTAAAGTAAATTTCAGAGATAACTGCTTCTTAGATAACACTAAATAAATGGCATCTTTTTCAGTCCATGTGAAAAATTTAAAGATACCAAGAAAAACCCACCTCGGACAAAAACAAATTCCAGATGGGAAGAAAAGAAAAATAGAAAGATAAAAGAAAGAAAAATGGGATGGCGAATGTATATGTGTGATAGTTCCTTTCCCCGGTGAATCTGAGAGTCTAGACATCGCTAGCGGCCTTATATACACACACCTTCCCCGACCCGGTCGTTACTTGCGACCCATTAGACCCGGATCCAATTCGGGGACACTTTAACCGGATTCACGGGCCGAGACCTGCGGTCATGCGTGTGATGAGCTGTCACTTAGGTGTTGAAATCAAACATCATCCTGTCCAATAAAAGCACCGGGGGAATAATATGATCCAGATATACGCAGCTACTGTGTCATCAAGACGCAGTACCTGCGATGTACAGCGGATGCTAACGGCCACTGGCGTGACCACAAATCATTTTTGGGGGGGGTTGTTGATAAAAGTTTTATAAACATGAATTGTAATAAAGTTAGAATGTATATTAGAATTTCGTTTAGATTGTATTGGGGTTTTATTGTTTTTTAAGGGTTGTCGATTCCAAAGAAAACTTTTTTGGTATCAGCCCATTTATCATAGCTAGCCTAACGCATTAAGCTATGCATTAGCATTGAAAATTGAAGGCAGCCCCATGAGCATGATTCTGATTGGCTAGTTGGAGCTACATTATATATCTTATATAAATGCAACTTATATTGCTATGTTACTCATTTTGGATAAAGTGTCTGCTAAATAAATGTAAAAAAATAATAGAAACGCACACATTTAAATCAGAATCTACTTAATTCTTTAATTCCATAATGACAAAAAAAACACATAGCAAACCACACGAAAGATTTATATAACTGAAGTCATATACATTAAATGAGTTGCTGTGCGCATCATTTACAAAATTGGTAGTGTAAACAAGTGGTTGCATAAATGTTCCACTTGAGGAAATGAAAATATTCCTTCATCCATAGGCCTTCATTTGTCTGCCTACAAAATCACTCTTTATCAAACTATTTAAAAACAAACCATTACCTTCATTATCATTTACACAAAGCATTTCTTGAACAACTTCATAAAGCCCTTTAAAATTGGCTTTTAACTAACCAGCTTTACCTACATTGGCTCTCATTTGACTGTTCTGCATGTTATGACTTTATAGCTTTTTTTTATTCAAGATTCAAGTTTTATTTGATTTGGTTTTATTGCCTTATTTGATTTTTGGTACACTTTGAACTACACTGTTGTAGTTTTTAGCATAATTCAGTGCTCAGGCGAAGCATCTGAGCAGAAAGTGGCTCAATTGTGTGTAGAGGTGCTCGTAAGCTGTGCCGTCCAGGCCGTGGTCCTTGTCGGTGTACCACTGCAGAACACACAGGAAATGACATACATGTGAAGATACATTATTCCTTATCTTTGTATGTGTCTGTGTGTGTGTGTGTGTGTGTGTGTGTGTGTGTGTGTGTTAAATACTCACCATGGCCTCAAAGTCGACCTCGTTATCCACCAGTGCTTTAGAAATCTGTGCTGCCTGCTGGAAGTGGACATTGTCTACAAAAAACAACACATTTAAAGCTTTTAAAGCGTTTAAAGATTTAAAGCTGCATTCAATCAATCTGTGAAATGGGGCAGTGCTGCACAATAATACATTTTTGTTGGGCTTGAGCTCTGTCTATCCATCGACTGTCTGTCTGTTTAGATTGGTTACGTGAAGTTTGAGGTAGTACCGTCTGCTAAGCCGTGAACCAGGAGGTATTGCACCAAACTGAAATTGTGGGCCCTGGCAGTGACTGTTGAATTCTACAAAGGAACACAGATAATTAGCAAATACAACTATGCAGGTATAACCATGAGCACAGACTATAACTAACATATCCCTTTCAACAACAAAGCTCAAGTTACCATGTAGAAGTCTGGGTTTTCCAGAGGTTGGTTCATGTACCGCTCCGTATAGATAGAATCTGCAACACAAAATGTAACAAAAATATTCTAGTACTTTTATACATCATGCAATAATTGCAATACCTGTCTTTGTTAGGAGTAAACTCGCTAAACTAGGTTCCGGGGTGAGTGTGTATTTCCCAATTAATAACAATTTTAATCATTAAAAATGGCTATAATTTGTTTAACTTTTTGGGGATTTACGTTGACAACGATAATGTATTAACGTCATAATCCTGTCGCAGATGGACATACCATAATACTCCCACTTGGACACCGGTGCCACGGCCATTCCACATTTAAACACCCCACTTCCTGCTCCCAACGCCATGGACGTTACATAGCCTCCGTAGGACTGTGGAGAAGAAATAAAGACATTGTTTACGATGTGAAATTTCTATATCGACATCTAAAATGACACCTTTGTTTTGTAATAACAGTGTTAGTGTGTTGGGAAATATGTCTAGTCTTTTCTGTGTTTGGCTGGCTCGTTTAGCACACTGTGTGGACTGCTTGAGTGACAGACATGAAACATTAGGTTCAAATGTAAAGACAACATATGGAAAACATACCCAGCCCCAGATTGCAACCCGCTTCTCGTCGATGAAACCCATTTTCGTTATTTCTCTGAAATAAACATTACAGTTGAATTATAGTTTACACTAGCGTATCGTTAAAAGGTTATTCATAGCAATAATACTTATATTTATTAATTACTGTTTATTATGTAAGGGATAATGTAGAGCGAGATTCGAGCGAGAGTTGGAAATAGTGTCCATTGCAACGGTCTGTTATTCATAGGACTAGTTAGCTATACAGAAATAACAGACTGCTGAAGGCCGTAATTGACCAATCACAATCGAGTATTCAACAAAGCTGTGTAATAATTGTTATTATCGGCCATATGAGTTGAAATCTATGTTAGACTTGGATGTAAAATGAATAACACAATTCTGAATCATTTTGATTCTTGATTTGATTTAAACTGATTTAAATTGTCAAATAATGCTCGGAAGTGAGCCAACAAGTAGGACAGTTCTGTAGATATCATGTGTCATGGCGTCTTTAAAGGGAAGGTGTTACTAAACAAAGGTTATTCTTAGACCTTAATTGGCCCCATAACGACCCTGCAATCTTTACTGTCCGCCAGTGACCAACACTTTGCTTGTGATAAAAGCACGTGCACGACATCCGCACTTGATGCTCACGATAACACATCCTTTCCTAAGTAACTCTCTGATCAGGATTGCCACATGCGTACGTACGCAAGCATCCATGCATACATGTGCACGTACGTACACACACACGCTCCAAATATAGATCAAAGAGCTCTACATTTGGAAAATACTTTAAAAAAAAAATAGGCTGTCCAAAAAAGGAAGGAAAGCCGCAGCAGAGGTTAAGAAGGCAGAGATGAACACCTCCTCCTCCTCCTTCTTCTTCCACTTACTGGACAGCCGTGATCTGATCTTCCACCTCAAAGGTTCCCAGACGTCGGTAAATGGCGTGCATTAGCTTGTCGCCCCGGTAACCGCTTCCCCTTCCGTCGAATTTGGCCACGATGATGTTCTCCGTGCTGGCCAGATAACTGGACCAGCCCACGGAGTAGCGGAGGTCAACCACCTGGCTGCAGGGACCCGCGTATCTGGAAGGGTGGTGTTGGCGGTGGGGCAAACAGGTGTTAACTGAGGCTTTGAGTTTATGAATAAGGCATAGCGTGAGATTATAAGGCACTGAAAGGTTTCGAGTGCCCTTTACGTGAACAAACTTTGCTGTATTCACTTTGTGCTTTTGGTCTGAGACGCACGTACTGAATAAAAACATTTATGGATATTGATGAATTACCTGCCTGTGTTTTCTCTTGTGTGATAAACCTGAGTAGTACCTCACAAACTCACAAACGGGATGTTTTATTTTGCACGAAGGGTTCGTTTGTGATGACTGACGTTTGCATTTTTGCCCGCATGAAGTTAAGATTGTTAAACTGATTTATTTGTGTTGTTGGTGGTGGGACCTTTGTTTACTTAACCCGGTGGTTCCCAAGCTTTTTTATCCCCCCACTAACACACACACACACACACACACACACACACACACACACGCACACACACAGGCACACACACACACACACACAGGCACACACACACGCACACACACGCGCACACACACGCACACACACAGGCACACACGCACACACACACACACACACATATCCACCCGTTCCAACACTTATTTAAGGGTTCTTCCCATGATGTTTTTACATGATGGTGCAGGCTCACACAACACTGGGGGCAAAGTTCATGCACGGCGACCATAAAGGCTGCCAGGTCGGTGTGCATCGGGGGTGGTCATATAAATCGTATCAGTAGAGTTCATGGGCTTGTTAACAGCTCTTGTGTGCAACACATTTCTAATAGTTTATTTCCGCCTGTGGTTGTTTTATACAATCGTTGTATAAAGATATTCCTCTCGCTATAATACATTCACGCTCCCTCCAATCCCATCTAGCTCACCCCCCCCCCCCCTTAAGCCTCCCACTTTGGGAAACAGACTCCACTCGGACACACAGTGAGTGACACAACATGAATAACAGTACACAATGTATTCACTTACACGTCAACCAGTAGCGGATACTTCTTAGACTCTGTGAAGCCTGGTGGTAAAGTCATTTCATACTCGATCTCTGCCCAAAAAAAACAACAACAACAACATTGAAAATCACTTCACCGCTCCTGAAGGACGACACCGTTTTGGGTGGTTAAAGCATCATCCCATCTCTCCTGGCGTGGCCATAACACATCCGTATTTTGGGATCAATGCGCCAAAGTGCTGCTATTGTGTCCGTGTCCCGTTTGCGGCATGGCGCACTCACACCAAATGCTCTTCGGCAGAATCGGTACATCAAAGTCAATTTGGACAAATGACGTTGGTAACAGTGGTTGAAGCCAGGAGAGGATGGATACGATTATAGAACCATCAGTAGGGTCCTTCAAGATGTCAATTAACGCGTCCCTGCGTTAGCTTCCGATATGTCGTCCGAGCTTACCGACTCCTCCGACACGGAGGACCCCTCGCCGCACGGAGGGCATCCGGATGTTGGATACGTGGTCGAGGAATCGACTGTTGTCCTCCAGGACCGTCACCTCTACAAACACCAATGTGGGGGGGGGGGGGGGGTTGTTAATGTTGGGGGCAAAGGTTCTGGGTTCCAACCCCCAATGTTCTGCAGTGTTTTAACAACATTGTGTTTTAGTGTTTAAAAGGTGCTTCCACGTCATGTTGACCACGCGGAGGAGCGTGGATTTCACTTCCTGTTTGTACCGTGACCCAAAAATGAAACGTAGTGGCGGCTGGGTTATTTTTGGTTCGCTTCCTATAGGATGCCAAGGGTTTTTTTAACTCCCGGATGAAATCGCACAGATTCGGATGCACAGTGGCTTAATCAAGCTTGCTTTGTGAAAATGGTCAACGGAGTTTGAGTTGAGTTGAATGAAAGGTTGCGGTGTTCTGTACCTGTTCTGTTCTTGTTGTGCCTGAGGGAGTAATGCGGAGTGCCCGGACCTGAGAAACACGGAGGACAGCAGATTCAAACATGAATCCTCTCAACAGACAACAAGCAACATGGCGAAGGACACAAAGTGGGAATACGAAAGAAACAAATAAACAAACAAAGAGAGGATTAAACTAAAATAAGAAAACAAGAGATAAACAAATACAAACAGAAAAACTACGTTTTTTTGTCTGTGCTTTTTCTATTGTTTTTGTCATATTTGTTATGATTTTCTTTACATCTCAACTGCAATCAATAAATCAAATAAATCAAACAAATAAATCTGGTATCTGTAGCTGCCGCAGGCCTGTAACAAGCCCGTCCAATCGTTTCATTCAGCCCGAATGAAAATAATTGGACGGCCTACCTGTCAGTCTACCTGCCTCCCCGGCTGGCTGTGCACTCACTCGCAGGACCAGAGTCTTCCACGAGGCAAGGCAGACCTTTAGCTAAAGCTAGCGAGTAAGTCGCGTGTTTTGGTGGCAGTGGCTTTGAAGGGAGGCCTAAAGGGAGGGGTGGGACTATTTCGGTTGTATACTTCTGGATTCTAGCAACATCGACCTTACTCTGGCTGGTTTCTCCAAATGGCCTGCCCTTGCTATGATGAATCCAGAAAAAGGTTACAAATACAGTTACAAATACAGTTATGAATACAGTTCCGAATACAGTTACAACGCGTCTGGACGGACCGTGGCAGGCCATGCGGTAGAAGGAGGCGTTGTGGCTGAAGTAGGCAGAGTTGTATTGGCAGTCTTTATGAAGTGTGCACGTCAGACATTCTTTTCCCTTGGAGGTCCACCTGCACACAACACACACACAACATGATTTACATGCGCTAAATTACTATTTAAAACTAAACTGGTATCTTTATTTAAATACAGTAGAGGGCAAAAAAATTGCATTAATGCTGATTTGGCTTCAACAGTCACACACACACACACACACACACACACACACACACACACAGACACACACTTACTTGTAAACATTCCGGCCTCCGGCTCTATCGCCGTCTTCATTACTTGAATAATACCTGGGGACAGAAAGAGATCATAGTTAGTGGTATTAACATTTACATTTACACTGCTCTATTCACATTGCTTCACTTCTTAAATCAAGATTTCATAATAAAAAAAGGTTTTATTATTTGTATAAAAAATTTAAAAAACACTTTGTTTTGCTATTAGTAGCATACAGTGTCTTGAGTTCTGGCTAAATGTTTGGCTGCATCATTTTCAGACGACGTTACTGTCAGAGATTTGCCCATGGTTGGGACAACAATAAAACGCTAAATTATATTGTAGTTAATAGCTGCAGTATAAAAGTTATGTAGTGCAGATGTAATGCATGAGTGTGTGTTGAAATCCACTCTAAACTATAAATCGTGTGCTAGTTTTGGCAGCTAGGCAACCATCTTGTGAACTTTTCCCACCACTCAGGTTCATGGACGCCCAATCAAAACTCACACGGTGTCATCGGCCATCACTTTTAGGATGTTGATCACCTCCCACTTCCCGTTTGTGATAGGCTTGGGAATTCCCTGTTGGACACGATGACAAAATGTCACCTTAAATGTAGACTTATTCTCGGTACTGTAGCATTCAGCCCACCGCTTTTAGACACTATTAATGTGATTCATATCTCCCGATTTTGTAAGTCTGTACGGTTGTACAGACTTACCAGTACGGTTGTCTGGGTGTTTCCATCACAATAATGTTAAAGGTACAATATGTAACTGTATTACATCATAAAATGAGCATGTTTAGCATGTTTCCTTAATATCTGATGAACCATTGAGCATTATCGTGACCAATGGTTCATCAGATATTAAGGAAACATGCTAAATTGAAATACTGGCTTCTCCGACAAAAATGCTACAGCCAGTAAGTTCTCCTTTAAAATGTCCATTCCGGGGTCAGAACGTTTGTTTTTGTTTTGGCCTACCCTGGCTAGCAGATACAAATACACCATCTCCAAGCCTCAAGGCTGCGTTTACGTCCGCCCTGGTAGCTTGGAGCAAGAAGTTGTCTCTCAAATTGTAGGAATATAGACCTATAAAACTACATTCATAAGTGCATTCTTGCGTGTGAGACGAATCCCCATGCACACAGAGTACAGTTCTCAACAGCCTGATTCTTTATTATTTGTTCGTTCCGTTAACGATATAAACCTAATTAAAAAGGGTAATGAAGGTGTACTGAAAGCGCACGGCAGTGATGTTAGTTTGACGGTATTTGCTTGCAAAACAAAATTGCTCATTGAAATATGTCCTATTCTAAACATTCAACATACAACTGTTCAATATGGAATCGCACGTTGACTCTATTTTCACAAAACACACAATAAATGTGTCATACCTGATGAATAGACCATGACCACTGCGTTGACCGTGTGTTGAGACTAATCTCTAAGATTGCCCCGTGAGTAAATGTGGTAAAAGCAGAAGAGGCCACCACTCACCGCGACCACATGATGGATGTGTTTATATCCGCTGTTGTCACTCATCACCAGGTAATATGAATCCTTGGTCGCGAACACGGGTTCGTCCGGGGAAAACTGTGAGAGGTGTCGACGTGGATGAGAACATACGTTTTTATTGCCTACTTACCGCTACGTTAACATGTTAGCACGCTAGCATTATCACAGAGTGTGTATTGCATGCTAACCGTCACGCTTACATGGTAGTACGCTAGCGTTATGACAGGGTGTATTGCATGCTAACCGACAGGCTTACATGCTAGCCCGCTAGCATTATCTTTATCGTCATTAATATTATCAGTGTGTATTACGCTAACATGCTAGCATGCAAGCGTTGTCAGAGTATTTATTACATGCTAACTGACATGCTGACATGCTAGTTCTAATAGAATGTGTGTCATAAACTAACAGACACAAAAACGCTACTATTATCAGTGTACAGGTATAAAGGCCACGTACCCTTCCGATCCAGCCGTTAACTTGGTTCAACATCAGGTCCTGGAAAAAATTGGAAATGATACACTTTTAATGAGGAAGGTTCAGTTACAGATATATATAACGAAGACTTATAAATATGTATAGCTTCAGAGACGATAGAAGGATCAATAGATGGATGGATTGATAGAACAGACAGACAGACAGACAGACAGACAGACAGACAGACAGATAGATAGATAGATAGATAGATAGATAGATAGATAGATAGATAGATAGATAGATAGATAGATAGATAGATAGAGTGATAGATAGATAGATAGATAGATAGATAGATAGATAGAGTGATAGATACATAGATAGATAGTAATAAATTGATAGATAGATAGATAGATAGATACAACCATTGATAGAGTGATAGTGATAGAGTGAGTGATAGATAGATACATAGATAGATAGAGTTATAGAGTGATAGATATATAGATGTATAGAGTGACAGATAGATAGATAAAGTTATAGATAGATGGGTCACCTCCCCAGTGATCCAGGACGTCCCGTTGAAGTTGTAGATCTGCAGGAGGAGGTGTTCCTGTTTCCTCTTCAACCACTGAACGGCCAGGCGTTGGTCCGTTACCCAGGTTACCGTCGCCAAGTAGTGTTCGCTTTAGAACAGGAATAAAAAGAATAATAACTCAACCGAAACAAACATTATTCTATCGTGTATACGTGATACACTTCTACTCTTTGTAAAAGTATTTCAACTCTGATTCTTTTTCAATCTGTCGGTCGCGGCCCATTAGTGGACCAAATGGGTCGCTGGATGGCTACAATAAAAATAAAAATGGTCTATTTGATCATCAATATTTATGAAGACTGGAAAGGGAACATTGTATGAAGGACAATATAGATAGAGAAATGTAAATCATTTTTGACAGGGTCATTTAAACGTATCGTTTATTTCACTGCAGCACAAAATATTTGGTTGGGTTCTGTGACAAAGGTACATCCACAAGTGAGTCCCAAAAGGTCTCCTCCACTGTGCAGGATTGTCCCGTACTGTACTGCAGTGTAGTTACCCTGTGTTAAAGGAGGTTGGAATGGCAACGGGCATGACCGTGGTTACGTTGTCTGCATCGGCAACAAACAGCTTGACGACAGGGTTGGGGGTTCCGGGCTGCCACCAAACAACAAGCAGAGAAGCAAGAAGGAGATTCCATCAAAATACCCGAAATGGTCTATAAGTCTACCAAAAAGATCTATCTAATATTTGGGAATTGTACAGACATACATGTGGTTAGGGAGCATGCAGGTAGGGGTTAAACATCTCTAGGATGCCTACGGGTGCAGTGCAAAAAATCGTTGAACGAACCCAGTGCCTTAGGGAGGGTGGTTAGCCTAGCAACGCTAAACTATTCTTTCCACTGCTGAATAAAAATGCACTAACAAAAATCTATCCGTTCAAGTCGAAACAAACGGATCACAATCAGACCTTGACTCGAGGAAAAAGAAACAGAATAATATTGTTTTTGGAGCATTGCTGTATTTTTCCCGCCGGCTTCGTGAAAGGGCCCGGGTCTATTTTGGACGTGACAATTACAAAACCTTATTTTTTTGCGGAACCGACCTTGGGGTAGGGGATGACTACGGTGCTGGGGTACTGGTCGTCTCCGTACCAGGAGTACTCTATGGCGTGGACGCCCATCTCGTTGAACTCGGCGTAGGCCACGTGCTTTCCGCCCGGCGACCACCACAGCGCTTGATTGGAGGAAAACATCTCCTCTGACAGAGAGAACAAAGAGGGGGGGCAGGCATTGACGAATGACTGATGATTTGTAGTCTTTTTCTTCAACATCAGCACATCATTACAGTTCAGAGTTTTGTTTTGATTCGTTTCATTGTGATCTCCTTTAGTGTCAGCTATTTGACAGATATAAGACAATTATTGTCATACTCTCTTCAAAATCCACCAATAATCCACTCCACCCAAAGAAGGTGTTAAAACCAAGGCTAATAGACACAAATTGAGCAAATATAATTAAAAAAACAAATAAAATAGAAGGTATTGAATTTAAATATAAAGCAAGGCCAAAGAAGAAGTGAGATTTTCTAAAAATATCAACGTCTTCGAGAAGTTGCTTGAATCCCATTTTATTTGGGTGTGGTTCAGTGGACGTTGCAACTGGTATCGCGTTGCCGTTTCCTGTTGCGTCATTCCAAACAGAACTTCAGCTCGGCAGGACTTAAACATCCCCTACCACTCACCCTCGTACACCCAGTCTGGGACGCCATTCAGAATAAGGTTGTGTTTTCCGTTGGATGTGACCCTCTCCGGTTTGCTGGAGGCATTGCTCATCACGTACACGTCGTTCTCCCAGACATAGGCCTGCCACGGGATATAGTGGATCGTCACACTCTTTTGCTTATTCCCTTACCCCCCCCAATCTAGGTACAATTCCAAAAGAAACGGTTGTTGAGTCTAGATGTTTCTCACGTGTAAACGGGTCCTTTGTTTTGACTCACCAGTTTGTTTCCTTCGGGGGCCCATGCGAAATACTGGACGTTTTCTGTGATTTCAGCGGTCCCGATGAGTTGCCTGTATCAAATTATCGAAACAAGGTCAGAGGTTAAAGGGGACCTTCAGAGATTCGTAGTGATCCGATCAGTTTGTTTCTACTCAATATTTTGGATCCTGATCGCTATTAAGTCATTTAGCAGACTTATTTTTTAATACAAATAAAGTATTGATAAGCCACTGATTAGATCGATTTAGATCTACCCTACAGTGAAATCCCACTTGGGAGTGTCCACCCTTGAAGTAAGATAGGATCACACGACCTGCATAAGGATATCAACGGAACCAGCAAATGTGACTGTCAAATTGATTGATGATGGGGTTGCATAACCATTTTCTTGTCACATGTCGTTCAAAAGATGTCAGTCATGTGTTTATCAGGGGTCAGGGTTCATGGCTCTAGCAATAAACAACGTCTCCGTCCTGGTGGAGGGGAAATCGTCAAGGTGTAGGAGGTGTAGAGCAAGGGGATGCCTACTGGTTGACGACGTCATAAATCGTGTAGCTGGCGTTGAACGAATGTCTCCATTGCTGATTGGGAACAGAGGTGAGAGAAAAGATGATACAAATAATAAAAACGACAACAACAATCGTTATAAGAAACTGTAACTGTAACAGTATTTGCTTTTTTTCCTTCGGATTTCACCGACTTTTCCGACTCCCGAGGGAAATGAGTATGTACCTTTGAGATGTTACTCATGAACGCCACGTACTTGCGGTCGGCCGACAATTTGTAATCCTCGGCCTCGAGATCAATCTGCGGGATTAAAAGGTTAAAGGTCAACTAACCCTGATTTCATTTTTTAGGCCAACCAATCCGACTTCAACAGGATTACTTAGGGTGTCTATTTAGCCATAGCCATTGGCCGATTTCTTGTAGGGAATGTGGGGACAGAAATGTATAGAGATAGAACAGGTGATCATGTGACCCCAGTGTGATGATGTAACAGGAAGGCAAAAACGATGGATGCGGCACCAACAGTTGGTGGTGTTTCATTTTATCGTAAACATTGTCCTCGTAATATCCTGTCAATTTGGCTGAGATAAAAAGGTGAATATTGTGACGTTTTTCCCATATCGCCATTGATTTACGAGAACGGTACGAATGGCTTGTGTAAAGTTTTGGCATTCCAGCTGGACGATGGCATCTTTCAAGTCACTCGACTGCACGACCTCTATAGACAAACACACTCACTCACACATACATGCACGTAGATCGACATGCACAGACAAATATGCTTATTTACAGAAGCAAACACACACACATCCACACACACACACACACACAGAAACACAAACAAACAAAATACAGTAAAAGCCTAACTTACAGTCGCCAGCAGTGAACTGAACTAGCGGCCTGAACCAAGATGACCTATGTGTTACTAATACACCGAAGATGACGTTATCACTCACCTCACCTCACCATGAACCGTACGCGAGGGCTGTGCTTGCGCAGTTCACCCACGGCAAACTATAAATTAGGCTTTAACCCCCCCCCCCCCCACGTCATGACACTCACAAATAGCGTTCTGTTCAGGAACTGTTCAAAGTCGCCGGATTCGGCGTTGTGTCGGAACACCGAGCCGTTGGTCTTGTGGAGGTACTCATTGTCTGCGGAACACACAGAACAAGGTGACGACACAAACGTCATGGCAACGCCATGAAGACGGAAGACTTTCTAATAGTCTAATAGTTCCAAATGGAATATGTTCATTGTGGTCCAATATTGACCCCAGTCGGGTCGGTGCAGGGATTGTGGACTTGAGAGAGAATTTCACACATCACGGTCTCCCTTAATTGTAATGAACACGGGTGAACACACACACACACAGTTTCCTGTTTTCTTATGTGGGGTCTTTCACCTGAGATCCACCTCATGTTGTAGGACCTTGGTTTGAGGTCGTTGTTGAAGACATCGACAAGGCTGAACGCTCTGGTGTTATCACCGTCATCTGAAAAGACAAACATCAGCCAGGGATCAAACCATATCGCTGTGTATGTACACACACACACACACACACTCACACACACTCACACACCGTGACTAAAGTACTGTAATAGGGGTGATGATACTCTTTTTTTAACGTTTATTTTGGCACGATTCTCATGGTAGACGCAGTCTGTCTGATGGTGATGGAATGGGTCGGCCTATGAGGGCGTAGCGCTACGACAAACATATTTTTTAAACTTTTGTAATGATCATTGTTTATCCTACGAACAGTATTGTAAACTGACGCTTTAATCACTTTCAGTCATTATTGCTGGATTGGCCCAAAAACGAATTAAGAAATTAAGAAATCACTACCTGGCCGCACATTAAGCATGATAGGCCTACTGTCATAACCACTACATGACAGTATAAGTCGGCCTACTGCATACCGAGAATCATACCGACATCAGTGACCAAAAGCCCCCTGTTAACGGAAATCAAAACTGCATGAAATAAACAAAATGATTAATCTCATCTTTTGCAGACCACTTGACAGTGTTAAAGGAAAGGTTGCCTGGAAATCGTGTTTGGAACTGTGTGTGTGTGTGTGTGTGTGTGTGTGTGTGTGTGTGTGTGTGTGTGTGTGTGTGTGTGTGTGTGTGTG
>JAOPJO010000118.1:17696538-17710951 GCA_027123675.1 Molva macrophthalma | reverse complement strand
CGATTTCTGTTCATGAATGGATAGTTACGTGGCTGGATTATTTGGAAGAGAGAACGCCAAATTGGTAAGTAAAGTAATAGTTGAATGTTTAAAGAAGGTTTATTTATTTTGAAGGTTTATTTTCCTCCATGTCTGCTTGTCTTGTATCGTGAACAAGGAGCTGACAGTGTTGCGTTATATATTGGAGAGATAACTTTTGTGGAGAGAAATAAACTGAAAACGGGTCAGATATGACTTGAATGCCACTTGTCAGCCTTGCTATAAAATCAGCTGTTCTGACGTTTACCCCGGGACTTTACCCCGGGACTTTACCCCGGGACCGCAAGGTTTAGCCCACATTTTCTAACCCCATCGCCAGAATAATGCATTGAAGGTTTTTCATGGAGTGGAGAATTTCTATATCAAAAACCGACCTCTAATTGGTCGACCTCTAATACAAATGCACTGTTCTAGAACAAATTTATTTTCATTGTCAGAATTATCATTTTTAGGGGTCCTACAAAATCCGTAGGAACCCTATTGTATTCGTTAGTATTATTATTATTTTTAATTTTCTTCCTGGAAAAATTTGGCCGTATCTCAAAAACGACATGGTCTAAAGTATAAATTGGCAGGCTTGTAAAAGTCGTGAAATGAATAAGGGATGCAAAGGATGGGCCAGAATTAACCATAGGTGGCGCTATAATAAGCAATTGAAGTTTACATTTTAAACAGGCTGCCATTTCCATTAGGAAAGTGCAATATGCATGAAACTTTGTATACATGCACCATTTGTCATGAGGAAAAACTTTCAAGGTGCAACCCATATGGTCAGACCATTTGGATTTAATGCACTGGCCACAACTCGACCAAACACCCGCTGATAACTGCTTTGGTGCCGGAGGTGGTAAAACCTGCAAACTTGGCACACATGTACCAGTTGACTGGGACTATATAGTCTTTCATTTATAGCAATAAGGCCAAAGACGGCGGAGATATACAATTTAAAGTGAAATATATGCATATCCCCGATGTTTAAACAGCTATAACTTTGCGTCAAAACCACATAGGCTCAGTCTTCATAGTATACCCATGCCAAATTTCAAGTCTGAAAAAAGAAATGGATGTATTTTGAAGTTCGCCTATCCAAACAGTGGCCTCTCTCCAACGCAGGCTGGGCCTTAAAGGGGTACACGCATAATTTCTCAAAAGTCAGTTTTGACGGTGGATCTTGACACTGTATACTTTAGAAACATGGTTGGTGATTATTTTGATATGTTTAATTCCGGTAACCCAGTTTTTAAGGCATACAAATGCCATGTGACCATACCTACCAAGCTCACTATGTTTGCCACGTATGGAAGACTGCTCCTTCTCGAAATATTGTGTCATCTGCCTTGGTCAATACACATGTCCATGCAGTGTAGTGGTACAGAGTCGGCCACATGACCACGGGGTCGCAGGTTCGAGTCTAACCTTGACCAAACATATTGTGAGACATGGCATGAAATCAAACAATGTTAACTATGATGTATTCATTAGGCCATGGCCACCATACTCGCTATATTGTAGGACCCTGTTATCGTTGCTTGCAACTATATTTTTTATTGTAATGTAACCAAATCTAAGCCACTCAGGCGTGAACAAATAAAAAAACAAAACAATTCTGTCTTTCTTTCACACCTGGAGTCAGATAACAGAACAAACTGTATGGAATACCTTAAACTTCCATCAAGTTGATAACAATCTTAAACTCATGTTCATTTTAAACATGACTTATGAGTAACACCAGAGTACATAACATGAGTACGTAACACCAGCAGTTATAGGCAAAGCTTATTCAAAAGTTTAATACAAGTGCCAAGTGCATAAATTACAACTGTGCTTTTGCCTTTTCACTGTTAATAGTGGCAGACGTTACCATTCAAAACACTCAGTATTTCATATTGACCAAGAAACGGGTACCTTACTGACACTAATGAGAAGGGTGATACTGAGGTCTCGATTTCGGGTCAGATCTGGTTTGAGGGCAGTGGTTGAGATGTGTAAAATGTCACGTAGGAGGAAGTCACTTACTCTCGACCTCAAGCAGTTCTTGTTTAAGTTCATGACAGAGAATGTCTGCTCACAGGAATATGTGGAGCCGAATAAGCTCAGCATTTTCTTTGCAAATGTTTGCATTTCTGGAAACCTGCCTTTATCCAGCTGCCACTAAAAGTCAAGAAGAGAAAGCTGCTGGTGTCTGCTGTGCCACTTGTCACACTGCAGCTCAATGAGCTCCAGCTGTAGCGGAGCATCATCCGGGTCCACGGAGAAGGGAGAAGACAAAAGCAACATGTCCTTTTCAATATCGGCAAAATCCCAAAAGTGTTCGTTAAACTCCACAGAAAGAGATGCGATGGCTGTTGCATACCTCTTTGTTTGCGCACCTATGTTGTCCTGTAGAAGTCTGTCCAGGGCCACTTGCAAAGCTGGGAAATGTGCGGTGCAGGGTTCCGTTTGTGACAAGTGTCTTCGGAAAAGTTGTAGCTTGGTTCCAAAGGCCTTAATGTGCGCATATAGCTTGCTCACCACTGCGTCTTGTCCTTTGAGGCTAACGTTCAGCGCATTGAGATTCTTCGTTATGTCAACCAAAAAGGCCAAATCTGCCAGCCATACAGTATCTGACAGTTCTTGCATCGGTTGTCCCTTTTCGGCCCCAAAATGTCAAATTTCTTCCCTGAGAGAGAAAAATCGCTGCAGTGCGGACCCCCGACTGAGCCACCTCACATCGGTGTGATATACTACAGCTCCGTATTTAGCAGGAACTGCTTAAACTGGCGGTGGTATAGGGCTGTAGAGAGAAGAGACTTGTTTGCGGGTTTCATAACATGATCAAATTTGAGATGTTTTGCGCAGAGAGACTGCTGCTGCATTATACAGTGCAGTTTAGTAGTGTTACCTCCTTCTTCGCTGACTTTGTTCAACGTGGACAATCCACTTGGTTCACCAACCATGGCAGGCGCACCATCGCTAATAATCCCACTAACTTTACTCCATGGTAGTTTCATATCGTCAACAGCTGTACAAACAGAAACAACTAAATCCGTTCCTCTTGTTTGGCCTTTAAGGCTTTGGAGGTCAAGCAGCTCCTCTGTTATGTTCATGTCATCGTCAACTCCTCTTAAAAAAAATCTGTAGCTGTGCAGTGTCAGATGCATCTGTGCTTTCATTGCAGGCTAATGAAAAATAATCAGAAGTCCCCCAATTGTCTCAGAATATCTGATGATATGTCATCTATTCTCTGTGCCAGTGTTACGAGCCAGGCAAACATTTGCAAATTCTTGCTTCTCGGGGCAAATGTTCTCCACCATTTTCATGACAGTCTTTGATAAACGTACCCTCTGTGAAGGGTTTACCTTGTTTGTTTGTCTCTTGACAAACACAATTGCCCAGATTTTCAGTGAAAAAATATTGTAATTCCCATCTCTCCTGGCGTCAGCCCTCACTGTCAACTTTCCTCTTTATTTACAGGCGCCATGGCAGAAATGAGCGGGTTCACTGCATGATCACAGAGTCAGATGGAGTTAGAGTGGTGCTGCCACCATGCGGTGAAAGGAGAAATGATGAACCTTTTATGATTTATTTATTCTGTTTGACCTTCCTAGCGGGCCATAAAGAATACATTATAAAACCAAAGCTGTGGGCCATACGAAATCTTGACCCGTGGGTCGGACTTTGGGCATGCCTGATTTATGGTGTGATCGGCCAATCACCGATTTTAAGTGGAAAATTAAACACTTTTTTTCCTAACTGGCCCGTGTGTGAGCGTGAACAAGACACAAGCCTGCCATGCACTTGCCCACTCCATAGGCCAATCTATCTTGGCATACAATTCATATTGAAATCCTGATCCATACAGGATCCTGTATGGATCCTGATCCATACAGGATACATCGGTTGCCGACACATCGTTTTGTAGGCCTTAAGAACAAGTTTAGTCTCGGCATGTTGAAACATGGCGCATATTAGTGTTGTCACGATACTAGATTTTCTAACTTCGATACAATACCTTGAAAAATATCGATATTCGATACCATTTTCGATACCATGGGGAAAAAATTTACACAACATTGAGGGCATACAATTTTTGATTTTTATTTAAAAATAATATCACAAGGCTATAACATGATAACGAGGTACGACAGCAGAATGACGTAGTAAACATAATGATTACAACTTTTTTACATTATTGAAAACAATATTCTTGAGGTTGTGCCCTTGTTCAAAGCCTCTGAGATTGTCACAATCAGAAGGCACTTAAGTGCAAGTAAAAAGAAAAGCAGTGTACTCTTATGCATTTTCAAGTAACAAATTAGTACAAAAAATGAAATGGAAGTAATTACTATTATGACAACAAGATACGTCTTTTACTATAGCAAACATTAACAGCAATGCAGCAACAGCAAACATTAATAGCAAACATTAACTATAATTCAAACTTTTTACATTAATGAAAACAATATTCTTCTTGACGTAGTGCCCTTGTTCAAAGCCTCTGAGATTGTCACAATCAAAAGTAAAAAGAAAAGCAGTGCAATCTTATGCATTTTCAAGTCAAAAATTAG
Source organism: Molva macrophthalma (assembly GCA_027123675.1). Taxonomy (NCBI): domain Eukaryota; kingdom Metazoa; phylum Chordata; class Actinopteri; order Gadiformes; family Lotidae; genus Molva; species Molva macrophthalma. The sequence goes on along the minus strand of JAOPJO010000118.1, from coordinate 17,706,365 downwards.
TACAAAAAATTAAATGTAAGTAATTACTATTCTTACAGGCTGTGCCGACATGCTCTACAGAGGTGAGGGAGCGTGACACCCATTACTTTAGCCTAATATTTCTTTGCAACTTTCAGATTTTTTGCTAGGAACACCAGCATGTCAATGTGCTCCTCTGTAAGTCGTGCCCTTCTTGGACTGCAAATGAGCCCTGACGTACTAAACACACGCTCTGAGGCTGAGCTTGAAGCCGCGGTGCACAAATACTTCTTAACAAACTGGGCAAGGTGAGGTATAGTTTTCTCATGTGTCCTCCACCATGTGAGTGGTGTCCTCTTCTGCACTGATGTCAGGCATCTTCTCATATATTGTGAACTCAGTTTTGAGTTCTGCCGCTGCGTCTGCATCCTCTTCTGATGGATCCTCTCCATGTTCCATGTTCCATGCTCCATGTTTTTTTTCCCCCCTGTATGGTTGTTAACAGTCCGTTCAGATCTGTTTTAATTTTCTTTGCTGGTTGCTTGACACCTGGAGAGGGTGTTTGCTGACTTTGGCCTCCTATTTCCTGTACCTGGACATTGTCCATAAGACTTAAAACTGTCCTTGAATCTTGGGTCGAGAAACGTGGCTGTGTTCAGTATCAGCTGCAGACGCCTGTCCTCATATCTTTTTCTGAGATCTCCTCCAATATTTTCTTTAAGTTGACGTTTTAGGTTGCTGTCACTTTCCTCAACTGTCAAAGTAGAAAATATCTTCCAACTTAGGGGCAGGACAGAGGAGAGAGTGTGTGTGTTTTTCACCACTAAGGGCATCCGTGAAAGAGCTGACAGGGCTCAATACCTCTTTTACAGCCTTGAGAACTGTAATGTCGGAATCCTTAGGCATGAGGTGCCATTTCTTCCGATCGGCGGCTAGAACTGAACAGACCGCTTGCTGCTGTTCTAGAAATCTCTCCACCATTTCATACGCTGAGTCCCACCGTGTCGGCTCATCATGGATCAGTCTGTGTTCGGGGGCACTTGCAAATCCTTTTGCTTCTTCTTCAGCTGTCTGAACGTCATTGGTGACCTGCTGAAAGCAGACACTGTCTTTCTCAACCTCGAAAGTGCTCCAGACACACCGTCTATAACTAGGCCCTTGCTAATGGCTAGGGGCAGGTTGTGCCCAAAACAGGGGACCCATGTGAAGTCCTTCCATGTTTCGTGTACTATCTCCTCCAAGGCCTCCCTCAAGCTGTCTCCTGTGTGCTCCGAGTTCAGCCCAACACAGCCCAAACACCAGCTCTGCATCTCCCAGGTTTCCGATATGAATTGCAGAGTTACTGCCATGAATGTGGATGTGGCCCTGCTGGTCCATAGGTCAGTGGTGCATGAAAAGATGGGTTTCCCCCCAAGATTCTCCATGATCAGATATTTTGTTTCATTGTAGAGGGCAGGGATTTCAGTGTACATGAAATAATTCCGTGAAGGAAGGGCATACCTGTTATTTAACTGTTCAAGAAGTTGTCTGAACTCAAGTTTCTCAACAGTATATAGAGGGACCTGATCCATGCTGCTACAGCCCTATTCAGTTTCTTAGCTTCAATTGAGTTGGCATCATACTTTCTTTGTTGTTCAAATAAAGCTGGTAGGGTAGGCTGTGAGTGTGTCGTTCTTGTTGCAGGTCGAGTCTCCTCAGCTTCTCTCTGATGCTATTTGAGAAATATCACACTTTCTTAGAAACATTATTTAATGTAAAAAAATGCAATTATCAAATTAACTAATCTTAGAAATAAAGTAAAGTTAATAGTACTGTGTGTGTGTTAAACACAACAGCATCTTAGTTAATTTACTTATTTAGAAGGCATGACCGATTATAAACAATAGACTATCAATACAATATAGAAATATTCCGTATTAAAGTAGCTAGCTACTTTGGATTATTTTTGGCTGGTTTATCAAAGCCTAAAACACATCAGTTAACCATAGGGCATGTAGGCTATTGCCCACATTCACAAAATAATAGGCGAAATGTCAATATGTCCCCTTTTTTTAATTTCAGAAATAATAACATCAGATAATTTGTTGATACATGGACTGAGGCAAATAACTTTGCCTTTATCAAGACCCAGGTGGTCAGACATGGCTGTAATGACCGCGTAGGCACCGTTAATCTCTTCCCCAGAAAGTATGCCCCGGTCATATTTTGGGTCCAGCATGTATGCTGCTGCATGCACCGGCTTCCTGCAGAACTCCCGCTGCTTTTCCAATGACTTGACCACAGCAGTTTCCTCTGCTTTCAGTAGTAGGGAAGTGGGCAGGACCGTCTGGATTTCTTCTTTGAGTTCTGCAAAAAGACACTGGACATCCGATAAGATGGGACCATCACCCTCTATCTATTATTGCAGCTATTGCTGCTGCAATTGGTTTGAGGATTTTCAGACTGCTAGACACTCTTTCCCAGAACACATCATCTAACATGACTTTCTTGATGTCACTTTCGATGCCTGCAGTCTGGGATATGGCCATCTCTTGCAGAGACTCCTTTCCCTCCAGAAGGCTGTAACACATGATGACAACGCCACCCCATCGTGTGATGCTGGGGAGCTTCAGTGTAGCACTCTTGTTCTTTTCCTCTTGCTTTGACAGATACGTAGCTGAAGCTACTTGTTTGCCCTTCACATATTTCACAATTTGCTTCGCTCTCTTGTACAGGATGTCCATTGTTTTCAATGCCATTATATCTTTTAGGAGAAGATTGAGTGTATGGGCAGCACAGCCAATAGTTGTTATATGAGGGTAGGTCTCCTCCACATGTGCCCAGGCAACCTTCATGTTGGCTGCATTGTCAGTGACCAGTGCAAAAACCTTATCTGGTCCAAGGTCATTGATGATCACTTTCAGCTCATCAGCAATGTATTGGCCTGTGTGTCTGTTGTACTTTGTCTACGCTCTTGTAGGATACAGGATGAGGAGGTGTGACAATGTAGTTGATAATTCCTTGTCCCCGGATATTTGACCATCCATCAGAGATGACTGAAATACAGTCTGCTTTGTCAATGGTTTGCTTGACCTTTGTTTGCACTCTGTTGAACTCTTCATCCAGCAAATTAGAAGACTGCACATGTCTGGTTGGGGGGTGTATGCTGGTCGGAGAACATTCAACACCTCTTCCAGGACACATTGGATGGCAGCATCAGGGCTGAGCCAGTTGCATAGACTGCACGAGCGAAACACTCATCTGCATCTCTCTGGCTAGGTTCACCCGTAACATCAAAGACCCTCTGAAGCCAGAGGGACCAGGAGCTGAGGAGAGGGTCTCTGACTCTGGTACAGCTGAAACATTCATTTTCCCCGGGAGTGGAACTCCTGTCTGCTGCATGATTTGGGCCTTGAGGAATCTTTTTGCACTTTGAAATATGCTGCTGCATTTTTGTGGCATTCTTCACGTATGTCTTATCACAATATTTACACAGACCCTAGACTTTCCTTGAACATTAGCTGGTGTGAAATGTCTCCACACATCGGATAGCACACGTGGCATTTTTCTGTAAAATGCAACGACAGCTTGTAAGAACACTAATGCAATGGCATGAACAGATATATACATAGTCAGGCTAGCTTAACAACTGGAATGATCTTCAAAACATCTTGCAGGAGGCAGAGAAAAACAGCATCACATTTGAGGTAGCTAGCATCTTTATAAGAGTGCCTCATAGATGGTAAATGAAGTGATGCTAGCTATGGCTTATTTAGAATCTAACTTATCAGCTAGCTATCTACTGGATGAATACATTTGTATGTGATATTTGCAATTTAAACATTAAATAAATATATTTCCCCATAATATCATCAAAACGTACTTCACTTTGTGTAGTCCACAGGCTAAATGTGTGCCTTCAATAGTCTTGTGCTTTGGGCTCAAAAGTGTGGTCCAGTCTTCTAGAAATCATCTGTACATGTGATGGAGGAATGCACAGTGCCTGTAGGGGGTGTGGTCTCAATAGCCATGCAGTAAGCAGTGTGCTATGGGCATGTGATTGCGGAATGGCATGGATATTCAAGTGTACTTGAATGGCATCTGTTTGTTTTAGTCAAGATTATGCTAACATATACTTTCCCTATGAATATACTTTCCCTATATTTAACTTCCCTATGAAGAGCCAACCTTCAATTTTGAAAATTCCCAGTTTATTCCATAAATTCACGTTTACTCTCTTAAATTCACGTTAATTCCCATGGAAAGTTTCCATCTTTGAAAATTCCCGTAATTTTGCAACCCTAATGAAGAGCAGTATCTCTGCTTTGTCGCCTATAAAAATCGCCTATTTATTTTCTCACCTGGGATCAAGCATAGTAGCAAAACAGTAGAGGGGTTCCTTTTCAATGTTGCAGAATCTATTTTCCACAGACTCCAGAAGTGTTTCTTTCATGGTTTTTACACCATGGTCTTGCAACTGTCATCCTTCTCCTGTAGTCTTTATTGCTTTTACTGTGGGGATCACATCCCCTACATCGATTTTTATAGAAGGAGCCTTCTTTTTATATCCACAGGAGGGAATTATTACGTAACAGCGTCTATACAAACTAGTAACTGGGCGGGCCATATACAACAGTAAAAGTAAAACCTACCTGTAGATGCTAAGAAAGAGCTTATTTTGTGGCCGAGTTCTTCAAATGTAATAAGCAAGTTTATTATATTCTCCTTCAGAGTCCACTGGTAGGCAGTGAATGTGGCAGTTCAAAATTAGCAGCGTATGCACCCAACACACGTTTCAATTACTAATCCCTTATTATTAGCAGGTAGAGTGTAACACCTTCTTGGATTAGCAGATTAAGATTTCTTTATACAACAATATTCTGGGCCAGATTACTAGGTTCGACTACTGGAGCAAGATGGATAATTAATGAGACGACACAGTTTAGTTTGACAACTTATTATTCAAAAGTTGTTTCTTTAAACAGTACAAATCAAACTTAACCTTATACTTTATAAATCACATAAATGACATAACCTTGGGCCCAAGTAGGAAATAAAAGAGAATAAAAGAAAATGGAGCATGTTCTGCCTAACAGTGCTTTTCCTTGCTCTTCACATGGGCTGGTCACTTTAAGTGGTCATCACACATATTTGTATGGGTCCTGCTCTGAATTCAGGAGTTAGGGTCGAATTCTTGTTAGGAGGTGATGATGCGACCGCCCCCCCCCTCTCAACTGTTTTACAGTTGATTCCATTTCTTGTACCAAATTCTGCAATTCCGTCCACGATTTCCGCATTGCAGAAATCATAGGGCCCAAAGTTGTATCGCAACAGTTTAGTTTTGGATACCAACTTTCTATGAAAAGGGTGATAGCCTATTTTTTTTTTAAACAGGGAAACCAACCTCTCCAAAACACACCCACTTATCATAATCCCCCTCATCAGCGAACAGCCATTTACTACACTATTTAACGTGTGTGTAGACTTTATTGATCAGGCGTGACGTGAGAAAAGCATTTAGTTTTCACATGCGGGTAGTCCAAGGCGAGATTTGCGAACGTTAGCATAAGTTTTGAGAAAACTTTTGAGATATTTGGTTGTCCCTCCCAGCTTCTTCTTTTTGTCTTTTTCTAAATGTCTGCCCCTCTACAATATGATAGTCCTGCTTGTCTAGCATCCTCCAAAACCAAATGCCTCCATATAACCTAGATCCCAGATGTTCTCTCCACCCTCCAATACTAAACATGCTAAATAATGATTATGGGTGACTTAAACGTTCATGTCTACTGGCCCTCCTCCCACCCAGGTCCTGTGTTCCTCACTCTCCTGGAACCCAAAACCGTTATTCTTTTTCTGCTTCAAACGTAGTAATGTCTTTATATGATCGTGAACATGGTAATATATGCCACTTTGTAACTGTTACAAAAATAAGATCGTATTTTTGCCGTGTGTGTGTGTGTGTGTGTGTGTGTGTGTGTGCGTGTCTCTGTATGTATGTGTGTGTGTGTGTGTGTGTGTCTCTGTATGTATGTATGTATGTGTGTGTGTGTGTGTGTGTGTCTCTGTATGTGCGTGTGTGTAGCAGTAGTGTTACCCCACCACAGACCAGGATTCCACATTGAGCATACCAGCATACATGCACGTACGCACTCGTCCACCATATATGCGCGTTTCCATGTGTTTCTTTGTCTTCACCTGATCCATATCTGTCCCCTACTCTCTCTTCTCTCAGGGGGATCGGGGACTTTCAGGACCACCTGGGGTCCAGGGAGAGACTGGGATCGGACTCCCAGGACCCAAGGTGACACTCGCTCCCATCCGTACGAGAAGAACATCACAACACGGATGAAGTTGAAGGACGGTGTCTGATCCCATCTGTGTGTCTTCTTCTCCTCTTCCCCATCATTCTCCTCCTCCTCCTCCTCTTCCTCCACCACCATTCCTCCTCCCTGCTCCTCCTTCTAATCATCCTCCTTCTTCCCCTCCTCCCCTTCCTCACGTTCTTCTTCCTATCCTACCACCTCCTCCTCCTCCTTATATGCCTCCCCTCACACCTCATCGTCCCCCTTGTCCTCCTCCTCTCCCTTCTCCTCTTCCTCCTCTCCCTCCTCATCCTCCTCCACCTCTACTGTATAGGGCGACATCGGTTTCCAGGGGCGACTGGGCCCCCCCGGCCCCCCCGGCCTTGGGGAGCCCGGACCACCGGTGAGTAGAACCATGTGGTTTAAGTTCCTCTTGACAAAACCTGGAAAGACCTTGAAAAACATGGAAAATATTCCAATCATGGGAAATTGGAATCAGAAGACATTTTCAACGTCCTGTAAGAAAACACTGGAGATTTTGAATGACATATAGTTTAATATAGACGTTTTTTATATATATATTGTCTTGTTGCATTTAAAAATACAACACTGTGTTCAGAGGAAGCTAGTGCCAGCTGATGCCAGATGGGGGAGCTAGCGAATCACGTTGCGGCTTCTGTAAATTCAACCAATGATATTGTCGTTGACCAATTACCAAAGTTTCAGGTAAAAATTGTCTGTTACTCAGGTTACGCCTTCTAAACAATCTTTGTTGTTGTTTTTTTATTTGTTTGTTTGCTTTTTCCCAGGGGCCTCAAGGGCCACAGGGGGTCCAAGGGGAAAAGGGGCCCCTCGGCGAGGGCCTTCCGGGGTCAAAAGTAAGTCACATGTTTTCTCCATCTTACTCCATTTCGCTCCTTTCCATTTTTCCCTCCCTGCTGAAGTCACTGAGCGCGCTCAGTTCAAGCCTCGTCAAGCTACAAGACCCCCCGTGGTTGAACATCTGCGGAGCGTCTGGGCCTCAAATCCCAAAGAGAGACGTCTGACAAGACGGAGAAATGATCTACAGACGATCGCGGAACAGCAGATCTTTCCGATGTCTCAACGCCGCAATGATGCGATTACGTCGTCCCACTGCGGTGTTCCTTTTTTTCCCTGTGAGGGAAGGGAGATCTTCCAGAATGTTTCTCGTGTCATTTTATAGACTATTCGTGTTATTATCGTTATTATCGTAAAGTGGAGTTACGTTAGAAAACGAAGGAATTGATCGCAGCCGTAACGTTGAGTGATCGCCGAAACATTCGAGGAAGTAAACATTACACCTGCATTTTCATGGGAAATGGTGAGGAAACACACTAACACACGAAATCATGTGCGCACACTCGCCCATCAATGCAACCACAAACAAAGTGACAGACACACACTCACACGCTGACACACACACGCTTCTCATTCTCAACTTTAGTTGTGATTAAACATTTGCATTTTATTGTTTATTATTGTTGTAAGGACTTGGCAGACAATACTGAAATTCCATCGCTGGTACCACAATGTAGGGGAATTTTACAAAGACACTTCCTTTCACTCACACACACACACACACACACACACACACACACACACACACACACACTCTCACTAATATATAGGGTTTGGCAATTACAGATGCAAGTACCTCAAACCCTGTCATTTGTTCTGTACATTCAGGGGCCCAACCCTACCTCCCATGTTAGATAATTAAACACAATCATACACAAGTACACCCTTCCCTTCCCCCCCTACACACACACACACACACACGCACACACACACACACACGCACGCACGCACACCCTATAAGGGCGGTAGGGTTTAGCAATTACAGATGCAGGTCCCACCTCAAACCCTTTCATTGGTTCTGCACATCCAGGTGCCCCCAGCTACCCCCGGGCCCCCCATGTTAGATGATAGACATGACCGTGCCTGCAGAGGCTCACGTTAGCGGCATAATGACAACACGTAATTGCTTTTGGCGGACGGCCGAGGTCCCTGAAAACTGTTATTCACAGCGGAATCTTTTATTGAATTCTCCCACCACCACCACTGCCGTATTCAGGCCCATACATCATCTGATGTAGCTCCTCTGGGCATAGGAGGAGGTGGTGGTGGTGGTGGTGGAGGTGGAGGAGAGGTGGGTGCCCTTCTTTCCACACCTCACCACTCCCCCCCCGCCCCCCCGCCGCCGCCACGGAAATGCGTCAGCCCCGTCCTCCCTGAGATCTCCTATCCCTTGAGGGTGCTTTCCTTCTCCTTCTTTTTTCTTTTTGCTCCTTTCCACCCGCCGAACACACACACACAGTGACGGCAGAGTCCCGTGCAGATGGCTGTTTACCGCTCAGCCGCTTAGCAGACGCTTTGGATACGAGCTCGCAAGTCCGATCCAAAGCGACCCACGGTGAACTCAGAGGCAAGTCATTAAAGCACCGGTGGAAGGTCAGGGCGTCTCACTCAAGGGATGACCAGAGGTGTAGACTGCGGACATCGGAGATCGAACCCGGTGGCTTTCCGAAACACCCCGGCGGCGTCACTGTCTTCGGCGCCGTGTGATCTCTGTGTGGCGTGTCCGGGCGCGTTCCGGATTCACAAGAGAGGAACTCGGTTTGCGCGGAATCCAGTTTGACACCTCAGAGCCTGAGAATAGAAAAATGGAGAGAGATGTCGATCACTGAGCCTGGTGTAGTCGACTTGCGGGAGGGAAAATGTGGTGTTTATGGTGCAGGACTCTTAGCCGGAAGGCGTTCAATCCCCAGTGTACGCTGCCTGGCCCGTAGGCATCAAGATGACCTCAAGGCCTATACATGCTCAGGCTACTGCAGCACGTAATATATAGCCACATGGTTGCAGACTGCAGCGCGTAACATACTGTATAAAGACATGAGTGCGGAGCCCTCAATCAAATCAAAGGCACAGCAGCAATGTGACATCCGGCTACGGCTGACAAACATTTAAATCTTGTAAAGGATTAGGTCAACGCAGAGAATGTTGAGGCCTTAACCTGCTCCTTAATGTCCTGTATTTGAATTCACTGTAAGCCACAGTGACATTATCAGCTTATCTCATTGTTGACATCCTCGATGAGACAAACGAAATACAAAAAAGAAATGATCCTGCCAAAATGGGTTTTAGTTATGCCTCGGTTGTGCTCTAAGATGTTTTGTTTTTGTCGTGTCTTCCCTGGGATTAATAATTAATTAATTAATTAATTCATTTGATCAGTAACAGACTGTGAACAGTAGTGTCCCACAACCACTATAACCAGACTGATCTCAGAATTATTGATGAGCAACAAGTACTGTGGACGCTTAAGCCTTGGTTTTGAAGTTGATATTTTGTCCGTCTCTCTCTCTCTCTCTCTCTCTCTCTCTCTCTCTCACTCTCTCTCTCTTTTTCTAGGGCGAGCGAGGCCAGGAGGGGCCCCGGGGCCCGAGAGGAATGGTCGGGGCTGGAATCAAAGGGGACAAGGTACTGTAGGGCTGAGATAAGAGGTCCGGAGGAGGGCCTTCCTCACAGGGAGCCCCATTGGTTGACTAGATTAGTCGACCAGTTGGT
>JAOPJO010000118.1:17554411-17566317 GCA_027123675.1 Molva macrophthalma | reverse complement strand
ACACAAACTCTTGCGTGATGCTTTGCATGAGAGGTCGAGGCGCTGGGTTTTTGCGAAAGCTTTACGCGCGCAAAACGTGGCGAGAATGAAAGCCGGCGACGTGAACATTCTTTTGTTTTTAACGCAGTCCTGCACCGAAGGTGTCGCTTCAACGTCGTCACTGGCGTTGAGCGATCTATCATTTGCCTTTTTTTTTTGTTGTTGTCATCTTAGGTGGTTAAAGACACAGACACAGAAAAAATAGCAAAGTAGAAAATGAATCCACAGCGGCACCACACAGCCCCACTGCATCTCCAAACCCGTCGCCCCACGTGTGCTTCCTCAATGAAGTGGCAACGACTAACAGGTTGAGGTGCAGCGAAAGCGGAGGTTAAAGCCGTCAATTACCTGCCGTCTAGCGTAATGATGTGGGGGTCGGTCAGGGAGTAGCAGATGGAGGTGGGGAGGTCCTGAACTGTGACCTGAGGGGAAAGAGGAGGGGGGAGAGAACAAAGGGTCACTCCAGCGCCCGGCCCCCGGCCCCCACTGCCTTTACTCGTAAGCCTTTGAAGTTTTCACTGAACACAGATGGAAGGCCAGATAGCTTCGTGATAGAGACAGCGTGTCTGGGGAAGACTGACAGCCGCACTTATGGAAGCTAATCACCACCTCGCAAGGGAACTACTAGGTGACTTCCAAGCCACTTACTGGAGACAAAAGGCAGCTTAACATGTAACACTAATACCGGCATTATCTGCTATTAGCGGTGGATGTTTCCTACTTTTTTTCAACTCTTTTCCCCATGGATTTGTGTTTATTTGTTTCACGCTCAATAACTTTGTAGTTTATGTGTTGTCTTGTTTGTTTTGTTTTTTCATGAATGTAGGTGTTTTTGACCAGGAATTACATTAATTACATTTCTAACATCAATGATTGGAGTTTTATCAAAGCTTATCGATGGTATGCATTAATCTGATGTTACCTATACTTTGTGTTCATGTGATTTCTTTGATAGTTAACTTTATATTTGCAACCAAATATCTATATAATATATTATTAACTTAATATATAACTATCATATCGCTTATTAATTAAGTCATGATTCAATGCACATCCCTGGCGGAGGTCTACACTCTACTGAGCGCACTTTCTAGTAAAATAAATAATTTGTTACAAAATGTGCATGCCATGATTACCATTACCAGTACTGATTGAGTATAAATTGCCGTCAAAGGACCTATTTCAGTTGTGGTCCTTGAAACTCATGTTGAGTTGGCAAACTTCTTCATTTTCCCAAATGTGTAGGTTCATCATAGCTGATTCTAAGAACTGTCCATCATAATGTGTATTGAACAACGTTAATAAGTAATTTGATACCACAATGTGTCCACCTGTCGCATGTTGCAGGGAAGAGCATTTTATTACTTTTTATATATATTACATATTATTGTTATATTCTATATAACTTCAAAGTAATATGTTGAATGATTAAATGTTGAATGTTTACCCGGATTAAAGCAAGGAACGAACTCTGTCCTATCGCTGAGTGATGGACGTTTACTCTTATGGCAGGAGGCAGAGCGCTACGATCAGACGGAGTCTACATGTGCCCAGTTAATGGAGTAACTTGCAGCCATCGTTCTCCAATAAAAGCTAAACGGCTGGAAATACGGCTTAAAACCCTGTCATTTAGTACCGGTACTAATAAAATGGGGTATACTGCCATTTTTAACGGCAGGGTAACGCGATACCTTTCTAGTACCGTTTTACCGCGCAACTCCAGCTCAAACCAGGGATTCATCGCCTGCACAATACAGTGGTGCACTGAAGTCGACTGAACACCAAATGACTCAATTCACCTCCTTTACCGAGGTCTGCGCTTTACGGATGTTTAAGGTTGTCGACGTGGTTCAGCATCTGTTTCAGGACATTTATGCAGGTGTCCCATCAAAGACCTCATATTGGTATCACGAGAACACCTCTCTATTGGTCTTTCTGTTTATACATTTCTTACCCCCCCCTGCGGATGAATTTCTACTAATGCAATCGAGAGTAATGTAATGTAACGTCAACTCAATCCCAGACACACCGACGGGCTCCCACTCACTTTCAGGGGAGGCGAGACGTGGTTCCTCCAGAGACGCGGGGCCCCCGGCGCGGGCCCCGCGCTGACCAGGCTGGGCCGGTTCCCGTCGCGCGTGAAGTCGGTGACGGCGGTGAGGGTGAAGGAGGCGCGGCCGCAGCCGGCGTCCGTGCAGGAAGACGGCGCGAGGGCCAGCTGGCAGGCGGAGAGGGCCACATTGGGGGCCTCGTGATCCCGGCTGTCTGTTTACATGTCGACGGGGAGAAGGATAACGAGGCTGTTAACGGGTCTCAGCTGGACGAAGCGGTGTAAACACGTCTTGAAGCTGCCGTGCTAGCTTTGATGGATTAGCTCGTCGGCACGCTACGGGCGAGTCAAAACACGAGAAGGGGAAATTACCCGGTGATGCGTTTACGTGTTTTTTCCTAGACTGTTCCTTGGATATGTGTGTCTACGCGTGAGTGTGGACTGAGAGAGGGTCTGGGATTTTTGCGTACTTCTGGTCTGACAAAGTGCAATTTCTGTTCCCTTCCTTCCTTTGAGCTGTGCACGTCAATTAACAGTCCCCGGAGGGAATAGAGGTTTTATTTACCAAGAATTTGACAAAGCAATATCTGAAACATTTAACGGAAACGGATATTCCTCTATTGAAACTCCCTCCCTCTCTCTCACCTCTCGCTGCTAAACCCATGAAACGGAAACGTATATTTCTCCCGCCCTTTCTCACGCCGAAGCGCACATTTGAAGCACCCCATTCCAGGCGTTCCGTCGTGAAATAAGACCTGCCTGGGAACGAGGTGAGCGGTGAGTATGAGAGTGCGCGTGCACATCGCGGCTGACCTGGGTCGAGAACACTGAGGACCAGAGGGAGGCCACACTGGTTGCCCGGCTGCAGCCGGGGACATGGGATGGGGACGGTGCTGCGGATGCTGACCTCGTGCTCCTTGCTGTTCTCCGCTATGTGCAGCGTCTCCACGGAAAACTACCGGCAGAGATTGCAGCAGGCAGATAACGTTAAGTCCAATCCTTTAAAGGTCCAGTGTGTCGAATTAAGTTGCATCTAGCGGTTGTGTGTTCTCCAATATATATTCCGGGTTATAGGTCACAGCGGGTATTTTGTCATCTACAAACAGCCAATCTTTGAGTTTGGTGTATTCTGTTCTTTTGTGCTGTAAACCATTGGAGAAGCTTTGCTGTAAACTCCTTTGTTTTTGCTGCTATTGCTTTCTTTGCTCTATTGACTTTGCTCTATTCTTTGCTCAATGCCAATTAACTACCTTAATTGGCATTGTTTATGTGAACGCATGTTTACGAGTTAAATTCTTAAGCCTTGATTACTTTTGTTTCAGTTTCACACGACAAACCTGTGTGATAACTGTGAGAACAGCAGAACCGTTAAACAGCTAATTCTTTTTGGGGGGTTTCTGTTTACCTTTAGTCCGGCATAGAAGCTTTCGCTCTCCTTCGGAGTGGATCTGCTGTGGCTGTAGTTAGCTCTAAACGTAGAAACACTACAGGAGAACTATGAGGGGGAAAAAAACGGATGTTACTCACTTTATTACCCAATGATGTGTTCATGAATCTAACATTTGTTAGTTTAAAAGGAACAGAGAGCGCTTAAATCTATTCCCCAGAAGAAAGGCTATATGGAATATAATATACCATGTATAATATAGTTCATTCATGTATCTTTAAAATGGGTTTTTACCCTTGTTTGTTCGCCAGTCTGTGAACAAAATATTTCACTCTCTTTATTGGACTATCCCTATTGTCATCAGATAACAATAAATGCAAAATATTGTATTCTTTAGTCTCCAGTACAACAATAGTGTTAAGTTAAATGGTCTAGTAGGCACATACCAAAAAATATACTTATCTCTAATATGCAAGGACACATAGATACCAGCTAGCAAGAACGCTGACTGTAACAGAAAGTTAGCTTTAAGTACGCAAGAGAAAGTAAGTACTAGGTACAACAACTTCCACATTTTGGGTTCACAATGCGGAATGTTGATTCAGTAAACGACGCCACAGGGGTTCCAGACAGCCCTGGATAGTGTACGTTGTTAATGAAGTGCATTGCTCTCTAACGAGATACACTTTAGTAATTATCCACACAAGTCAGTCATTGTTCCGGGAAATTAGAGCTGTCACCACCAGTGACGTCTTGTCACTGTTCTCTGCTTCTTTTTGCCATACGGTCAACTGTACTGACAAAACGTAATTATCGGTGCTGATATTGTTGAATAAACAGAATTAGCACCTGGAGTTTACATTGTTTGCCTTCTACTTTCTTTCTGTCTTTCCTCATTAATACAATAAGCTTGTGTGCTCAAGGTTCAGCACTACTCAACTACTGCTCAACTAGATGGACGCTAGATAACTTATCTTCCCTCCAAATTCTGCCGAAGTAGAATTTGGAGGGAAATAATAGTGTTATCTAGCATCTGGTGTACCAATGAGCAAGGCACTTAACCCAAAAAGATCTGCTGTGGGGGTATAGGTTAATAGTCAAAGGAAAAGCGTTTTTACGAAAGTAGGTACTATAAATCATAATTCAAAATAAAGCACAATATTAAAACTGCATTGTTAAATACATTAAAAGTTTCTTACAAATAACATTGTTATTTGTCAACCGTGATGATCCATACCTTTTCACTGTATTGGACTGTACGGGGAAACATTTACTCTGTTATATATTGCTAAATTGCCTTTTGGCACAGATGTAGAAAATCAAATCCAAAAAAGGCTTAGAAAAAGTGTTTGTGTGTCCCTGTTCATGAAAAAGCAAAGGTAAACCGCAATGTGCAGACCTCAGAGAGCAAAGTGAGGACAATGAATGCAAAAGCATGTGGAAGAGGCGAAAAGCCCTCATAACCTTGGAACGATTACCTTCTTAAACTCCCCCTATGCAGCTAACCACCTTTCCTTAATGGGATGCAATTTCTTTGTAAACCCCCCCCCACCACACACACACAAACCCTCCCCCGTTAAAGAACTCAGCATGACCCACTGCTTAATTGAAATGGGTTGTGTCCGCCCCCTGCCCCTCACAAGAGTCTGGCAGGAATTACCGTTTCTCCCAGTCTGAAGTGCAGGCCATCCATCTCCACCAGGGAGGAGGTCTTCAGGGTGGACTCCTGCCTGATCTCTGCCTTCATGCTGTGGCCAATGTGCCGTGCCCACACCACCTGGTAGCCCAGGTCCTGGCTGGACGGCGGCCTCAAGAAGGAGCACCTCAGGTGGACACTGCTGCCTACCAGCTCTGGGGTGATGGTTGGTCTGGAGGTCAGGGCTGGGATGCTGGCTGATTTTGAGGCACGGTGGAAAAGTTGATTTCATTCATGTTTTTTTTTAAGTTCAGGGTTTTGTTTTTCTGGCTTTAATATAGTTTGTTTATGAATTTGTGGACAGCAGTAGTGCAGGACAATGTTTTCAATATGAAAGCCTATAAGCCAATGTGAATCAAATTAAGGTTATTGAAATAAGACACCATCCTGGTTTCATTTTCAGGAAACATACTATTAGTGATTTAACTTTCTAGTCTAGCTGGCTAGCTGATGTTCATACGAATAATGAATTACATAAGTGCTTGGTGCCCATAATTATGTTGATGTTAGTATACATTCTTCTTTATGTTGAATCACTGAACACTGGAACATTGGTTTATATTGTCACCTTTACATCTCCCGTCGACCTCGACTTCACCGGCTGGACAAAGTCTTGGACTAAAGTCTGGTGCAACTACAAGAAAGCACAGGTTTTATTTATATAAATTAATGTAATGGTTTATTATGGAAACAAACCATTTAGAACAGTTTATTTTATCAATCCATATCCAACTACGTGATTTATGGGACTCAAATCTGTGATATTGTCAGTCAATAAATATGCTTTAATCAAACTTCACCAGGTATCAAAAAGTCAGTCTTATTTAAATATTATTGGCATTCATAATCAATGTTATATCTAAATTACTCAAAAATAAAATCTGTCGGTCTGCATATGTCCCTCCCAGCCCCGAAAATAACAAATTAAGAAGCGCTTTTGTACTGACGAAAGTAACACCAGCGATTGGCCGACCAATGACAATTTGGTCAGACAATCGCATATTGACCAATCACTCACCTTTCGCGCAGTAGCCCATGCAGCCTTGGGTGGGCTGCAGGAAATAGATCAAGTAGTCCCCGCAGTTGCGCACCGTGATGGGGATGCGGAAGAGGCAGCAGTCCTTTGTGTCGCTTGGGAAGAACTGCCATGTGGCGCAGGCTGACAGCTGCCTCACCTCGCCGGGCCTAGGCAGGGGCCCGTCCTTCAGGGACAGCCACACGGGCGCCTGGGTGCCACACCGGTTCATCTGGGACGGGGAGGGGAAGAGGATCGGGGTGGAGTGGAGTGGAGGGGTGGGAATGCAAACTGGCGTCCGTCATTAACAGCATTTAGGCATGACATAATAACAAGCACCTGTGCCAAAGGGGTCGAATCAGGGTCTGAGGGCACATTCGAGTTTGGCTGCGTTTCCACGTAAGGAATGGTTAGGATTTAGGTTTAGCTGCTGTTCACACTTTAGATAGGGCTATCATTTTGGGACCATATAAAACTGTGTGGTGCGTTAAGTTGTCTTCAGCACTACCTAAACTAAGAACAAGCCCCTGACACATACAGGAAGGGTAAGAAAAAATAAGATGATGGTTTTAACAGAAGGGATAATTTGTACCTATGTAAAGTGAAGAGTTGGAACTACTTAAGTGTCTATTGCGAGGAAAATTCTACACTGGAAACCCTGTCATTTGGACATCAAACAGCACCCCTACACAGTGCAGCATGGCCAGGTAATGCTGCAGCACATGACCACTATATTGTTAATATGCCCTGAAATGAATTCCCTTCTTCTCCAAACCAGCTTTGCGTTTTAATGTTTCCTTGACCAAACAAAGCTGGTCTTGTTCTTGTTTATGTATTACTTACATGCGTTACCTCTAAGTAAATCCCCCCCAAAAAATAGTTTTACGTTTCGTGTCTCTTTGGCACGAGTGAATCGACATCGACCGAATTAGAAATGCAGAAGGAATGGCGGCAATGGTTGTGCTTCTGGATTGTGAGTAGGTCTGTACATAGCACTTGATCTCGATAGGTGGTTCTCGGGTTCCCTTACCTCCACACAGCTGGTGGGCATCTCTGCCGGTTCGTTATTGATACTGAAGCGGTACCACCCGGCTGCGAGCGAATGGTCGCAGACCAGGTCCTGAATGGCCATGTGCTGAATCTCAGTGGAGTCAAAGTCGACGCTGCGGTAGGGGTTCCGCAGGGTCCAGTGGCCACCAGGGTAGCATTCTGGCGCTTTTAGAGACACAGGAATGAAGGGTGGAAATAAGGGGGCAGCAGTTGTACTCTTATTTTGACGGTGCATTATCAGTATTAAGCAGAGCGTTGTAGGATGCCGGATTTCTTCACTTCGACCACTTCGAACACACCCAAGTCACAGTTTCCAAGTGGGCGAGCATGAGCCTGACCACGCTACATATGGGTTGTACTCTTAGGACTGTTATTAATCAAACAATTATCTTTCCAGTCCCAAATTAAGTTCTTCTTAATCATTCCATCTTGTTTTATATTCATCCATCCATCCACCCATCCATCCATTCTTCTGTTCATTCAGCAAGCAAATGATGTGTCCTGTGTCCCCAGTCAGCACTCGTTTGATATCAAAAGGGGTTGAGGGTTGACCGAGGACAGGGCACGAGGAGAGAACTGGTCCGGACATGGGACTCACATGTCGGCCGGCAGATGAGCAGTGGGCTGGATGGTTTATTTAATGGCCAGTGGTTATCTAAATGACTAACAATAACACAAATTCCTCTCTTCCCCCCTGGCCTCCCTGTCCACCATGGGAGAGGACCTGGAAGCCAGTGACTCATGACACTGGTGCGGGGAACTATAGCTTAATGCTGGAGCGGGATAAAAAGAACGGGATTTCGTCACTAATACATCCCCTCGGAACACCCGTAAGGCTCAGTGACTTCCAAAGACTCAAAAAGGCTTCAACCTCCCTTGGACTTCTGCCCTTCTTTGTCAATACCCCAACCCTTTTTCAGACATTTACAAACACAAATTGAATCAAACTTCCAACTCACAGTAAGTGGATCTAACCTCTCGGGGAATTGGACATGTCATTGGTAGTGGCGAGCCTTACAACCAAGGCTTGAAAATGACCAGGAAAGGCAAACATGGCGGGAACGGATGGTGTCTGAAGACCACCACCACCATGAAAGGACCGGTAGTGAGTAACAGTGTCATTGACCCCCCCAAGCCTAAACAAAGCCACACACTTGGAAAGCAAATGCTCTTGTTTACGTCTTCCGTTGGTCTGCGAGCACACCTTGCCTGGGAGCCGGGGCCTGCAACAGCTGAGGTCAGAGGTTACCCAAACAACCCGGACTAGACTCGACAAGACTTTTGCTGTTGTCTGCACTGCTCCAGTTGTCGGGGAGGGTGTGTGTGTGGGGGGGGAGTTTACATAGAAAAAAAACAAAAGGGAAGTTAGCTTAAAGGATTTACCCCACCCCGTCCCATGGGGAGGTAAACCCTGGAGGTTCCGCAGGCACTCTCCAGATGTGTTTGAGTCACCTCAGCTCATCTCCGGTTTGCCCATTTAAGAGTATTTAGGGAGAGCACGGTGTTAGCATAACGGTGGCTGGGGGTCTATGTCCCAGAGGGGCTGTCACTCACCAGCCAAATGGAAGCCAATGGCTGTCAGGCCTTAGAGACCATCCTAGTCAGGAGTACTGGCTCACAAAACATGTTGCAACCTTTTTTTTTTTGCAATCCTTCTTGTGTATTTTGTTTTTATCTTATCTTTTTTTTTTTTTAAGATTTATTACTGATTTCTACTCAAAGGCTACACTCCAGAGGTCAGACTTTGGCCTAATCTAAACTGATACAATTAATGAAAAATCACACGCCAATAGACAATAATTAATATAACAATAGCCTTGACTTCCAGTAAGTAACTGACTAATCAGGGACAATCACACTATTGAGAGGTCAAGATGAACGCCAATTTAAAGAGCCACTGTTTCAGCTGGAATTCGACCGATTCGATGAGATTTATATAAAAAAAATAAGTTTTAGGTTAAGATTTTTAGGAAAGAGGGGGGCGTGTTATCCCCATGGTTAATTAGCGATGTTGTATATGAAACATACACTGTAGCAGGGAGGCCTAACCCTCTACTCGGACGCGGACATTAAATAAATCGCTGCTAAGATGGAGCTTCACCATCCACACACACCGTGGCGTTCTACTATAAGTGTCCGAAAAGCTCAACTTTCTCTCGGAAGCCGCAGTCAACCGCTGGCCAGACAGAGCTCCACACAAACCGCGCCGCCCGTGCCCCGTGGTCGTGACGTCAGACTACCTCGGAAAATGTACTCAGACGTCACGAAAAGAACGCCACCTGCGTCCGCAGCAGAGTGGAACATTCAGTGTTTTGGGCAGAATGGCAAAAACATAGGATTTTACCGCTTTTTCTCCAAATTGGGGACTTATTTCAGTAAAAGTGATACAATGGCAGAGATTACTATGTTGACGATCATATAAGACAAAATACCAGGTTTAAAGCAAAAGAAAAAAAAGGGTTTGGGTTCGCTGACTCTTTAAGAGACATTTCATCGTCGTTTATCTGTGTAGTCTTCTATAGGGTCTGTTATACATTTAGAGTGTTTTGTCTTTTCATGGAACGTATTGTGGAGAAACATTTCTTATGGGTAATGTACAGCAATCAATACGCCTGTCTACATAATGCGTCAACGTCAAATGTCAGGTGGTTGATTGCAATGTGCATACGTAATATATCTGAAAGAAAAAGAGTCAAGTATAACTGCTTACCACGTTGGCTCAACACTACCATGCACTGCAACGCAACTCGTAGATAACCCGGGAAGAACAGTCGCACGGAATAAAATACGCGCTCCATTGTAGCTTGCTTTAAAATGATCTCCCGAGACAAGAGACGCGACAACCTCACTCAGTCGTTAGGTCCCATTAAAAGCCGTATATGGTGAACACCGATAAAGCAACGAATGTCTCGTCTCGTTTTAGCGCTAAGTGCACGAGAAGAAGAGAATGCACTCGCATTGTTTAGAGTAGAACGTTTAGTAAAGAAGTCATGAAGTTGCAGAGAAAAGGGGGAGGTAGCAGGCTGTCTCCGCTGTAGGTGGGCCCGCTTGCCCAAGGGGCACCAAATAGACCTTCCCCAGTGGCCACAACGTAAAATAAATCGGATACATTTCTGAATGGGATATAATAGGGAGTGGTTTAGATGCGTTGTGTTTACTAATGTGTGATTCAATTAGAAACAAAAAAACTTTATTATTTTTTTTACATTTTGGCAACAATTTAATGCGAGGAACTAATTTATTGTTTCACAGCTCTGACTGTTTGTATACAGTTCATGGACCGACCCCACCCCTGGAAACTATGTGGACACTTTGCAACCATAATAAACTACATACGTGTGAGCCAATTATGACTTGAAATGATCCGCAAACGAGCTTCAATAATGGACACACAACAAAGTCCCTCCCATTCTTTAATTCATCGCATTAATCGACAAGTTCATTTTGTGTCGTACCACGTGACTGGAAGCGTTTAGCGAATGAAGCCATCTGACCAAGGGGTACAGTACAAACCCGCGAGGCTGACACGGTGAAGGTCGGTCTCTTTGAGTGTAGGGTAAATATAAGGTGCTGTTGCCTGGAAGCTTTGGAGACCAAAGGAGAGACATACCTTTCCACTTAATAAAAGGGCCTATGACAGCCCACAGGTGTTTGCTGCTTGCCTTTTCATCCACGCCGTTGTGAGAACCTCATAGACCTCTAGTTTACAGACTTTGCCCGAGAAGACCACCGATACCGAATTGTTTCGAGTAAAACATGTGTATAAAGAAAAAATGTCTCTGAAATGTGAGGGTATAGTCTTACACGTTAGGTCTTCAAAGGCCCACCTCTAATTTATAAATTGTGCTCTTTTTAAGTCTTCAGCACCAGCCATGTCTTTGCACTTTCCATCCGTTGCTTTTATGTCCGTTTTATATTCATCGAGGGAAGTTTCACAGCTAAACATGTTACTGCGTTGTGTGACATTTTGCTGTTGCCATTGAGTTTTCTTGTTGATGTCGAATACACACATTGTGACTTGTTTGTTTCAGAAGTCTGTCAACACATCTATACTGACGTCTGTTTTGCAATCTTGACCAAAGTTTAGATTTAGATTAGTTAGTTAGAAACGGGCCGGTACCGTTCTACTTGGATGTAGGTTGGTTGTTGAACATGTGTTCAGATTGTGGAAACTAATCTCATGGTCTAATCCGTGTATTGCTTAAGGGCACTACAGTGAGAAGTAAGGCTGTGTCGTAGGCTGTTCCCATCCTTCCCTACATTTGTCTCGCTAAATACACCCCACTCATCTGTCCAGTTCTCTACAAACCATCTAACGGCAATGTCTCCAAACATTGCAGTTAGGAGGAAAGTATTATCTTCATTTATGTACTATCATCCTAACATGTGTGGAATCACATGGAAACACTTGCTGCAGTGGCTGCTACAGCTAAGGCTAACGCTATAGCTAAGGCTAGAGCAAAGCAAAGTGTACAGCTATTACTGAGTCTACAGCTAAGTTTGGGGCCAAATGTATAGCTAGGGCTCAAGTTGGAGCTAAGGCTAGAGCCAAAGCTTAGTTTAAACTGCAGCTGAGGCTAAAGCTATTGCTAAAGCTGTGGGGGGGGGGGGGGGGGGGGGGGGGGGGGGGGGGGGGGGGGGGGGGGGGGGGGGGGGGGGGGGGGGGGGG
>JAOPJO010000118.1:17457490-17470637 GCA_027123675.1 Molva macrophthalma | reverse complement strand
CCCTTAACCCTAACCCTAACCTTAACCTCACCCTCACCCCTGTGCATGTAACCCTAACCCCTACCCCTTACCCCTACCCCTCACCTACCCCTAACCTTAACCTAACCCTAACCCTAACCCTATGGCCCCGGACCCCGGGATGGGGACGCCGGAACCCGGCGCGGATCGCGGCGACTGCTTCGGCTCCCCGGGCCGCGGGACCCCCAGGGGCCCCTGGGACGGCGAGCTGCAGCACGGGGGGTGGTTGGACGGCCAGGGCGGGGGCAACGCCGCGGTGTGGGGCGGGGAGGAGTTCCTGGAGTGCTCCACGCAAGTGAGGAGCGGCCCCTGCGCAGAGAGACCCGCCGGCCTCGCCCCCGGGCCCCCCTGCCCCGCCGAGGTCTCCCACGACCACCGCCAGGGTTACCCCGACGACGGCGGCGGCTACCGCACCTTCGACCACGTCGGGGGCCAGGGCTCGGCCCGCTACAGCGAGCTGGCAGAACAGGCGGCGGAGCTCTGCGGCCGGCTCAGCGGCGCGGGGCCCGGGGGGCTCTTTGTCTCCCGGGGGGGCTACGGCGGGGAAGCGCTGGGCCCGCCCCGGCAGGAGCTGACCGGGGACGACCAGTCCCCGGGCTCCTCCACCAGCCTGGACGGGCCCCTGGCCACGGGCAGGGACTACGGCCGCTACGACGGGCGCTACGACGGGCGCTACGGCGGCGCGGCGGCCAGCCCCTCGGACGCCAAGAGCCCGAGCAGCGAGGAGGAGCAGCGACGGCCCGACTCGCCGTACCGCCCCGGGGGCTTCCGCATGGGCGAGGTGCTGTGGGGCCCGCTGAAGGGATTCCCCCCCTGGCCCGCCAGGCTGGCCGGGGACCGGCAGGTGCAACACCCCCGGGAGCAGGTCAAGGTGAGGGGCGGGGGGCGCTCGGACGTCTGCGTGTTGGAATGGGTTTATTCGTCGCCATTGGGATGTAGACCTACAGCCAATCGGAGCGAGGAAAGGTGTGACGCACCCGGGGGCAGCTGTCTTTGGTTGTTTATGAAAAATGCCTCCCCAACGGCGCTCCCATTGGACGACTGTACAGTCGTCGTATCCAACCCGCCCCGTGTTAGATAAACTGCTGTGATTGGCCCGACCCGGGCCAGGTCTGCTGGAAGTCTGTCTGAACGGGATGGGGGCCAGACGCATATGCTAGAGCAAATAAAACACGAGCCCGCAGATCCGTCTGGGTCCCAGGCTAGGTTGGCTAGTTGAGGTTAGGGAAATTAAGTAATGGATTTGTTTTTTTTGATGAGGCTCTCTCATCTAATCTTGAGTTTGGGGATATCATTATTAAATAGAATGGCTGCCTTATATAGGATAGATATGTGATACTATTGTCTTCATCCTCAATGAGCCATTGAGTTCCCTATCCAACCACTGACGTCTTGTTTCTTGTCCCAGGTCGAACCAGAAAAACTTAAAACACTAACTCACGACCTGGGAGCTTTTGACCGGGCCAGCAAAAGGAACAGGAAGTAAGTCCATATACAGACAGGCTCCTCCCCTCTCGTGTTTTTCTAGACCAGAACTGGACCAGGAACGATGTTTTCAACTTGCGTGTCACTTGTATGTACAAACTAGATTCAGAATTCCCTTTATCAAGGGAATCCATTTTCTAAGGAAACTGAGTGTGGCCAGCCCTGTGTCGAACCGCTTCACTCCTGTTGCCATGATATTATTAGACCTGTATATATATTATATTATATATTATTGTATCGCTGCATGCTTTTTAAAGTCGGCCCTTGAACAAAAGAGATAAATTATCAAGCATGATTTTTTTACGTGCACAATGATTGATAACAATGATTTACAGGAACGCATGCTGTTCTGTATTGAAGTGTCCTATGTCTTCAAGTGCCCGTGTTGTGTGTCATAGGCCGGGCAAACTTAACAACCATTTGGAAGCTGCTATACACGAGGCAATGAGTGAGCTGGATAAGATATCGGGCACAGTGAGTTTGCCTCCTTTCCCCTTTTCCGCATGTACATCTCCTATCTCCATGCCTTTTATACTCCTCTTTCTTTCCTACCCCCCCCCCTCCTTGAAAGGTGGACCTTTTTTGTCCACCTTTCATTGTTTAACCTCTTCATCCCGAGATGCCCGCCCCAAAATACCATCAAGAACAAACTTCCCTTTTTCAAGTTACAACCACAAATGATGGCCTACCTTTGTTTTTTTTTGTCATCAAAGTTGTGTTTGATCGTATCAAACTACCATAAACTGATAATCCAGTGTCTGGGCACAGTTTTTAAACCTCAAAACGGTGTTTACAATCATGCATAGCAGCTAAGAGAGGGCTTCACAGGAAATAGATCAATTGCCTTCAATCAGAACAGACGGCCTTTATCGCTATCTAGTGGCCGTATAGTGCAATTTCCATGGTTTTGCTTGGTGTCATTCAATTCTATTCCCCTGACCTTTCAGTAGAGCTTATACATCAGGATGCATCATGGGAGTCTGTGATGCCTCGAGAGTTTAGCATCCTAAATAAACCGTAACCTAGGCCAATCAAAGTTTTGCCATGTCCCTCATGAGAAACTTGCAGTTCCGTGGCACGTTTGTATCGCCGTTTTCGCATTGGTTTGCAATGGATTTATGTTTTTATTTGGAGACTCAACCTAAACGTACCATATGTGTCCGGCCCCTCTCCCGTTCAGATAGACTTCCAGCAGACCTGGCCCGGGTCGGGCCAATCACTACTGTTGATCTAAAATGGGGCGGGTGGGACGCGATGACACGTACAGAGGAGCGGCCTATGGGAGCGCGGTTGAGGCATTTTTCGTAAACAACCAAGATGGCCGCCGCTGATGTGTCACATGTTTAGCTGCTCTGATTGGTTGAAGGTCTATCCAATTGTGTCCGGTGGCATTTTGGTCGGTGCCCGTTCATAACGCCCCTTGGAAATCGAAGAGCTTCCAGACTAATACGCATTTGGAATTGGTCTGGCGATGTCAGGCTACTATTTGACTGTTCTGTGTTAAATACCATAGCCATCGGTCAGCTCTTCTTTAGTGAAACGCTCTTTGTACGAGCCAACTTGAACCTATTTATGACCAACCTCTTCCCCGATTGGTTCAGGGAACCCTTACGCTTACCCTCATGTCAATCACAGGTGGGTGAATGGAACACTTCGTAATGGCTGAGAAGGGAGTGGACTGAGGTCATAAATCAAGATGTCAGCTCCCATAAATCAAGATGTCCGCTCCCATACCACAGGCTTTTATGCCCCATTGCGCCAATGAAGTGAACGGGCCGGCGTTTTCCTTTTGGTCCATGTGTCCACACTTCCTCTAAGTCTGTGATATGAACAAACCCGTCTGTGGCGTCCCTCCCCCTGCAGGTCCATCAGATGCCGTCACGGGAGCGCCAGGTCCGACCGCCCAAGCCCAAGAGGAGGAAGATCTCCAGATAACACTGAATGTGCCACGGACTCCCTCCCTCCCTCCCTCCCCCCCTCCTCCTCTCTCCCTCCCCCGCACGCTTCCTCCAAGCCTTACGCCACGTCACCCCCTTCGGCCCTCCCCTCTTGACCCTTTGACCTCGCCAGGTGCTACACACGCGGACATCAGCAGTGATGACGGACTGTGATGACGGACTGTGATGACGGACTGTGATGACGGACTGTGATGATGGACTGTGATGACGGACTGTGATGACGGACTGTGATGACGGACTGTGATGACGGACTGTGATGACGGACTGCGATGACGGACTGTGATGACGGACTGTGATGACGGACTGTGATGATGGACTGCGATGATGGACTTGACTCGACTGACCGATGGATGGAAGGTGCTGGAAAATACCCCGATCACCGATACAGTTGTAACTGCAAAAAAGACTGAAACAAACAGAAGAAAAAAACTGTTTGAGTTTGTCTACAGTTCACCGAATTAACTATTTTTTTCAAGTACATGGTAGTAAATACAAGTGGAGAAAGAGATACAAGCGTACCTTACATATTTAAGAAAAATAGACAGTCCAAATATTTCTGATACATTTTCAATATGTACATAATCCTGAAATGTCCTGCTATTAAGAATTGTATGTAAATACTGTACAATGTCATGTACAAGCATAACTGATGCACACTTTATCTTTCTATTGTACAAAAAAACAAAGCTCTGAGGCGTACCAACGCCCCTGTTTCTATTCAGAGATACACAAACCGAAAGCTTTTTTTAACATGTTGAAATGTAGTTCCGACCTGTTTCCCTTTTCATTCCTTTGGGCGAAGGAACGGCAGTTGTCAGAGTGTGCGAGACCCCCCTCCCATCCCGACAGACCACTTCATATACGAGTCCAGGTGCCCCCGTCAATTTGTGTCAGAGGAGAGAAAAACTCTGGGAGCGAACTTCACCAAGAGAAGGTGTTTGGTCCCGGGCCAAGGTGCTGGCGAATGGCGTGCCAGGCTGCCTAAGAAACGCTAGTTTGTGATTGGCTACGGTTGATTTGAAGTAGCTTGACGAGACAAGATAACCCTAAAACTGAATTGACAAGAACACACTCGTGAAATCTGCTTGTTCGTGGATGCCACTGTTGGCCGGTGATGACAGATGGATAGAGAGCCAGCCTGGCTGCTATCTAGTACATACAGGCCGCGCTCACAAAGGCAATCATTTACCTTTCTACCAGTGTTTGGGAAGTGGATCATGCTCGCGTGCTTCTATGCACGACCATTTCCCAGTACTGTAGTGATTATCTAATAGCTTTAGGTAGAATAACGGACCTCAGAGGCAAGGTATAGATTGTGACCCCCGAGTCTAGATTGTAATAAAAAAACACTAACTTGAGATTTGAGAACGTTAAAAGCATTTCTTGCAATTAAGGGGCCTTATGTTTAGTTTTTTTCAGTTTTGTGTGCTTCTGGTGTTCATTGTTGTAAATTATTTATGTACAGCATTTCATATTTATTTTTAAGCTTTACAAAACATGCTAGATGGCAATAATTACTACCAAGAGTTGAAAACTCAAGCCTTATATGTTTTATGTCTGTGTGTAAGTTAGGTTTATTTTTGTTTTTTTTTACATGTGAATAGTTAATGTATTCAAGACCATTTGTATTTTTATTTTATTTACCTTTTTATTTAAGAAGTGTTTCACAAAAACAGTAACATTTTACTTTAATTTCTTTATGGGGGGGGGTAATAAATGCATTTAACATACAACACATCAATGAGTTCAGAGTCAAAGAGCTAAAACCAGTATTTTGTACCGTAGTACATAACCGTACATAACCGTTTCCCACCGTCGCAGTGAGAACGTCCAGGGGCCCTTTAAGGTGTTCCCATTGGATGTGTCTTCCCTTCAAAGGGCCCGGTGAACCTGCGAGGGGCCCTAGGACGGGGAAAGCAAACCTTGGCCCCTCTACTTTGTATTGTATTGTTTTGCATGTCATTTATTGAGCTGCGAACCCTTGGATGAATACGTACAGGAAAGGAGCAGGGCCCTGATACTGTGTGTCACACCCAGCGCTCATAGATGGTTCCTAAAGCCTGGCCCCTCAAGTAACCTATTTCACTTAAAAGTGTTCCCAAGCCAAAATGTATGAACTCAAGTGAACGTCATCCCCGCTAAATGAACACTAGCAAATCTCCCGGCCCATACAGAAGCAGAACCGTATCCCTGGTGCAGCCTTGCCTCTGCGTTACGACCTCAGTCTCAATATGAACGGGAATTCACTACAGAACTAAAACGTGCAATAAAAAGTTAAGTTTTGCAGAGCATTTATCTGCTGTCAACTGTAATGCATTGCCAACACACCGGCTTCAAGTACAACCACTCGTTTACGAACATTAAGAAACAACACTATTCTTTCTTTTACTATTATTATTATTTTTTTTACAGTCGACGCGACTAACATGTCAACGGGACGTCTTACCTCCATTTAAAACACTAAAATAAATCCTAAAGGCGTAGAGCTCTGTAATGAACGACTTGCCATGGAAATCACGCTCGCTTTCCCACCCCCCCACCCCCACCCCGAAGTTAATTCCGCAGCCTAAACCTGCGTCCACACACACACACCTCTTCTCCTTTAGTGCAATGTATGTACGGGACCCAAGACATCCTGGCCTACCTCATGTTTCCATGGATTTGTCCAGAACTGTTTTTTTTTTGTTTTTGTTTTCAAAAACTCCTGACTTTAAAAAGAAAATCGTTTTTTTTTTTTAAATGGTCTACAACCATGGTTTGTTCTTTCCCTTCCCATAGGAATGGATTCCCATTGTTCCCAGCGTGTTTCTGAAGTGGACGATGCCCGTTAACGTGTGTTGCTCTGTTTGTTTCCCTCAGTTGCACTCTTTAAACGTGCCCATCGGGGGGATAACAGCCCCTTCTGTTGTCAGTATTTGTTTTCCAACATGTAAACGAGTATATATTAATTTATACTTTACAGAAATAAAGTTGCGTCAAGTATGTGGTGCACTTGGCCGTTTGTCAAGAGTCGTTATTTTTGCTATTGTTTGTTTTTGTTTTTGTTGTTTTTTTTAAATGGTCTGATGTACGCAACATTTATTTTGTAAATATTGTGAAACATTTCAGGTCATGCAGTGATGTAACATTTGATTATGTTGCATAGAAGTTTCAGATATAAAAACATGGTCACTCTTTACTTGAACAACTTGTGTGATGTCTGTTTTCTTGAATTTGTGAAGGTATTTTTACATTAGTGTTTCTCTGAAACTCAATCAGTCTGAACAAGTAGTCTGGGCAGTCACTTTGGGACGCTCTGGTTTCCGGAAGCGTTTTGTCAATGAATTTTACAATCAGGGGGGTCCCAGGAAATCTTGTTTTGTATGGTTGTAGATATTCAGCTGATCTGATATTTGACGAGGGCACAGTTCAGTGTAATTCAATAAGATTGTAATTTAGAAAAGTAGGAAAAACAAGAGAAAAGTATCGGTAGAATATGTAGCCTACCTTATCGCGCAAAACGTACAAGAACATTGTTTCCCATGGTGCAGCTGAACGCTTGGTTCAGAAGAATTTGTCCAACATTGCCCTCTAGAGGTGCAGCCAGCGGTCCAGGGCGGGATGGCATGTTTATATTCGACTGTTAACCGAACGATGAATCCAACTAGCCTAATTCGACCTGGAGTTCAACCATATATTAAACAGCGAATGTCAGCTATACAAAAAATTGCAATTGGCCCCATATTGTCCTTAACTGAAACTTTTAAAATAGAAATGTGCGCACTGCAAATCACCGTGCGTATGTGCGTGTGGGAGGGGTGGAGAGAAGTGTTTGGGAGCCAGCCGAGATGCTGATGCAGGATGAGGGCGCGCGCCGCAGCAGCAGCAGCAACGGACCGAGCGCGCGCCTCCCGCCAGGACGATGCGGGTGTTTGCAAGCAACTGATCTCCCAGTTCTCTACCCTCATCTTCGAGTGGGACGAATGAACCACCTCTCTCACTGACTTCCGTTCTTATCCTTCAGTGTTTACGGAGGGACACTGGTCTCGCGGAGGGACGACGGAATCGCGGCTGTGGGTGACGCATGGCGTAGTATATCTATATGACGCGTTTGGTTTTTCGTTAAAACATTTCGCTTCCCCTCTTGGATCAGCCACCAGCCGACGCTACAGCGATGACGGACCCGGCGGAGTGCGGCGTCAAAGTGCTTTGCAGGTTCAGGCCCCTGAACGAGGCAGAAATAAACCGAGGGGACAAATACATCCCCAAATTCAAAGATGACGACACCGTGGTTATAACGGTAAGTGAAAAAAACAACTTTATTTATATTGTTTATTTTTATTTGTTTATTTATGCATCCAAGTTTTGATGTTTTGCAAAAAAAAAAAAGATAAAAAGTGCGTTTTTCTTCATAACGCACAGAACCTATTGCACCGGAGCGTTACAGTCGTGTGGAAATGCCGTCGATAAACCGTCAAGTTGGAGAGACAACGCGCGCGCACGTGCGCGCGCGTGTGTTTTTGGGACACCGAGATTGCTGGTATGAGACAGCAGGTTTTTTACGTGTGTCCGATGCGGTAGAAAAACTTGCTGAACGGGCACATTGAAGCTGATGGATATTTGGTCAAGTATCCTGTATCACAGTATACCCTTTTCACAGAGGTGTCATGGTAGGACAAACACAAGTGACTCATAACACTAATTATGGGTCTGCTTCTTTCATGAACCAGGGCACGGGTAATAGACTTACCTTCACTGTTCTAGTCATGCTGACAAAAAGGGCATCCGAAACCACCGGCATGCACACACCTTCATGACGTATTTCAACTTAAATAATAATGCAGGTGTGTTTCCCAGAGTTGTCTATGGGGGAAGTTACTGCCAAGTCTGCCTAGCCAGCCTTGCCTGCATTGTAAATGCTCCACACACCCTCCCACCCACCCTATGCTGTGCCGCGGATTTCTCGGTGGTTTAACCGGACTATGGTCCTATGATTCACAGCCAGCGCTCCGCGCACCGATAGGGGGTAGACGTGAGCAGGTTCCAGGGAGTACTTGTAAACATTTGGGTTTTGCTTTTTCCACGCCTACAAAAAAGAAAATGAAAACGTAAAATATGAATATTTGTTGAATCTGTTCCATATTATGTATGTTGATTGTTGCTGATCAATAAAGACCGGAAATAGCCCTCGGCCTCTTCCATTTTAAGCTCCATGACAACATTTGGTGTGGAGGAACAGGGACTTGAGGAACAGGGACCCATAGTGATGGCACTGTGAGGGTAGGCCTACAAGACAAAAAAACATTGGGAAAACCTTTCCCATGACTACAGCACTGCCGGCTCTATCTTTTATAGTTGTTTTGCTCACTATTAACTGACTGAGGTTTGTAAGACTGAAAGGTGCTGTCGGTTTGTATTTAACAGCAGTCACCTGAGTGTATTATGTTCAGAATGCGCTGAAATGCGCTGTGAGTATTTGTTTCTTTTCAGCACAGCTCTTCCCTGATGGGTTCTGAGAATCCATCTTGCCTGTCAATCACATGCGCGCACACGGCGTTCCCGTGGTTCCAGCGCAGGTGCACGAATGCAGTACTTATCAACGCTGGAGACACGGAGGGGGGGAGGGAGCACAGAGGGAGGGGACGGGTTCTTTGGGGCGTTGTTTAGTTTCAGTCTTGCTGGTTTCTGCTCTTTTCTGTTCCCTCCCTTTGACGACTCTCGATCCTCGAGTGGTCCGAGGGTCCGAGGTCCCTGAGCTGGTCCTGCCCTGATACCTCTTTGTCCTTGTCTTTCTGCTGGTGTGTCACCATAACAACGACGACAGGGGAAGCCGTACGTCTTCGACCGCGTTCTGCCCCCCAACTCCCAGCAGGAGCAGGTCTACGATGCGTGCGCCAAGCAGATTGTCAAAGGTGGGTCCACTCGGGGGGGGGGGGGGCTTTTATTTTGAAAAAACGCCTTTTCTGAAGCTCAAGTCTGTTATGTGTGACACACACACACACACACACACTCGCATGTATTTTTGATAGGGACGATAAATTAATTGTGTTGGATACAGAGTACAATTTCCTAAACCTTTGTTGTTTTTAGTGTCCTGAACAGCCTCTTTAGACTATAAAGTGTCAAACACACACCTACACACACACACACACACACACACACATCTTTGACTATGACGATGAATGCATTGTGTTGGAGACAGAGCACAGTTTCCTAAAGCGTTGACCTCTAATTACTTTGTGTTTATTCCAGACGTGTTGGAAGGATACAATGGAACCATCTTTGCCTACGGACAAACCTCCTCAGGGAAGACGCACACAATGGAGGTGATTCATCTCCACGGCCTCTCTCTCGCTCTGCTACAGGCAGCGATGTAACGAGTCGGTATCAGACAGCGTTAGTGGTGATTACACTACAGCACAATCTCTGACCTTGACTTCTCTCTAAGCTCTCTCCAAGGTCTTTCACTGAAAGTCTGCCATTAGTCGAATCTGCCTCAAGCCTTAAAGAGTGGCTTAACGAGAGTTTTGACTCTAACCAATTAGACACCTTTCTTCTTTCCACGGCTCCACTCGGGCCTGAAGTGGGATTAAAATGAGGGCACACACGAGAGGCAGAAAAGTCGTCTTTGGGCTGTTTAGTCGGGCCTCAACCTCCATGCCTTCCCCAGCCCCAGAGAGGTTATCTTCTCCTGTTGCACTTCTTAAAAGCAGAGGTCAGATCCCATCTTATTTACAGCTCACACTCACCTGACGCTCAACACCATCTTAAACCGGCGGGGGTTTTACGTTATTCTCAATTAAACCCATGATTCCAGTAAGATTTCCCCCCTTGAGTATAAGGATATTAATTAAAACCTGTTAATAAGTGTAATGGAATGGAACCCATTGAAAAAAGGCAGTCGGATAGATCCTTGGTTGTCATTGGTTCCCATAATCCCCGGGTGGTGAATCCACCCCGTAGTTCTGATTGGTCGTTGGGTAACGGCCTGTGTCGTTGGGCTTGTTCTTCCCCAGGGAAAACTCCACAACCCCCAGCTGATGGGCATCATTCCACGCATCTCCAACGACATCTTCGACCACATCTACTCCATGGACGAGAACCTGGAGTTCCACATCAAGGTAAACGGCGCCAGCAGCCACCGCAACAAAGCGCTGTCGATGGCTAACTGCACTTCAAGCTCTAACGCAAGCACTTTGCTTTAGCGGCCAAAAAACTCAACCACAACAGCCACACGCTGTAGCTTTCCTACAAAGACAACATTACATGGCAGACATCCACGTCAACAGCTGTTGTGTGTTTGGAAGTGAACCATGTCAAACACTGTATGCCCATCCACAACCACACCAATGACCTGAATATGGTCACAATAATCCAAAGGTTAGTATCAAAAACATAGTAGTTTCAATACCACCACAATACAATTGTCAAGCTTTTCATTTTGCATGCTTTGGTTCTTTCTGTCGTGCTTTCTTTCCCTCGTTCCCTCTTCCCCACAGGATATTAAGTTAAACCCTGGACAATTAAGCATATAGATACAGGAATAACTAGGATTAATTGTTTTCACCATAAAGAAATCTGTCTTGCTGTACAGGTGTCCTATTTTGAGATCTACATGGACAAGATCAGGGACCTGCTGGATGGTAAGCAGAATCTTTACTGGCCTCAATAGAACCCCGGAAAACTGGAATGTTGGAATGTCAGAATGTCTTCACAGCACAAAATTTTAGCTCATAGTTCAGTGAAGATACTTCTGGACTGTATATGCTTAGATATAACGTAGCCTATATGTGTACTATGTACCTGGGTTTAGATTGAATATAATAAGTAAAATAAAAATAATTGGATTATACTGTCACAATATACTATAAACTGTCCTTTCAGTTCAGTTTAATGATGAATGATATTAAGGATACATTCTTATAGGAGTTTTTCATATACATTCTTTCTCCCTTTTCAAGTGTCCAAGACCAACCTTGCTGTACATGAGGACAAAAACAGAGTTCCCTATGTAAAGGTAGGTGGGGTAGGGTTGCATGACATTTGCAGTATCAGGTATATGTATCAGTTGGATCAAAGTTTGGAGAAAAGCAACGAAATCATTTTTGCAAAGGAACAATTAAATAGTAAGTGGTGGTAGCTTCAAGAGTGTAAGAGCGCTTTTCTCAACTTTAGGTTATTGAATCAAATTGGAAGTTGCTTTGCACTTACGCTGTTAACTATGGAATGCCATTTGAGTCAATATCAAATAAATAAATAAATAAAAATAGATGTGGCTGTGAAATACGTCTTACCTCAGACGGAGGTAACCCTTTACATGCCTCTCCCGGCAATGTTACTGCTCTCATCAACAGCCATACCGGCAGTGATCTGGAAATGTTACGAGGTCTTGAGCAGGGAAATTGCCGGTGCGGATTTCCCGGAATATCGATCCCTGTTCCACTTCACACATGACCCCATGCATGATTAAGCATGATCTCTAAAGCCTAATTTATAGTCGCCGATTGCGATTTATCACTTTTCGGACACCTAGGAACATTTTAAGCTCCACGAGCAGAGTGTACAAAAGTGCCGGCACTTTCGTGGCATCATTACGGCAGAACAGCGACTGCAATGACCATGGCCGTACGCGGTGGGCAGTTCAACAACGACGCATCCCGGCGACTCTACATGGTTGTGGCGAATAGTGGCTGGGATGGTTTCGTGTTCACAGAAACATCAGTTCTCTCTGTTTTGTCTTCCAGGGTTGCACAGAACGCTTCGTGTCCAGTCCTGAGGAGGTGATGGATGTCATCGATGAGGGCAAGGCCAATCGGCACGTAGCAGTGACCAGTAGGTGTCTCCAGGAGCGGGGTTAAAACCTTTGATCGTGTACTCTTATTGGCCTTTGGAATGAGCCCTTTCTCGCTATTTATACAACCAGGACGTTTAAATAAACACTGCTATTTCTATCTATACATACTCGAATACTCATCAGTAAGCGGTTTATAATCAGTTATAGATCATTTATACGATAATGGTCTATAAAATAATGTATAAAGCGTAAGCTAATGATTTGCAAACCATTTCAAATGTGTTAATAATGCTGTATAAACACTTAATAATGCTGCTATTCATGATTAGTACAGGTAGTTAGAAAGCATTATGTAAGTCTTTTGTGTTAGCTCATCTAAAGTGAGGAATATCTTTGCCTTACAATCGTTTATAAATGACATGTAAAGGCTGGACTGATCAATTCAGGTTAGTGAGAAAGCGCTATTTATAGAACGATAGAACCGTGTGTGTGTGTGTGTGTGTGCGCGCGTCTGTGTGCGTGTGTGTGTGTGTGCGCGCGTGCGTGTGCGTGTGTGTGTTGCAGACATGAACGAGCACAGCTCCAGGAGCCACAGTATCTTCCTCATCAACATCAAGCAGGAGAACGTGGAGACGGAGAAGAAGCTCAGTGGGAAGCTGTACCTGGTGGACCTGGCTGGCAGTGAGAAGGTCCCTCTAACCCCCATATTACACACCTATTTGTTATCCATTCTCTCTGTTCTTCTTCTTCTTCTTCTTTTTCCACACACTTCTTGCATGTATCTCTTGTTCTCCTTCGTCATCTTTCTCGGAAATCTATTTTTCACTTTTGCCACTTGCCTTACACCTCTCTCTCTCTCTCTCTCTCTCTCTCTCTCTCTCTCTCTCTCTCTCTCTCTCTCTCTCTCTCTCTC
>JAOPJO010000118.1:17302165-17313357 GCA_027123675.1 Molva macrophthalma | reverse complement strand
ATGATAGCTATTTTCCCTTCTCCCCCTGCATTTATTGTGAACTGTGTGTTAGCCCCGACATTTCTATGTTCTTTGTTGCGGTCTTGGGACAGGTAAGACAGAGGCCTGAATACACTTCCAACACGTAGTGCTGTCCTCTGTTTAGACACATCAGGTCAGGAGTGTTGCTACCCGCTGTATTTTTGGGTTAGTGTAGTTGGGGAAGTAGACGTGTGGTCTACTTGGCAGCTGTGTACGCTTTGCTTCCCTGTGTTAGCTGTTAGCTTGGCTTTGTCTGGTTCTTTCCTTTGACACTCGCGTCCCAAGGCCCGGCCGCGTCGCGGTGTTGTGCCACAGCAGACTTTACGATCCTCCGTACAATACGGCCACCACCGAGAACACGGATGGCACGTTATATTCTTACGTTGTTGTAGCCACGTTCAAGCCGCACGCCACCTAGGTGGCTTTTACCGGGCTCCTCCAGACGAGGGCGCGGGACGGTGGTGTTGGAAAAACAGTTCATTGTAGAGGCTGACGATGACACCCGATGACACCCACTGATTTCTCAACGCACGACAGGTGTGCGGCCTCACCCGTTCAGCCCAGTCGGCCCACCCGAGTCCGATCGGTCCGACTGGTGAGGCCCTGATCCGCACACGCTCACGTACCCAACGTCAAATTGACGCCAAGGCGAAGCCTTGCTAGTGTGATTGCACATTTATTGTGTCTGTATTTACCTCTGACGTAATGTGTGTACAACACTATGTTGTCCGTGTTCCGTGCGTAGCTCTAACTCAGCGGTTGTCAAAGTGGGGTACGCGGATTGATCTAGGGGGGGGGAACTCGAAATGTATCTGTGATTTACCTCCCCACGCAGTCTGACTGTGGCTGACCTGAAGCCTCGGTATCAAAAGTAAACGTATGAGCCCGGTGTTACAACACTCCCCTTCCTCTTAACCAGCAAGGGAAGCTCACGCACTGAAGGATCTGCACTGCTTGCTCATTGATAAGCGTTGCCATGACCACAGAGTTGAGAACCGACACTTTTATTAATATCTTTGAAAGCAGAATCCTGGAAAATATTGGGCGGGACAAATGCCACTGTTTTGAACTTTGTTTGGATGCAACGCCTATGGCACGGGAAAAACAATTCACTGCAACCAATGAGCACCAAACGCAACTATGTTTAAGGAAAACCAAATCCCTGTCATACGTTGCTCTTCATCGCTGTCACGGTCGCAGTGTGTTGTGTTTGTGTTTATCGGTGTTCTCTCCCCAGATGGCCATCTCCTCTCCTCCTCTCCTACCCACTGCATGCTGTCTCCTCTCCTCCTCTCCTATCCACTGCATGCTGTCTCCTCTCCTCCTCTCCTATCCACTGCATGCTGTCTCCTCTCCTCCTATCCTATCCACTGCATGCTGTCTCCTCTCCTCCTATCCTATCCACTGCATGCTGTCTCCTCTCCTCCTATCCTATCCACTGCATGCTGTCTCCTCTCCTCCTATCCACTGCATGCTGTCTCCTCTCCTCCTATCCACTGCATGCTGTCTCCTCTCCTCTCCATGTTGTCTGCATGCTGTCTCCTCTCCTCTCCATGTTGTCTGCATGCTGTCTCCTCTCCTCTCCATGTTGTCTGCCTCCTCTTCTCTCCCGTCAACATGCATGTTGTCTCGTCCTCTCCTTTGCTCTCCACTGCATGGTGTCCCCTCTCCTTGGCTCTCTCCTCTCGTCTCCTCTCCTCTCGTCTCCATTCAACCCAGTTGCCAGAAGGAAAGGTAGCTATTTGTACGTTTCTGCAATCCACAGATACAGATTCAATCTCAACGTTTCTGAACCAAAAATACGTTTTATATCGACGTTTCTAGATCCGTGGATACTAACGTAGAGGCTTTAACTGCTTGTGCCGCTTTTGATGCTCTTTGGGTGTTTTGAGGGAATAGAATGGGGGTAGGCTATGTAATAAATTAAATGATATATTTTAACACATATTTCAAACATGTGGAACAATGAGCTACATATTTGATCGGAAGCCCCCCCGTCCACAAATTGTTGTATATATATACGCGCTTGTTTACAACATTCGGCCATCATTTCATTTTTCTGTGACATGCTAATATATTTCCTGTATGATGAACATGGACATAAACATGTTATATCTGAATACAATATTCTTAACCCCTGAAATGATTGGTTCTTTGTTCCTGTGCCAGGGACGGGACGCGGTGATGAGATCCAGTGATGTTAGAACGTAAGAACAGTTCATGTTGCTGACGAGTTCGAGTTCTATATAAAGTGTAATTTACACAAACCCAGATGAGAATGTTTCACCTTTGTGGTGCACATCAGCCATTTACTCATTTAAAGACAATTATTTAGCTGGCTTTTACTCCAAACACCAGGGCACTTACATGAATCAGGGAATAAAAGTCTAATGAAACTGTCAATTTTAGGGGATCTAGCCCTACAGGAAGCTTATAAAGCATCATCAAATGCTCCATTGAAACGCATTGGAAATTCAAGGCGTTGCTATAAATTCATCTAAATTCGTAGACTACAGATAGGAACTAGCCATTACATAAACCATTGCAGATGTAACAAAACCTTATCTGGGGCTGAGCCTCCAATAAAGGTTGAACAACACAAGATATCAACAGAAATAAAATTCAATCCAATAAACAGACCGGTGTAGTTAAAATAGCAATGTTTACTGTTATATAATAATAATATAACAGAAAACTATATCTATCAACTGCCAGGTTTAGTTGGGGTGGCCAATCACATGTGCCACTCCATTCTATTCCTTATCACAAATTATTATCAATGTCTAATCAAAACATTTAACAAAAAAATAAGTTTGCCAATTAACAGCTCGTCGAGTTTAACTACAATCCAGACAGAATGGATTTAAATTACGTCTCTCAATATAATTCTTATGGTTTTAAATCGTCTGAGGAATTTCTTTGTTATCTGCTTTGGGACTGGTAGTTCCCATTGTGGTGGGAAATGCCTGACTGGATAGATTTACTGTAAGCCAAGACGCAAGACTGCACAGTACACTCACCAAGGAGGTCCAGCGAGAGCCAAACTATACAAGGCATCGTTTCTTCCCGATGTCTTCCCCAATCAGTTAATCTGGGACCAAGATTGTAGAGTTTTACCAGATCTTGGCACAATCTGAATTAAGCTTCTCATATCAATTATCATTATTAACATTCCAGCCATTTTCACTGTTTGCTACCAAGTCTGATTCTCTGCAAATACAAAATCCAGAATGGACAGAGAACTGACACGAAAAGCTTCCATTATGTTCACGCTATGCACAGCAGGTCCACCCCAATGTTCTACATTCTTGTTCTGTTACAAAAACAGAACAAGAGGTTTTGTGCGAATATCAAAGTTGACAAGGAAAATTGCTCTTTTCAGTGACGTCAAAGAAGAAGACAAACGTCAAGGCCTCGTTATGTACAGACGCTATATGTACAGACGCAGATAGATATATATTTATATATATATATCCTACGAGAAAACTGGAACATTCAGCACTGATTTACCGGATGAATGTATGCTTTTTGTTACCCTCTCTGCCTCTGCCGATGTACTGTACATCTTGAAGGTTACTTGCAAGCCCCACAACGCAAACACTCTTCCCCTCAGGCCGACTTCAGTGTTCACTTGTGGAATTGAAATCAGGTTATCCAAACGGCCTTAATGGTAGAGCAGTGGGGCGTTCACACTGTGTCTGCTTTTATTCGCACTTGTGCAGCGCATTCTTACAAATGTGTGCACAGACACTCAAGGTAATCTTCAGATGGGTTGGATAAATGAAATAGTCCTCCATGCGGTGCGCATGCAATCCTTTTTTGCCACTTAAGACCTCGTTGTTGTAGTGGTTCACCTCAAGTCCCCCAGAGAGACAGGCTAGCATCTCAACACACTGTATCCTGTCCCCTATCCTGTCGCATTGTCTAACGATGATGTACAGTTCTCACTGGGCTTTATTGTCCACTAGGTGTCATGTTGTCCGTTATTTGCAGTCTCGCAGGAGAAACGCTGTGGCAGTCTCCCCATAAACACCATAATGTCATTAATTAATCATTAATCATTTCATGATTAATTACTCTGACAATGACAAATACCATTCATACGAAGATAATAAATAACATTTGAATGATCCTATGCTTCCAGAATGGAGGCAATCATTGCAATGTGACATTGAAATCTATGCCCTGTAGACAGAATGAGAAAGACACTGGAAAAGAAAACAATGAAAAATTAAAAGAATACTTTCTAAATATTAACTTTGGGTGACACACATTTGTTCACTGTTTCTGATTAAGTATCCCGTGTGACTCTGCTCTGCCGGAAAGCGTAGCTCCGTTTTTTATGTCAAAAGCCCAAAAGACTCGGTGGTCTGACGCAGACTATATAACTATACAGTGTCTTTTTCTTTCTAACGAGACCCGTTGCCAGCAGTTTCTCTATAAAGGAGTCCTCGTTTGTCTCAGCACTCGGGAACACTGCCCGAGCACGTTTTCTGTGTTTGTGTGCTCCGACAAAACGCTCATAAAGGATTACCTTGAGTCATTTTGAGGACCTCCACTGCGGATTTGGATAGCTGTATTTATTTTTCTCTTGTTTTCACTGGCTATTTGTCACGCACGCACATGCATCCATTCAGTAAAGCACAACCCTGTCACAACCATGCATGAAGTGGGTACTGACTATTCATTCCGTGTTATTGGAAGTAAATATATTGAAATATATTTTCCGCCTTGTACCTTCTTGCTCAATAGGAAATGATAATCTCCCCTGGCCTGGCTTTCAAAAAGGACAATCTGGGTCAGGGTTTTTTGTTTTGTTCATCTAAAGCTTTATTCCTTATCCCTGTAAGGCCCCACGTTGTACTTTTACAACATTACTTTAGGCTATCCTAAGAAAAAGTCAGTAAATGTTTTTTTTTTTTTTAAGTCTACATTTACATAGTCAATGGGTCCTGTTGTTCAGCCTCACAATCATTATAAATATATAATTATTATAAATACATTATTTCTGATAGCAGTATGTGACACTATCTGCAGCAATATTTTAAACTGTACCTGTATCTTATCAATTTAAGAAATACATTTAACTCTTCTCTGGTTCTGACAGAACTTTTTCCCTGGAATGTTTTGGGAGACTTGGATGTTTCCCTTTTAGTATGATAATTAGCCTATTATCGTTAGCCAGACAGTATTGTGTGATGCTTGTTACATTAGCTTACCTGCATGCAGGGGTGTATGTATTCCTTTTAGTATGGTAATAAGCTAAGCCAGGTAGTATTGTGTCACTGAAGTGTACAATGTAAATAGGATTCAGATGCTTGTTGCATCGGGACACCTGGAAGAGGGTGGTGCATGCATTCCTTTTAGTATGATAATAGGCTAAGCCAGACAGAATGAACACTTGTTCCACCACCCTCTCTATTCCTTCAAGTAATCTATTACAATAGAAAAAGCACATGTATTATTTCTACATATATTTATTTACTTATTACTGTTTCCATTGCAGAATGCCACCAGCAAAGAGAGGTCCAAGATTCAGTGTGCAGGATGTGATCACTGCCAACCAAAAAGGAGAGAGCGATTTTGAGATGGAAACGGATGACGGTGACACTGATATGAGTGAAGAAGAGGCAGATGAAGATGCCCGTTGACAAAGAAAACCACCAACCCAATGACCGACCAGTCAGTGATTATGTGGACATCGAGCCCCAAACAAACAGACCAAGCCCCGTGACAGGTATCACTGGCTGAAAAAAGATTTTATCAGTCCCAATATTGATTTTTCTGGTCCAGGTGTCATTTCCATTACTACCATTGCACATGAACAAGTCTAAGTCAAGAAATGTAAACACTTGGATTAAGACAAATGTCCTTTTGTAAATACGTTTTTATGCATTTTTTAAAATGTTTTAATAAATGACTATTCATAAAAATATGACTTATTATTAATGCTATATACTGATATGGGGCTAAGTAAGCAATCAATCATGCAAATGCACTAT
Organism: Molva macrophthalma; assembly: GCA_027123675.1. NCBI lineage: Eukaryota > Metazoa > Chordata > Actinopteri > Gadiformes > Lotidae > Molva > Molva macrophthalma. The sequence continues at coordinate 17,307,334 of JAOPJO010000118.1, read as the reverse complement.
ATTTATTCAGACAATGTGAGTAGAACTACAGAAATTCTGCTACCAAATAGGCCCAATGTTGTAATGTTACATTTCCCTAAAAACTTACCAAAAATGTGAAAACTCTTTCATTTCTACACCATAGGCCTCCTACAACAACATATGAAGGGTCAAACATGTTTTTGCTAATGTTTTTCTATATTTGGGCTTTCCAGGGTTAAGCTCCCGAACACCATAACAACGATAAGCTCATGCCTGTCAATCAAAATATCATTATCAATGTATTTTTTTATTTTTCAATTACTATACTAAACATACAATTGTAAAAACAAAATCTACATATCACCTGTGGTTGAACGTCCTTCAAACTGTATTGACAACGTAACTCAGAATAAACCTAAAGAGTTTATTGTAAAAAAAACAAATAAAAAAAAATGGGGGTCAAAATAGTACTAAAGAAAAGTAGTGTCCACGCAGAGAGGCCACTCGGCACGCCAAGCAGCGCACACCGGCTGATCCCCGAACAGCGGGCACGCTCCGGTGTGGAAGCAGGGAAACGTCCTTGAGGGCACAGCTGCAGATGGGGATGCCCCCACTCCCCTCGGCCGTCCCAGGATGCAGCTCATATAGCCGTAGAGCAGCCCCACCACCACCACCAAGCCTGATACGTGCGTCACAGACCATGAAACGGTTACTATAGATGACAGAGCTTACAGTGTCTTATTGTCTAGAGAAAACCATGACATGGTCCATTACACATCTACGATGCGACGTCAGACTAGCAATGTCGGGCAACAACAAAAAGAAGCAGAAAAGAAGTTGACTGCACTGACATGCAACAACAACACCCAAGTACCCACTGCTATAACCATAAATAATATAGACATAAATAATATAGCATTCTGGCTAACTCATTAGCTACGGTCTATGAGCCTGAGGCCCCAGACTGGCGCCTTCTCTGACAACCCGTCGTGTTCAATAGCGCTAACTGTTGATGCAGCAATAAAACAAAAAAAAACTTCTAGGGGATCTGACGTGACGATCTTCATCCTGCAGGGCTTTTATTCAGATGGCAGCCCCGCTAGAACAAGGGCTCGGGTTTAGAAAACGGGTAAACATACTGCGATGTAGTCGGGTCATGTATAAACAGTGCTGTTACCATGGTGGTGGTAGCATGTTGCTACAGAGCTATTGCTAGCCACCTGAGGTGACCGTTACATTAGACTACGAGCTAATGTGGTTCAATGCTTCCACACACTGGCTGTACACACAAAACTCAACACTGCGCTCAAAACATGCTTTACACACATGCACACACACACACACACACATATACACACAGATACACAAAACATGCACACACATAGACAATCCACACACATACACATGTATACACACCACCCTTCATGTTTTACACACATGCACACACACACACACGCATATACACACAGATACACAAAACATGCACACACATAGACAATCCACACACATACACATGTATACACACCACCCTTCATGTTTTACACACATGCACACATCCACAGCACAATATGTGGTGTTTATACACAACTCATGCACGCACGCACACACACACACACACACACACAAACACACACACTACCCGCCCTTCAGCAGCTGCATGCATAATGAGGTAAACATTTGTCTCATGTTTTATCCCCCTGGTAAAACCTTCATTCTCCAATATCCTTCTGTGTAAATACATAAAGATGAAGGCGCAAGCAAAAGTGTGTATGTACGTACAGCATGAGGCCAGAGAATGAGTCTCCTATAGATCAAACAAGATCTGAAGACACACAGCAAAGGCCACCGGGCCTGTCCATCTTCCAAACCATCATCATCACATGACCTTCATCCCCAGAGAACAAACAACCTCTCTATAATATATACTACCACTTTTCAAAATGTTCCATTCGTTCAGCGTCAAAAGTGTATCAGTGTACATGCAGAATGAACCTCAATGGGCTGTTTCCTTATTGGAAAACACTGAAGTACATAATTAACCAATAACGGGAAAAGCTCGAAGTGGTTTATTCCGGTTATACGAGTTACCAACAATGATTCGATATCAGTTGCTTTTATCTGTAACGTTTGTTTTTCTGTTTCGACTTAACTGGCTGAAATCGAAAAATTCCTCCGTGGTGCTTGGAGCATATTGAAACTCTACTCTGAAGAGTAGAGTTTTCCCGGTATTGAAAAAAAATAAACATCCTTGGAATGTTATTGACCAATCACAGACAGGTATTAAACATTGCTGTGGTATAAGATAAAATATGTTAAAAAAAAAATGAAATGCTTTATGGCAAAACGGACCTAATACAACTACACTATCTTCTTAATAATGTTAAGCAAATTAGTAAGGCATCAGCAAACTGTTCAATTGTCAATGTTATACTGACCTCGAGGAGCTAATGGTGTGTTATAGTATTGTAATTATTCATGTTGTGTGTGAGAAATATTTATGTGTCTATGTTTGTGAATTCTGCTCGGACCCTTATAGTATAACGCCCTTCCTAAGCAAATGTCTCCAATTCTTTTGAACATAATTTTATTTCACACAAAATTTGTATATATATATACTATAGATCCTAATTGAACAGTATTTACACCTTTTAGAAACAAATTGTTATGACTCATGAATAACAGACCTGAGATGTGTGCTCACACTATCTGCTTAAACAAGTCCAGCATCATTTTATTTTTACTGCTGGTACCCTACAACAATATTTTAATTTTTTTCATTAATGTTCTTTGAGATGGTCTCCCTGAAGGTTTAAATGCATGAAAGTTGATTGCATTTTAAGACTTGGTCTTAACATGCATAGCATCATAGCAGGTGTTTTCAAAGGCCTGCTATGAAATGATCAAACAACTTTTTACCCATTATTATATGTATTCCTGATCGTAAATCCCAGCTATTATGTTATAACCAATCAGTTTGTATTCCTGAATGGGTGGTTGTCCTTAATAGTTTAGTAATAACATTTAGTTGAGCAGATTATGAATGAGTGAGGCTACACTTCTGTGTTGGCTCCTCAGGTATGAATAAAGAGCATTGTCTGCTCTATTAACATGACACCCAAATCTGGTTTCAATCACAAAATAGCATACGCGATAACTTATTTTTTGTTGAAATACACTCAGAACCATTGTGTTGTTGGGTTAAAGGTCATGAATACTACCTAAATGTTAGGCCAACTATGCTTCTCAAGTTTTGTCTAGTCTGACTCCCTGATTCCAAATCTGCTCTTTTTAGATGCAATACAAAGTTCCATATTTTATGCATTAACTCTTGTTTTTTCTTCTATTACAGATGTATATACTTCAGCCCATACGTCGTTAGAGGTGAGTTGTTGCTAACCAAAATATTTTCTGTTCGCCTATAGTTTCTAATTTAACTCAAGGTTTACAATTTCAGAGAATGAATTGAGCCATTTACTCTGGTATAAGAGGTTTTGGAATTCACTCATGTTTGCTTAAGTAGAAGAATTCCTTTTCCCTCACGTTCTTTTTAAACCTGACCATACACTATTTGAATACCTGAATACAATGTCATTCTCCCCAAACCTGAACGAGAAGTTCAAAGTGGTTGTAAATATTTAGTGTATGTAATGTCATTTCTATAAAAACAATCAAAGTCAAGCATCATAAATTACATAAAGAATTTGAATGTCTACTAGAATACATTTTAACTGTACGTTTGTTTTCCATGATAGTTTTCCGTAGCATGACCACCCACTTCCCTGATGAAAAGGCTCCCAGATCTTAAATGTGGAAGATTGCTAATAGGCCAGAGCCTATTTTTCCTTGTATGCTTGTTGTAGCACCTTTTTAGTATGTTTAACACTATAAATATGCTCTAGATTATGTATTTATATATAACTATATATACTTGTCTGCAGACTTCTCATAGTGCAGATCACTCCAATGAGAGTCTGTCGTACCAGACAGTCACCTGCATCTTTAGCGCTCAGCTAAATTCAGCGATGAAGGCAACCAGGGCACCCTCATGGAATCTATGGCCATCTATTTTCAACTCAGCTCTAGAGGTTTTGCTGTGTGTGTGCATAGTCTAATTGTACAGAGTAAGCTGTGTCAACTTAAAAATGATCTGGTTGTTGACCCTTTATACTGCGGTTCCAGTCATGTGTGTTTTTTGTTCACCACACTTTTAGTTTCTGCAAAACTCCTCCGACTCACCTGACTGGCTGTCTTGGGGAAAGCAAACAATGATGTCAAACTGTAGCAGGCTGTCTTGCATTGGCTGGTGACTGATGCACTCAAATACTGTGTACATCTTTTTTCCTTCTAATGGAGAAAGTCACTTTAACTTGTATTCCTCCTGTATTTGGTATGTTTCTGTGGAGCAAGAAGAGAATCCCTCCTCTGTGGATCCATTTATTCTCTTGAGGGTGCATGACAGTAACTCACTAAGTTTATTTTAGCACACTTTGATAACAGATAATGTAACTTTGAGGACGTTCTGTTCTGGATTTCATATAAATATATTTAATTATAACACTGTTTGCTCGTTTCTAGTATTTTTTATTTATTCAGCTTCTGAATGTGATTTGCAGCACTCTTTTTCAGGATTCAGGTTAAGTGTCCCTTAGTTGACCCACTTTTCCTTATCTGACCACTAGTTGATGGCCCTAATAGAGCTACATCAATTAGAAAGGCAGTGTAAGGAAACCAGTATGTAAGGAAGTAAGTAAACACATTGGCAAACATAAATTGTCCAGTTCATCATGACATAATTTGTGTAGCTTAGAACAACTCTTTAAGTACTCCTGAAATATTTCTCCCGAATATTTAACAAACAAGTTAAATCTGCCTTAAGGGTGTAGACACAGTGGTGGCTTAACCCAGTTGTCAAACGTTCAGGTGAGAATGCTTTCAGTATCCCATTAGTGCTGTGACTGCTCTCCTTGTTTGGCAAGGCAGGTCACGTTAATGGGGCTAAGCTTTGGAGGGAGTTCACTGCAATCCCAGTAGGTGGGTGCTGCCACTGTTTGCCAAATACTTACTTTTCCTCAGTACTGGGAAAGAAAGAGGGTTGAAGCCATGCACGCCAAGAGTCAGCCAATGAGACTTGTTGTTTTGGTGTGTGTGTGTGTGTGTGTGTGTGTGTGTGTGTGTGTGTGTGTGTGTGTGTGTGTGTGTGTGTGTGTG
>JAOPJO010000118.1:17029601-17042167 GCA_027123675.1 Molva macrophthalma | reverse complement strand
TGTGTGTGTGTGTGTGTGTGTGTGTGTGTGTGTGTGTGTGTGTGTGTGTGTGTGTGTGTGTGTGTGTGTGTGTAAGGGGGGGGAGCTGGCATGCGCCAATTCATGGCACGCGCCAGCGATTGTTCCCCACCATGCCCAGTCAGTCCGCATCCCGCCCACCCGAGCCATCCACTCCCCACCCCGCCCGCCTACAACAAGCGCACCCAGCAGCACGTGCGCACGCAGACCCACACACATAAACACACACGGGCTCACACACGCACGCTCGCCCCGAGTGGAACGGAACAATGTGCGGTCAGAGGCACACTGGCCTAGTGCACTCTGAATTACACAACATGACTAGGAAGTAGGAATGATAACAGCGAATTCACGGGGGAACAGAGGGGCACTTTCAGAAGGATTGTGCGGCTCTCCAGCTTGCTAGCGTTGTAGCAATGTACACTTGGTACAGCGAAGGCTGTGAGGTAGCCCAGTGCCCTCCGATGAAGCCTGTTACTAGCCTAGTGCACATATAATAGATCAACATGACAACTAAATACAAACCGGGTATTTCCCCCTGGTTGATACGAATAAGGAAAGACGTTTCGAATGCACGACTATAATTTGTATGCTTACGTGTGCGTTATGGTTTGTCGTATGAATTTGCATCGATAATTAATCTTAACACCTATCAATAGAGCGTCCAGCAGCGTGTCTCATATATGATTTCACCGCAGGGAACAGAATCGCTTCTTCGCTTCTTTCGTCTCATTAAATTAGTAACATAGTAACATACAAACAAGACAAACCATGCAGCCTACACAAATACTGTAAAAGAAAAAAAAACACGAATACTCCAATTGCTGATTGGTAAATTAGAAAACGCCTTCTTACCTTCGCGTCAAGATTTTAACCATGAATGTCGGCCGCCTCACGCTTTTACAATTCCCCCGATGCTATTTTCTTTTCTTTTATCGGATATTGATTTAATTAATGTTTTTATTTTTCAAAGAAGCAACATATCCTTCTTTATGGGGAGGCAGCGCGAGCACACGGCAGACCCCCTCAAGATTCTCTCTGGCAACCAGCCCGAAGATGGGGGCGGGGCTAGGGAGAGGACGTCACACCCCGTGCCAAGAGAGCGAGAGCGAGAGGGGGGTAGAGAGAGGGAGATGCAGGGACTGTAATTGCAACTGTGCTGTACCGTGGGCCATTAAATCCATTTTAAACTGGGATAGGCCGGCTTTGTGGAGGCCACTAACACCACCCCATCCTCCTTCAAGCCCACCCTGCCCCTCTCTGCTCTACCCACCCCCTCCTCTCTTTGTTAGCTCAGCCCATGGGACATTACATTGTTAGCGACCATGCAAATTACACAGAATGGATGCCCGTCCAATGCCACATGCATTGTCCAATCATTCCAAATGAGAACACATTTGCCAGACATTCGAGTGATAAATGGACAAATGCATGCACAAAAAAGGGTCACAGAATAATATTTGGATTCAAGTGATAGCCACCAGTAAGACCTTTGTATTACTGCAGTTACAACATGCTTCATATTGTACAATAACAAATCGTTTGCATCTCAGTTTAATCAAAACCACACAGGGTGGTCTTTTTAACATGCTGGTTATGGCAGGCTGCATTATCTTTGCACAGGACACAACTATAGCTAGTAAGGCGATGGATTTTGTGAATGAGACATAAATCCACACAACTTTATTTGACCATGTGTAGATATAATCATGTTCCTTTGAGAGTATGTACAGGATGAGGCAAGATAAGACAACTAATTGAGCTTTAATAAATATGTAGATATTATAATTGTATATATCCGTATATAAACACTGTCTGAATACGCTCCATCCCTGGTACAGAGAACACACACACCCCTGTTTATGTACCCAGGCGAGAGAGAGAAAAAAGAGAGCGAGCCAGTGTGTGTGTGTGTGTGTGTGTGTGTGTGTGTGTGTGTGTGTGTGTGTGTGTGTGTGCGCGCATTTGTGCGTGCGTGCATTTGTGCGTGCGTGTTGGGATGTACAGTCCGGAACCGAGCAAGGTATTTGCATGGCAAACCTGCCCCCTACAGGTGAGATGTAGAACTGCACTATCCTGACCCCTGCATTCCTATAGATGGACGCTGTGCTCATGGATGTTTTCACTGATGATTCCATCATCAGTTGTAGTGCCAGCCATCATGGTGGAAGAATCCTAACTTCTATCTAGTTGTACTGCATGTTGCTTTAGGTTCTCAATATTATTGTAGTATAGGTAAGCCTATCTGGTAGTTATCATTGAGAATTAATTGTTTTATTAAAACGTTACTAGGCTAAAAACTGCAAACGTGTGGAGTGTGGAGGCATGCCTTGAGTTCCAGTTGGATTTAGGCAGCTTCAACAAGATGCCAACCATGAAGCCAACCATTAACAAGCGTCGCTAGATGCCATGTTTTCATAGTCTATGGTGGTACTTGTATATACCGCTGGATTGTATTTCTTAGCAAATCCAGATAACCCTAAATGCTGCGGAGGACTATCACTTTGTGATCCACAATAGTTGTTTCCAAGAATGTTGGTTTTGAATGGTTTTATTGCAAATTAGTATTTTTCATTATTGTAATTTTAAAATCGGCTACAAAATGTGTTTAGTTATTTTAACTAAACATTATTTTTCAACTGATAATACTCACTTGTGATGTTATCTGCTGTTAACTTGCTTTTCAATGATCCAAATTGTATTTTTTATTTACATAAAAATAAAATGGTACATGGGTGACAACCTTTCAGAGGTAGTTCCTCTAGCTCACGAACAGCACTACTTGCCTTTCCTAATGCACTCTAACTTTATTTCTTTTGTAGTAATTATAACAGACCAACCCCCAACCCATCTCATTCATGCACGCACGCGTGCACATGCACACACCCACACATTTCTCCCAAAATAATGGAATGAGTTTTCTCTGGAGGAAGAAGGTCATGGGGGGTTAGGTTAGCGAGAGGAGCTGCGTCACACGTCATGTGTGTCCGTGCGTGTTTTGTGTGCGTGTGCGTGTGTGTGTGTGTGTGTGTTTTGTGTGTGCGTGCGTGCGTGCGTGTTTTGTGCTTGTGCGTGTTTTGTGTGTGCGTGTGCGCGTGTGTGCTAGCGTAGCGATGTTGATCGTTTCCGCACGCATGTGTTTTTCCACAGGTACGCAGAGGCGGGCGCAGGCAGACATGGATGGAAAGATGTCTCACTCCGGCAGAAGACACACGCTCCTCCGCGAGCGCTACGGTCAACACGGAGGCAGCGCGCTGAACAAACAACACATAGCATCACGCCGCCGCCTCATGATGCTCTCCTTCTTATCTGTTTTCTCATGGTACAGCCCACTCAGTGGTCCAACATGAGAAACACCAGAAGTTAGTCATCGGAAAGGTCTGGCCCCCGGCTCTTCCACGATACGGTTTATCTCAGAGTTTCTGCCCACCGGTTGCTGGTCTTCCGGCAGCGGCCTGCGAATGTGCAGGAAAGAAGAAGGAAAGGAGCGCCGAGGAGGAAAGGAAAGAAGTGAATAATTACAAAAGTGTCGGAGGGGAACTTGTGATCTCCTCGGTTTATGTGGGCAAGTGCTGAGTGCCGCCTTCGCCCTCCTCCAGTTCTGAGTCGATGTGGAATGCACTGGGATGTATGCCGATGTCAAAAAAAAAGGATTTGTTCGTAAGTGTTACATTTCACTGTAGTAAAAGTGCACATTTTGAAAAAGGCTCGTCACAATGGTCCAATGACAGAAAAAACTCTCGCTAGAAACACAAAGATTCTGTGGCTTTTGGCTTAAAATGTTCATGCATGGTTTTGGCACCGCTGGTTAACGTTATGGAACAAAACGACGCATAAAACCAAGCTCCAGACTACAGTTTCGTACAACGGCTCATGTCCCCTCCGGCCGACTGTAAGCAAAAATATATTATTTGTTCTGGACTCCCTTCAATCTCTGCTGGAGAGGAGCCTCCTGCAGTGACAATCACAGAAATAACAGAGAGAGGGTGAGAGGGAGAGAGGCCGAGAGAGAGGGAGAGAGTGAATCCATAACAGCGAGGGAGTATCGCTCGCCCCCCCTTGACAAACGAGTTTGTGTTGTGCGTCAGGTTAGCTTCCTGCCGGACGAGGCCGCTTGGTTATTAAATTACCACTTGTCAATGTCCTAACTGTGGATTGATGGATGAGCATGTCAGATGAATGTCAGACTGCTCTGACTTATGTTACTTTTTATTTTATCTGCTGGTGCTGGTTTTCCTCAAAAGGCAGCGGAAAAGACTTCCCACATGATTGCTATTGACAGATATTGAGTGGTGTAAAATGGCTGGCCCTTTTTCCGAACAATGCAACACTGGAGTTCGGCATGTACGATGTGAAGAGGTTCTCGTTCGTAGTGCCGCGCTTAAAACCTGTTTCCCGTCGTTTTAGATATTTTATATACTAGGTATTCTTTTTATTTGAACACAAACCTTGGATCGTTGTTCATGTATATCCGGCTTACTGACACGGTTGTCCATGTCTAAATAGGAAGGCAGATATTTGAGGAGTGACTAACACAAATTGTTAGATTGTTGCAGAATGTCTAAATCACATTCAGCTTGTTAGAGTTTTTCTGATGTTGACCAAAAAAAAAAGCTTATTAGAGTTTAAAGAATGCACATACATTGAAATCACACGACGTTATAGAGTCAGGCCCAGTTGTGTTTTTTGGCTTATATCTACACAGAAGCACGAGGTCTCAATTCACCACCAAAACAAACTGAGAACTGAAACTCTTCCCCGGAAACATCTAGAACGTGTTTAAAGAACAAAGAAGGAAATAAAAGTCTAAAGAGCCGGCATGCAAAATGAAGGGAAAAAAAACCTTTGCCTTAAATGTAACGGCTCCACCACCTTCATCTGTTCCGACGCAAAGGATTGATGGCAATTTATTTTTTCTCCACTAGTTGTTGCTAACTAATGATAAGCTAAATGAAAGGGTATTTCAAAAGAGAGAGAGAAAAAAAAAGGGGGTCTCCTAGAATATTTTCTTTCAAAGACTGGACAAACTGAAGCGGTTGAGGGGGGAAAATAAAGAAAAAAGGGCCGCAGGCATGCTGATGATGATTGTCATCCATGCAAATAATCACTTACTTACACTCAGTGAGTTTGTTTCGGATAAGGCAAATTACCATTTGAAAATGAGCTCGCAAACACTCTGGGGCGAAAAGCTGCCGCCGTTGTGTTCCTCCCCGTTCTGTTACTGTGGGTTCTCAACCGCACACGCACGCACACACACAGACACAAAGACACACACACACACACACACACATTACTTTCCCTACACGGCACACAGCTGGAATCAGCTACTGGGTTATCTGAAACGTGCCGATCTGATCATAAGACCATCTTGGTCCTGTTTCGAATTCAAAAATGTTTGTGTTTTTCTTAGACAATCAAATGATGTTTCTGTTATATTTCACAACTGTCCATGGTGTTTATGTTTATTTTGATGTATTTTCTGGGATATTATAGGCGTAGATTATACTGCAAGTCCAGGGGAAGAAAGAAAAACATTTTGTTGATGGGGAACTGGCTGATGATGTGGGTTCAAGACAGAAGTTTTACATTTCAGGATTGTTTGAACTTTGCAAGTGGAATGAGCAGCTTTAAACAGCGGGCACACAGAATCCAAAGAGGTGATGGAAGCAAATAGGTCCAGATTTTCCCGCGACAGTAAAAATGTATGAAAAACAGACGGGGCACTTTAAGGTGTCTTTACACCAACAGACAACGTAACCCGACAACAGCCAACAACCACGCGATGCTGGTGTTCCTTTGCGTGGGTCGGGGGAAGTGACCGAGCACCGTCACTGGATATGGCGCCGTGAGACTGAGCAGCACGGATCACTACGACATCACCGGTGTTTAAGTATATAAATACTCACGTTTGACTATGATCTCATCCAATGAAGTCCACCTCTTCACACCGTGCTCCTTTTCAGACACCAACAAATACCTGAGCACTCAAATCTCTGACACGTAGATACATCAGAGCTATATGCTACACAAATAAAGAGGGGAGAAGCCGTAACATCTCCGTCGTGTTTTCTGTCAAGGAAGACGAAATTGGCGCGCGGGGGGGTGGGGGGGGGGCGCGCAAATTAACGAGCCAAAAAAGTTTTCTGCTGCTTGTAAGGTGAAAACAAATTACAGGAAAGATGATCTACAAGATGGTGAGCCGACATCATTATTTTTCCACCTCGATCACACAACCAAACAAAATTAATAAATAATGAAAGAAAACGAACAGTTAAATTGCCATCAGTTCCTTTTTAGGTCACACCAGCATGATTGGTCATAATAGTGTGTAGGCCTTCAAAATCTACCTCAAATTCAAAAGCACAGCCAGAGGCCCACATCAATGGGGAAATGCGGTGCAGAGTAGAAATGCCAAGCCTGGCACACTGAAAGGCTTATCGTCCAAACCCTGGAAACGTTATACTATACTACACTACAATCCCGCTAAGTAATGCATTACCTTTCAGCCCCTCCTCCCCCCACCCCCCCTCCTTGAACCCCGATTATTACATGGAAACAGCTCCACTTCTAATAATACCTTAATGGAATACATAACAGCATGCTTAGTAGCTAAGGAGAGGCAGTCCAACAATCAGTATTGTACATTGTAGTCTTATACCGGTGAAAGGTCCCATCCATCCCACTATTGTGTGTGAAGAGGACCGACTGGAATCCCCTTAAGGACCCCCTGAAAAGCCAAAGAGCAACTCTCCTTGCCCCCCCACAGGGTTTTATGGACCCCAGAGCAGCAGTGCAGTGTAAATTGACCAAATGTTTTTTAAGCCCATTTATCTTCTTATCCTTCGACTTGCTGAGTCCATGGAGGAATCCGAGAGCCGCCGTCAACAAAATGAAGCCCAGTCCAGGATTTGGAGGTAAGCAAAGTTTTAAGCCAGAATGCCCGGATAATGCCAGTTTGATTAAATGCTTCGTGCCCCCCAGAAACAGCAGGGGGGGGGGGCCCTTGGGAATGGCTACCGTCGCTGCAGAACCACTATGGGTCCTTTGGCTTTACGGAAGCTTACGACGTTGCGCTGTCCATTTTCCTGACCTTTCCTTGGAAACTACTTTATCGTCAAAAGTGTTTGGAGCGATCCTCTAAAAATACCCATACCACCACGGGACGGTCATGGTTTAGCTCGGTTGCCAGCGTCGTGAAGCAGGACTTCAGGAGCTCTGCTGTGTTTTCCAGGCAGATGCAAGGGGGATGGGGGATGCACATTTGTTAACGGCTCTAGACCCATTAAGTGTTTATTTGATTGCAAACACGAACCAAATTGTCAGCCGGCTACAAGTTTAATAAGCCACCGGTACTCAGAAGTCGGAAAGTGATGCCGTGTTTAAATGGGGTTTAACACACTTACAAAGACGGGTTGAACGTGTAATTTGGAGCTTTTGAATTTTCCTAGGGATAAAAAGAACATATACGAAAATAATAACCCAAAACATCCCCCCCAAAACAAAACAAAAAAGAAAGAAATGTTTTGCAGCAGGGAGGGCCTTCGTGCACATGCACTCTTATCGTGGTGATGAATAATCAAGCTTATGTGGAAGAGTCGCGACACAGCAGTACTGGTCATAATTAACACTCAACAATGGGCCCATTCTCAAATAGACTTCGTATTAAGACGGACAATATTGTGCAATCCCGCGTGTTTAAATGGGAATTTAGAGTGGAAGAGGGGATCACAAACTACAAACAATTATGAAAACATAGTTTGGTAGGGAATGCCTTGTGCCATTGTGTGAGTGCAGATCCTGCTTGGACATACTGTAGCAACGCCCCGTGGTATCAAAGCGTCTCTGGCGTGACTCTACCATTATCCTGTCTCAGCTCGAGCGCACATCATTAGAGATCCAAATGTCCTTGAGCCATTGGTGGGAGAGCTTCAGTCTCTTGGTGGGTTAACAAGATCACATTTAAAACCGGGGCTTGGACGGAGGAGGGGGGGGGGGGGTATTGAAATAAAGTGAAAAATCACTGGCTGTTGAACATTAATCGGCAACACACAATTATGTTTGGAATTCAAATCTCATTTGAGTGTTCGAATGGAGAAAGGGAAGTAATAGAGGATTTCTAATAAACGCTTGCTGCGAAAAATGTTTTTTGTTTAAAGCCCAGGAACAATGTACTGAAATTCACGACTTTAATTTCAGATCCTAAAAAAAGGGTACAATTAAGTCACGATAAACTAATCAATAACAACATTATTTTCACCCATTGTAACACGAGTGGAAACACAATGTCTTAAGCTTCAGTGAATAGTTTCAACCTTTTGTTTCGATTGACATCTCAGACAAGCAAAAAAAGTATGAAAAAGAAGACCCTTCCATTACACGGTGCCGTTCATGAAGATATGAATGGTTTAGAGTCTGCGATTAAACTATGAAGTCCTGAATTTCAACTGAACGGCCTTGTGCTTGTTCCACAGAGTGCCTGTCAAGGGTGATTACAAGCTTAGCAGGGGAAAAATGAGATACTGGCTGACCTATTTCTGAATACTTGGTTTCATGCCTCCCCCTCCTCTCCCAGAGCCCTACCTTACTATGCATTTGGGACCAAGCTCATCTGTTCTTTAGAGTTCTGGGGACCGCCATCTTCCCCATACAGGACTCTGTGCTTCTGGTTCACAAACCAGCCATGCTAACCTTGTGTCAATGAAACAAGAAAAGAGAGGTCAGGGGAGGGAGGGGGGCACCTAGATCATCCAGGTTACTTGCCAACAAAGACCTCCTGTGGTCCAGATTCTTCATGCTTTTGGACCGATCCTCCAATATTCACTGACCAATTCACACCATTAACAGCCCCCTGCCGAGTGGAACGCTAGTCACTTCACCTTTAGCTTGTTTCTGAGACGTCGTGGGAGAGAAGATGCTCCGGACACTTGAACTAAAGGTCTGATCCTGTAACACTACAGCACCTGCTCCGCACCAGAGCTGACGCTAGCTCTCAGGGCTCTATCTGACACGGCATGCGAAGGCTTGAAGATAAAGTGAGTGGACGCTGATTCCCTCCTTCTAAGAGTTGCCATGACAGAGCTACGAGGGATGACACCCTGACCTTCTAAGCCCCCCTCGATGGTCGGCGGATTTATATATTTTTTTACCCACCGCCTCCTCGTGACATTGAAACGGAGGATAACCGTAGGATTTTTTCCTTTTAAAAATTCCAGTCGTCTGACAAACAACACTTTCAATCGACTAATTAAAACAATATGCTCTGAGACGAGATGAAAGAGTGTGAGTAGCAGTGGGCCTCTCTTTCGCGACTCTGATGTCCTGAAAAAAGTGAGTTTTTGCAGATAAGAGTTTGAGAAATGCAGCCAGGCAGTTCCCCTTCTCTGCTTAAATCCTCAATAAAAGCAACACAAAGACCAGGGCTTTGGACATGAGAAGAAGTAAGTAGAGTTTGTTATTTCACCGCCTTTGACTAAGGTCATATCAAATTAACAGACGACTAACTGAATAAAAATAGCATACCATTAATTCTTTCCCTCTCCCCCCACCTCTCCCATAAATCTTAAAGGTTGACCTGATTTTTAACGTTAAACTATGTGGAGAAATTAACAGAAAAGAGAGGAGGAGGAGGAGGGGCAAAACACTGAGATAAGCTAATTTTAACCATGTCACCACCACAGCTTCAATTTGGCATCCACATACCTAAAAATACTCTTGGTCTCTTTAAACAAGAAGGCAATTAAGACCCTCAATCGTCAAACAGACGCACAAAACAATTCTTGGAGACAGTTAAAATGGGGTATTTTCAATTATGTGGAGATTTAAAAAATGTTTATGGTCAAGCGATGTTACAACAAACCGGGAATTATAATCAATTTTCAGGTGATAAAGAAAACACTAACAAACAGCAGGGGGGGATGAGCCATTTAATTGCCACCACATTCGTTAACGAGCTTAGTGCTTGTCTTAACGCTGGGCATGGCACACTTAGCATTCAAAAAGATCCTAATTATTTTCTAGTTGAAGGTCCTACAAGATTGTCAACTCTTGTGTTGGCCCATGATAAAACAGGTTTCTTTCAAACTCAATCATTAGAATCACATTTAACGAGCATAAATGGATAAGAGGTTAGCGCTGAATTAACCGGTGGTGTCCATTCTGTTGAATGGCCCGGCATGCACAAAAGCAGATTAGGTCCTCAAATCAACCCAGCACTGATGATGGCGCTGCTAAACAGTCAATTATAGAATGTTGCGTTGTTTTGTTGCTGTGCGCTTGATTACGCGTCAAACCGACTTTAGATTGACAAGGATTTACGGGAAAGGCGTGGAGCAGCACACAGAGTAAAAGCCAATCAAATGAATTCCATTTTACAACTCAGTTGAGGAGATTTAAAGCGGCGGAATCGTATTTATTTTGTCTCTCAAACGGAACAAAAGTGAAGTGAGATTCCGAATGTTTAACGAGGAATAAGATGATGGGCAGTGCTCTCCATCAGAATATGCAAATCAGCCATCGATGAAACAGTGGCTGATGGGCCCACTCTCAACAGCTCATATGAATTGAAACCAATGGTTTAACACCAGTGGTGTTTATTCTGATAATTGAGAGCTTTCTTAAGGCAAAACTCAACAAGTCCTAAATAATACAAAAATATCTCCACAGTAAATTGGTTAACAACAATGTTGTACCAAATTAAAAAAAAAACAACAACGGACGGACAGAAATCAAAAGTGGTTTCCGGGCAAATATCTAAATTACATAAATTCACACTTATTGGTAGATGAAGTTATGAAAATGTTCATTTTGTTGGGGGTTATTTGTGATTAGACTCTAGAGATCTCTCTCTTTTCTAACAATATGGAGGCTGGTCTGCCTATCTGATCAAATAGTGATCTAGATAGACAAGCAGGCTTAAGACAAGTAACATACATAACAAAACCATTTATAGTAGGCCTATAGCACAGTACTATCCAGAGCTATCCCACTAGACATAATACAACTTTTACAAACCTGAAACAATACACACACAAACACAACTGTTAATTTGCTGGTCTTAAATCAGTCAAATAAATCAGTTAAAACAGTATAAGCCTACCTAAGCTCCATGGAGCCTCTCCAGCCATACTTCACGCACTTCAGCTAATCACAGAATCATTTTAGAGCGTTAAAACAGTGAATTACTCTCAGCTTGGATTGTTTCTTTTGAAGTATTTGTAAGTGTTGTTTCTTGGGAGTATTTTCTGTGTTTCTTAATCGCACCATTCATTTATTTGGTAAATATTTTAATTACAATTAACAGGACATTTCCTTGGGCTTTAGAACATAACTTTAATGGCTTATTATCTGTTTAATGCCTTAGGTATTGTAGAAGAAGCACACTCTTTCATTAATTAAAGTAGTTGATTTTATTATTATAACATTATTATTATAATTATCATGACAACCAGACACAAAGAAAATCCCACAGCGCAGACAATTAACTCAACTACGGCAAGATGCAAGTCAAGTCCTGCAGGCTTTGAGTACTTTGGCTTCAGAACGAGGGCTATACGTGCTTACTCAGAGGAGTGGTAACCTGAGTCCTGAAGACGAAAGCCATCACCATCAGCGCAGGAGACCGGCCCTAGCCCATCCGAGCGTTTGAAGCATCCCCTCAACCCGACCCCTCCACCGCTTCATGTGGCCGACAAGCTCCTAGCCCTCCGCCACAGCCACCAGCACCACCACAATCAACCTACAAACCCGGGAGAGGAACCCGTTTGAGCTTCCATATCAAGGGGAGGGAGAGAGAGAGAGAGAGAGAGAGCGAGAGAGAGAGGGAGAGGCGGTGATGGCGGTCGAGGTCTGAAAGCAGTACGCCGCTGTGTGCAACTCAAACCAGATGGAGAAAGTTGACGGATGAAGTCCTTCACCATTCTTCTACCTTTTCCCTCTTTCCAAGGAACGAGCATCAGGGGGACGTGGCACGCTCGGGTGAAGATGGGCCCTGAACCCCAGACAAACACGCCCACCACACACCGACGTTGGCTTGATTCTACTGTGTGTGATCTTAACGATAGGGTTATTGAAAGGATAGATATGACAGAAGACATACAAACACACACACACAAGCATATCTTTATCTACAAAAAAACCTTTAGATGTGGTACGGGCTGCTTACAGACACAGGATGCAGACATGGATACACACACACACGCGCACACACACAATTCCACTGGGGGGGGGTGGGAAGTCATCAACATATCAAAGCAGCGCAGGTATAAATAAAATAGGACGTGGGAGAATATAAGTGAGACCAAACATCTACCTGACCTCAAATGCTGCGCATGGCGTGCCTGTTTGACTACCGACCGACACAGACGTACTCCAGAGAGTTGTCTGTGCACACCTAGACCCGACGCCGACTGAATGCATTGCAACCCACAAAGGGCCCCCGTCACGAGATCGTAGTACGAATGGCATGAAAGGAAAACACACACACACACACACACACACACACACACACACACACACACACACACACACACACACACGCACACCCACACACA
>JAOPJO010000118.1:16835353-16853446 GCA_027123675.1 Molva macrophthalma | reverse complement strand
CAACATATCTTTACAAACAGTCTAAAATCACAAACAAGCAGAAATTTTGTTTTGTGGCAATGCTCAAGACTGGACTGTGTTTGCAACAGTTTGGGATTCATTTGAGTTCCATACCCTTGCGTCCGCATGATTTTGCGGAGTTGTAACAATTTTGAGTTTTTTGTTAGTGCCAGTAACGCTTTGCCATCCTTGGTTGTCAACATTTAAGACAAAGCCTTCGCAGTCTGTGGAAGATGATATTTAAAAACTTTTATTCTCAAAGGCGAGTGCTGTGCTCCTTAGCTCCTACACTCAAACCCATAGAAAATGTGACGCCAGGACCGCATATGTGGTACTTACCTTTGCTATTGTATGCAGTGGTGTCCTGGATGCAGAGTGCTGCAAGCAGCAGAAAGGCGGTTGTCACCGCAACACAAGACATGGTTCAGCAGCCCAATAACCTTACGGTCATAAGGAAAAGGACGGTTATAAATGTGATTATACATTAATTGATACATATATGATCATGACCAAAGTCTGCAGATAGGACAGAGGGCTCACCTCAAATGTTGCTCTGGTTCAACACCTTCTCTGCTCTTTAGGTGATATTACCCAGGCTTATATATCCCTCCCTTATTTGATGAACCCTCATCACATTATTAGGTATTCAGAGTATCTGTGGATACCTATTGTTTTTCTCGTTCGGTTTCTTTTTCTGGCTTTAAATTGTATTTTCTTACACCCCAGGGGAAAAACTTGAACTGTAATTCACAGCATTACAATTCAGTGGATTAATCCCTAGTGTAGCTGTAGCGTAATAAAAGATCAAATGGACCCATAACTGCACTACTTATATGATCAAGGCAGACATGCGATTTCAATCAGAAACAAATAGAGCAACTATTTAAATACGATTCATCAAGGCTACCACAAAGGCTGAGCCCGAATATTAGAATATTCGTTCATTAGGTAGATATTCGGATCTCAATCAGTATTCAAATGCTTTGTTTTTGATAGTTTTTTTATGACAAAATGTATTTAACGTCTATGCATATTTGGGAATGGAAGGTCGAAGGCTAGGTTAACTTTCGTCTGAATATCCCAGTGATAAACTATGAATGTAAAGGCGCTAGATGTCCGAGAATGCTTCAAGTCAAAGCTTCAGTTGAGGTAACGGTGGCGGAATGGCCATTTGGCCATTCCGTTACCTCGGAATGGCCAAATATGAGATGAACGAATTATCATATTTGTTTTGTAGTTTGATATTAAAACATTATTCAAATATTCCGGTAGCACTTTGACTGCTGCTGTCCAGTGTGAGGATAGGCAAGCCATTACCCCCCCCTGTCATGACCAGTGCTGTTGGGGAAGCAGGAACAAAAAGGAAAAGGACCCAAATGCAGACGAGAACTCTGGAAATGTAACAAAAAAGGCTTTTAGTAAAGAAAACTCAAAAATATCAGTTCCATGAACTGGCTTGGAAAAGACTAATATCTAGAGGGATGACAATGGGACATGACAAATACAACAAACTGACAAGGGAACAAAGGAAGTGAACTAGTATATATGGGGAGAGACTGATGAGGGAATGAGGTGCAGGTGGGAAGAGTCACAAGGATGCCCAGGTGAGGGGGATGTGATTGCAGACAGGATATTACCGATTGAACCACTTGAAAAGGAAAAAACGATCAGTTGATAAAACCTAGATTCTGCAGCAGTGGTCTCCGCCTGCTACTCACAGGCAGTGAAAGATACGCACCCTGAATGGAATTTTTTTCTCCACGAATATTAGGATATTTGTTTGGAAACATAACAAATATTCAAAGCTTGAAAGTATGTATTTGGGCCAGCCCTAGTTACCACGGAGGTTGCATCATGGTTTTGAATTTACTATATTAAAAACAACTCATTGGATCTCCTATTTTATTTTAGAAGAAAAGTAGCAGATGGCCATGTAACAGCCAGCAGCAGGCTATCCTTTACATTTGATTAGATGACACTACAGCATCATTCGGATACACTTTTGAAGACCCTGCAAATGGTTACGAGGTACCTAACAATCCCTAAGGAAATGTGCATTTTACATTTGACACGGAACGCATGTCAAGTGACTGGGACAAGCATGCCGTTCACACCGAGAACAATCATGGCCTGGAGCTCTTGAGCTAACACTGTTTGTGTAGCATCAACAGCCCATGCCTCAGCTGTAAAACGATGTGTGCCGTATTTTTTATGATACACTTTGGTTAAGAAATTCCCCTGCGAGAAGACAACCAAACGTCTTTTAAGTTTTTTGCAAACCACAATTGCCTTTCTAATGGGCAGCAGAACCAAGCCTTGCCACTGTTATTTCAATACATTAAAGACATAACAAAGAAATCTGTTATGCCGTGTTATCAATATTGTCGTCGTAGTCAATGTGTAGAGCTTGCCAACAAGTTTGTCGTCACATAATTTTATGGAATGTATTGTCTTCATTTTATGGTTAAATCTATGGACATTTTATACCAAATGTTTTTATAAAATGATAGCAGTAATAATCATAATTGCCCCATATTTATCTTATCAATACCTTTAAAACAGAGCTTGACGAAGTGTATCAATTGGTAAAATGAATGCAGAACATAACTCAAATAAGTTTCAAAAACATTTAAGTATAAAGAAATATAGAACCTGAAAGTGAGAAAGTGCAGGTCCCAGAAACCAGGTACCACACCTTGGTCCAGGTTCAAAATGGGTAGACCTACTGGTCTACTGTTCTTTGCTTGGGTCTGAACAATCTGTATTTTCAGTACCTAAAAATGTAGTCCTACAGCAGTTAAATTAAAAATCCAACCTAAATGACAGAATACATTGTTTGTAAATAAGACCCTAATCTACCCAATGAGCGTTAGCTGCCACAGCGACCCCTATGGGCTGGTCGAATAAATAGCAATATGTCACGCATGTCAAGTTTCTGTCTGCCAAAACAAAATGGCTATATTCTTTATATGCTACATTTTAAGATATTCCCGCCCCTTAAATGCGTTTTGACATTCATAGTGATACCGTGAACCGACAAGGGAACAAAGGTAGTTAACTTGTATATATATTCTGTCGGTGGAATAACTTTACATTTTGGTCAAAGGTGTGCTCACCGTTGTTCACGCAGCGAATCGGCGGAAGAGAGGGAGACGAGCCGGAGCGCTGGTGTGAGTACAAGTCGAGGTTTCCGTACCATGCGGCCTGGAATATTTCTCTCTAATGTACGATCACTGTGCAACAAACAGGAAGAACTCCAGCTACTGGTGGGGAAAGGCAGAGACTTCTCTTCATCCTCCGTTTTGTGCTTTACGGAGACTTGGCTGTGTGGATCAATACCGGACTCTGCATTGTAGCTGGCGGCCTTTCAGCTGTTCAGAGTGCATCGCGACACATAGCCCTCCGGTAAAACAAAGGTTGGAGGTATTTGTTTCTACACCAATAGTGGCTGGTGTAAGGATGGGACATACACCCTTCTACTCCCCTCTTGAATTTGCTTCATTCGTCCCCGTCTGTGTTTACATCCCACCGCAAGCTAACATGCAGGAGTCACAACGCTTGCTTGCCGAGCATCGACACCTCTGTCCAATTGGGGAAACTCGCTGGTGGGCATAGGATGCTGCCCTTCAGAAGGTCTTTGGATGTTTTGGTGACCGACGCCAAGCTCTCTATACTGATGTACTGCTCACACTATCAGTAATCCAAAACCAAGAAAACTTCAAAGCCACTGTCCGTGTCAAGTCAAGAGCCTCCACTGACGCCCTGCTCAGATATGAGACAATACTAACGGCTGAAATGTTTATCTGCATATTTGAGAAAACAGGCCCTCTGTCAAAGTACTTGCAGACATGTGGCATGGACATTTTGTCAGTTCATAGAATGGTTGTTGAAGTACACAATAGTCTCAAAGGGATAGCAAGAGTCTTCAAGTCTGTCAAGCAAGCCTCATACATTTGTCCAGAGGGCCATCAGAAATTGGAGCAGGAGCAGGAAGAGGTGGCAGAGATAGAAGTGGAGGCCTCTTTGCCAAAGAAAGACCAACCAAGAAGAAAACCATGCCAGGTGAGATGGCTGAAGATGAAGCTTTGACAGATGCAGAGAGGGTCACACAGTTGAAGTCCACAATCAAGTCATGGACACAGTCACTGAGCATCCACCACCGTTTTCTCACTAATGGCACACTATATGCAGATCTTGCTCTTCTGGACCCCAGAAACCTCCCAGAGGTGGAATCCAGTTCTCTACCCAAGTCAGCCCTTCAAGAGCTCAGCAAATGCTTGTTGAAATTTGACAGCAGGGCAAAAGTTGAGAACCTGCACTGTGAGCTTAAGAATCTGGCAGCACATTGGAAGAGGCTGAAGAAATCAACATCGGAGGAATACAGAACCAGGATAGTGAATGAGACTGAGAATGGACCTGACGGAAGTAAAGTGGAGATTATAAGCAAAAGCGGTTCATCCTGTAAAGACTGTGCAGTTTGTTGTTACCAGATACTACTGAGGTACAACATGTTAACGGATGCTTTCGGATGAGTTCCCACCTCACCTGCGTCACTGATCGCTTTTAGCCCACACCTCATTGTTTATAAGGAGCTTCTTAATTTCTGTGTATGATTGAGTCAAATAAATGTTTATAACAAGTTTGTTTCGATAATACAATTATAAAAAGGCCAAATGAACACAGAATGGCCTGTGATAGGAATCACTGGATGCCAGTCCGAAAACAGCTTTTTCTGGTATTCCAAATAGATCTGATCCTCTTTTTAGAGGAAAATAACCGTTTATTGGAATATCATTGCAAATCATCATGACAAAACACTTAATGTTGTTTGATTAGTATGATACCAATTCATTTGTGGCTAAAAAAGCAATCAAACCTGTTCATTTATGTTGTTTATTTGGACAGCCAATGTGAGAAAACATACAGAAATTCTGCTATCAATTCTGAGCACTGTTACAACATTTATGAGCTCACAATAAGTTATATTCACAGATGAATGGCTTCTCGAAGTGGCAGCGATCGTCGTTGTATAAGCCCATTCCTGAAAAACATCCCATTCTGCAGCTTTAGAATAGCCTACACAAAAAAATATGGATATTCACTAATCAACACATTTAGAGAAACTATACACATTTACCTTTAATAATTATCCTGTTTATTCTTAAGTAATTTATTATTAGTCTCGTCAGGTTTTGTTGTCCATTTTTGAGGTCATATTTGATCAAAGTCTTTGGAAGATTTTTCATCAATACTTAAATACGTATCCTCCTTTATGTTACAAAAGGTTGATCAGTATCCTTACCCCCCCAGTTCATCTCCACACAGTTTTCTTTGCCTCCTGTAAAGTCCGGCTGGCCCTTCAACCAGTTGTTTGTAATAGGCTCACCATCCTCGAGCCATATTAAAGCACCTTCCTGCAGACAGAATTCCAAAAGATGAGGAAAAGGCAATAAGCAATCATTCATATTTCCTTTATGTTTGTCTTGATACAAGTAACATAGAAATACAAAATGTGATATCTGGAAAACGTACATGAACGGAAAGTAATTCATATCTTGTAAGAAATAAATGGAGCTTACCTCTCTTATGCCTCCTAACCAGACCCGCATGTTCCTGTGGTACTTTTGCAGCCAACACATTGCATCCTTGTGGGCTTGTGCGTGGCCGATTGAGGCCAGATCACCCAACATATCTTTACAAACAGTCTAAAATCACAAACAAGCAGAAATTTTGTTTTGTGGCAATGCTCAAGACTGGACTGCCATTGCAACAGTTTGGGATTAATTTGAGTTCCATACCCTTGCGTCCTCATGACTTGACGGAGTTGTAACAATTTTGAGTTTTTTGACAGTGCCAGCAATGCTGTGCCATCCTTGGTTGTCAACATTTAAGTGAAAGGCTTTACAGTCTGTGGAAGATGATATTTAAAAACCTTTATTCTCAAAGGCGAGTGCTGTGCTCTTGATATTGAGAATGCAATGTTATTGGACGTTAGCTCCTACACTCAAACCCATAGAAAATGTGACGAATGTTACCTTTGCTATTGTATGCAGTGGTGTCCTGGATGCAGAGTGCTGCAAGCAGCAGAAAGGCGGTTGTCACCGCAACACAAGACATGGTTCAGCAGCCCAATAACCTTACGGTCATAAGGAAAAGGACGGTTATAAATGTGATTATACATTAATTGATACATATATGATCATGACCAAAGTCTGCAGATAGGACAGAGGGCTCACCTCAAATGTTGCTCTGGTTCAACACCTTCTCTGCTCTTTAGGTGATATTACCCAGGCTTATATATCCCTCCCTTATTTGATGAACCCTCATCACATTATTATGCTTCTTTTTATGGCTTCAAATTGTATTTTCTTACACCCCAGGGGAAAAACTTGAACTGTAATGCACAGCATTACAATTCAGTGGATTAATCCCTAGTGTAAATGTAGCATAACAAAAGGGACCCATAAGTGTGCACTACTTATATGATCAAGGCAGGTATGCGATTGCAATCAGCAATGGTGTCTATTTCACAATAAAAGCAACTATTTAAATAGGATTCATCAGGGCTACCACTAAGGCTGAGCCCAAATATTAGAATATTCGTTCATTAGGTAGGTATTCGGATCTCTTCAGTATTTGAATGCTTCATTTTTGATTGTTTCTTTATGAAAGAATTAAAAACAAATGTATTTTTAAATGTCTATGCATATTTGGGAACGGAAGGTAGAAGGCTAGGTTGCCGTTCGTCTGAATATCCCAGTGATAAACTATGACTGTAAGGGCGTTAGATGTTGGAGAACACTTTAAGGCAAAGCTTCAGTTGATAAGCAAGCCATTAACCCCCTGTCACAACCAGTGCTGGTGGGGCAGCAGGAAAAAAGGCTTTTAATAAAGACAACTAAAAACTCAGTTTCATGAACTGGCTTGGAAAAGACTAATAACTAGAGGGACAACAAGGACAAAGGGACATGACAAATACAACGACCCGACAGGGGAAACAGGAAGTGAACTAGTATATATGGGGAGAGACTGATGAGGGAATGAGGTGCAGGTGGGAAGAGTCACAAGGACGCCCAGGTGAGGGGGATGAAGTGATTGCAGGCAGGATATGTGACTCGGACTCAGACTGATGAGTGGATCCGAAAGCCACTGACGTGATATTGTTATTTTGCGTTATTAAAACATTTGTTTTATCAATTGAACCACTTTAGAAATGAAAAAGAAAAATCGATCAGTTGATAAAGAAATCATTCGGATACATTACAAGACCCTGCAAATGGTTACGAGATACCTAACAATTCCTAAGGAAATGTGCGTTACACATTTGACAGGGAACGCATGTCAAAAAACTGGGACGTGCATGCCGTTCACACCGAGAACAATCATGGGCTGGAGCTCTCGAGCGAACACTGTTTGTGTAGCATCAACAGCCCATGCCTCAGCTGTGAAACGATAGGTGTGCTGTATTTTTAATGATACACTTTGGTTAGGCGGCAGAACCAAGCCTTGCCACTGTTATTTCAATACGTTAAAGACATAACAAAAAGAAGAGAGCGTGAGAGCGTTTATTGCTGAGTGTCGAACTTTACAAGATCAGGCGGAGACAGTGCTTACAGCGCTGCTTTGTGGGAGTCTCTCGTTAATCTCCGTTATAGGGCTAGATTCCTTGATATTAAAATGTTGCTTGACTATTGGCGGGGAGGTTGCAACTTTAAAGGGCCCCTATTACACCACCAGGTGTGAGTGTGATTAGCCATTACAAGCCCTTTAAAAATGTGCCTTTTCCTGTGTTTTAGTGACATCACAAGTGGGAGTGTCCACCTAGATGTATGCTGGATAGATAAGCAACAATTGGTACAGTCCACTTGGTAGGCTGATAGACTGACACTCCCACTTGTAATGTCACTAAGAAAAAGGAAAAGGCAGATGTTCAAACGGCTTGTTATGGCTAATCACACTCACCTGGTGGCATAAGAGGGCCCCTTTAAAGGCTGTTTTGACAATACCAGATATAACTAGACATGTCACCACATGTGCATTTTCTTCAGAAAATGCGTGTGGTTGCATGAGTCAACTCGTCATGTGCGCAATATTCCGTGACAGGCTAACATGTTAATGTTAGCAAGGCTAATGAGCAAGCATGGCAAGTTTCATGTCCCTAGGCCACTTTGAAGCAGACTTGTGATTGATTGAATAATGGGGCCGATCGTTTTTGTTTGTGAGTTATAGCTCCGTTGTCAAAGCGTTACTTTATTTTTTGTGAGACCTGCTTATCTACACATGTACATGTACCAACTTTGACAACTCTGAGTTGTTCACCTTCGGAATGTTTGAAATCAGTTTTTTTCCCCATTAACTTTCATTATAAAAAAAATAGCTTGGTGAGCACCTGCAACAGTGGTCATTTGAGATTTCACTGTGGCGTAATTTTTTTAGATATCCACACAAAATATTCCACAATACCTAAGTGGGATGTCCTTGATGGGCCTACCAAGTTATAGGTCCCTGGGGTTCTCTGAAGCTGACTTGTGATTGATTAAACAATAGCAGCTAATTTGCATAATCGTATATGCGCATATATCGGCACTTTTAACATAATCATAAAAATAATAATACCATGAGGTTGGGCACTGTTAAGGAGCATGTTTACCAATTTTTTTTTCAAGGTTTTCCAAAACTTTCAAGGTACAGCTAAATCTATCTCGACAAACCTTATGGGTCATTGAGGCAAAAAGATTCAGCATGTCAAATAAGGCCTAAATACAAAGTTTCTGATTTTTTTATAAAAGGGGGCGGGGGGTGTTGTGGCCGTTTAGGTTTGTCAACGAGTTACAGTGCCCCCTGTGGTCACAGCGGTACCAAACCTTTTGGAGACCTTCTTACTTCCGGTCTACGTATGCCTCTCAGGTGTTCACGTTTGGAGTGGTTGATTTTAGCCCCAGTCACTTTCAATATTAAATAATATCATAAATGTATTAAAAGAAAAGTATGCAATGTTTGGTCTATAAAAGTAGACACACTGTACTGATATATGCACAATTTTCTGGTTGGTTGGCCATTGGTTTAGGTTTTATACCTAAAAAGAACTGTAGGAGATAATAACCGAAAATCAGGCGGAAGAATAAAAATAAACATGATAGTGTGGCTTGATTTGCAACCATGCTTCATTTGTGTATGATTCAGTCAAACAAATGTTTGTAACAATTTTGTTTTCATAATAAAAAATCATAAAAACTCCAAGTGAACGCAGAATGGTCTGTGATAGGAATCACTAGATGCCAGTCCGAAAACATTTTTCTGGTATTCCAAACAGATCTGATCCTCTTTTAAGAGGAAAATAAGTTTATTGGAATATCATTGCAAATCATCATGACAAAACATTTAATGTTTTTTGGTTAGTATGATACCAATTGATTTGTGGCTAAAAAATAAATCAAACCTGTTAAGTGCTGTTCATTTGGAAAGCTAATGTGAGAAAACATACAGAAATTATGCTACCACTTCTGAGCACTGTTACAACATGTATGTGCTAACATTAGGGTGTGTATTCACAGATGAATGGCTTCTTCAATTCGCAGCGATCGTTGTAGTATAAGCCCATTCCTGAAAAACAATATTTTTACACTTTAGCCTACAGAAAATATATGAATATTCACTGATCATCACATTTAGAGAAACTATATGCATTCCGTTTATTCTTAAGCAATCTATTCTTGGTGTTTTCAGTTTTTTTTTTTTTCTCTCCATTCTTGAGGTTTTATTTGGTCAGTCTTTGGAAGCTTAAAGTTTAATCAATACTTGTATCCTCCTTTGTTACAAAAAGTTGATCAGTATCCTTACCACCCCCGTTCATCTCCAGACAGTTTTCTTCGCCACTTAAGTCTGGCTGGCCCGTTCCCCAGTTGTACTTAACAGGCCCATCCTTAACGAGCCACTTAAAAGATCTTCCCTGCAGACAGAATTCCAATAGATTAAAAGTCACGTAAAAGGCAATAAGCAAACATTAATTTTTTTGGTTTGTCTTGATATAAGTTACATGTAAATCCAAAATTTGATATCTGGAAAACGTACATGAATTGAAAGTAATTTGTATTTGGTAAGAAATAAATGCAGCTTACCCGTCTTACGGCTCCTATCCAGACCCGCATGTTATTGTGGTACCAATGCAGCCAACACATTGCATCCTTATGGGCTTGTGCATGGTAAATTGAGAACAGATCGCCCTTCAAATATTTACAAATAATCTAAAATCCAAAACAAACAAATTTAGTTTTGTGGCAGTGCTCCAGACTGGACCGTCTTGGGATTCATTTGAGTTCCATACCCTTGCTTTCTCATGACTCAGCGGACTTGAAACAATTTTGAGTTTTTTGACGATGCCAGCAACGCTGTGCCATCCTTGGTTGTCAACATTTAAGCGAAAGTAATTGCAGTCTGTGGAAGATGATATTTAAAAAGCTTTAGTATCAAAGGCGAGTGCTGTGCTCTTGATATTCATGCAATGTTATTGGACGTTAGCTCCTACACTCAAACCCATAGAAAATGTGATGCCAGGACCGCATATGTGGTACTTACCCTGTCTAGTGAATGCAGTGGTGTCCTGGATGCAGAGTGCTGCAAGCAGCAGAAAGGCGGTTGTCACCGCAACACAAGACATGGTTCAGCAGCCCAATAACCTTACGGTCATAAGGAAAAGGACGGTTATAAATGTGATTATACATTAATTGATACATATATGATCATGACCAAAGTCTGCAGATAGGACAGAGGGCTCACCTCAAATGTTGCTCTGGTTCAACACCTTCTCTGCTCTTTAGGTGATATTACCCAGGCTTATATGTCCCTCCCTTATTTGATGAACCCTCATCACATTATTCTGCCTCTTTTTATCGCTTCAAACTGCATTTGCTTACACCCCAGGGAAGAAACTTATACTGTTATGCACGGCCTTACAATTCAATGCATTAATCCCTAGTGTAGATGTAGCGTAATAAATGATCAAAGAGGACCAATATTTTGCACTACTTATATGATCAAGGCAGGCATACGATTTCAATCAGCAATGGTGTCTATTTCACAAATAAAGCAACTATTTAAATTGGATTCATCAAGGCTACCACTAAGGCTGAATCTGAATATTTGTTCATTAGGTAGGTATTTGGATCTCAATCCAGTATTCAAATATGCTTCGTTTTTGATTGTTTTGTTATAAAAAAATGTAAACAAGACAAATGTATTTTTAAATGTCTATGCATATTTGGGAACTGAAGGTAGAAGGCTAGGTTAACTTTCGTCTGAATATCCCAGTGATAAAATATATATGTAAGGGCGCTAGACGTCCAAGAATGCTTCAAGTCAACGCTTCAGTTGAGGTAACCATCATCATAATGGACGAATTATCGTTTGTTAGTTTTGTAGTTGGACATTCAAACATTATTTGAATATTCTGGTAGCACTTTGACAGCTGTCACAACCAGTGCTGGTGGGGCAGCAGGAAAAAAGGCTTTTAATAAAGACAACTAAAAACTCAGTTTCATGAACTGGCTTGGAAAAGACTAATAACTAGAGGGACAACAAGGACAAAGGGACATGACAAATACAACGACCCGACAGGGGAAACAGGAAGTGAACTAGTATATATGGGGAGAGACTGATGAGGGAATGAGGTGCAGGTGGGAAGAGTCACAAGGACGCCCAGGTGAGGGGGATGAAGTGATTGCAGGCAGGGTATGTGACTCGGACTCAGACTGATGAGTGGATCCGAAAGCCAAGCCATTTTTCTCCACGAATATTAGGATATTTGTCTGGAAACCTAACAAATATTCGAAGCTTGAAAGGATGTATTCGGGCCAGCCCTAGTAACCACAGATGTTGGATCAGGTTTTTGGATTGACTATATTAAACACAACCAATTGGATTTGACAGGGAACACGTCAACAAACTGGGACAAGCATGCCGTTCACACGGAGAACAATCATGGCCTGGAGCTCTCGAGCGAACACTGTTTGCGTAGCATCAACAGCCCATTCTCAAGCTGTAAAACGATAGGTGTGCCGTATTTTTAATGATACTTTGGTTAAGAATTTCCCCTGTGAGAAGATAACCAATGACTTAAGTTTTTTACAGACCACAATTGAATTTCTAATGGGCCCCAGAACCAAGCCTTTACACTGTTATTTCAGTACGTTAAAGACACAACAAAGAAATCTGTTATGCTGTATTGTCGCCATAGTCGATAATGTGTAGACCTGGACAAGTTTGTTGTCATATCATTTTATGGAATATGTTGTCTGCATTTTATGGTTACATCTTTCATACCAAATGTTGTAAAATGTATATTAGCAGTAATAATCATAATTGCCTGATATTTATCTTATCAATACCTTGAAAACAAAGCATGACAAAGTGTATCACTTTGTAAAATAAGTGCACAACATAACTCAAATAAGTTTCAAACAAATGAAAGTATAAAGAAATAAAGAACCTGAAAGTGAGAAAGTGCAGGTCCCTGGGTCCAAGAAACCAGGTACCACCTGGTCCAGGTTAAGAATGGGTAGACCTGGTGGTCTACTGTTCTATGCTTGCGTCTGAACAATCTGTATTTTCAGTATCTAACAATGTAGTCCTACAGATGAAGGTCTGTAAAATCCAACCTAAACTACAGAATACGTTGTCAATAAGACCCTAATCTACCCATATGACCGTAAATACAATTGGGTACATAATCCAGGAATCCGTTGCAAATGCAGTTCAGGAAGCTGGAATGTTCTCAGTGCAGACAGATACAACCCAGGACATAACCTCTCAAGTATTTTCTGAAATCCCTAACAACCCCTAAGTAAATGGCCATTACACGTTTGACACGGAACGCATGTCAACAAACTGGGACGTGCATGCCGTTCACACAGAGAACAACCGTGGCCTGGAGCTCTCGAGCGAACACTGTTTGTGTAGCATCAACAGCCCATGCCTCCGCTGTAAAACGATAGGTGTGCCGTATTTTTAATGATACACTTTGGTTAAGAATTTCCCCTGCGAGAAGACAACCAAACGTCTTTAAATTATTTTACAGATCACAATTTTAATTTCTAATGGGCAGCAGAACCAAGCCTTGCCACTGTTATTTCAACATGTGAAAGACACACGGAACATGGACATCTGTTATGCCGTGTTGTCAATATTGTCGTTGTAGTCGATAAGGAGTAGACCTGGCCAACAATGTTGTTGTCACATAATTTTATGGAATGTATTGTTTTCATTTTACGCTTACATCTATGGACATTTTCCAATAAGTAACATGGAAATCCAAAATGTGATGTCTGGAAAAACATAGATGAATGGAAAGTAATTTGTATCTTGTAAGAAATAAATGGAGCTTACCCGTCTAACGCCTCCTAACCAGACCCGCATGTTCTTGTGGTACCAATGCAGAACAGATTGCCTCCAGATAATCCAGATAATACACACAAACTGAAATTTAGTTATGTGGCAATGTCTTTGCAACAGTTTGGGAATCCTTTGCGTTCCATACCATTGCTTCCTCGGGACATAGTGGAGTTGTAACAATTTCGTTTTTTGTTGGTGCCAGGAATGCTGTGCCATCCTTTGTTGTCAATATTTAAACAAAAGTAATTGCAGTCTGTGGAAGATGATATTTTAAAAAGTCTCAAAGGCAAGTTATTGCAAGTTATAATGTTAATGGACGTTAGCTCCTACACTCAAACCCATAGAAAATGTGACGAATGTTACCGTTGCTATTGTATGCAGTGGTGTCCTGGATGCAGAGTGCTGCAAGCAGCAGAAAGGCGGTTGTCACCGCAACACAAGACATGGTTCAGCAGCCCAATAACCTTACGGTCATAAGGAAAAGGACGGTTATAAATGTGATTATACATTAATTGATACATATATGATCATGACCAAAGTCTGCAGATAGGACAGAGGGCTCACCTCAAATGTTGCTCTGGTTCAACACCTTCTCTGCTCTTTAGGTGATATTACCCAGGCTTATATGTCCCTCCCTTATTTGATGAACCCTCATCATGTAGTCTGATCAATATTATTTCAGCCTCTTTTTATGGCCTCGAATTGCATTTACTTACACTCCGGGGCAAAAACTTAAACTGTAATGCACGGCATTACAATTCAGTGCATTAATCCCTAGTGTAGCATAATAGATGCTGTCCAGTGTAAGGATAGGCAAGCCTTTACCCTCCCCTTGTCACGACCAGTGCTGGTTGGGCAGCAGGAACAAAGAGGGAAAGGATCCAAATGCAGACGAGAACTCAGAAATGTAACAAAAAAGGCTTCTTCCACACAAACTGGCATGGAAAACACTAATAACTAGAGGGACAACCATGACAAAGGGACATGAAAAATATAGCTAACCGACAAGGTAACAAAATAAGTGAACTTGTATATATAGGGAGAGACTGATGAGGGAATGAGGTGCAGGTGAAAAGATTGACAAGGACGCTCAGGTGTTTTGTCAATGTTTTAAGAATTGTTTTACCAATTTAACCATTTTAGAAATGAAATGGAAAAAAACGATCAGTTGATAAAAACTCGATTCTGCAGCAGTGGTCTCCGCCTGCTACGTTGAAGGCAGTGAAAATTACTCGCTATAAATGGACTTTTGTTCTCCACGAATATTAGGATATTCGTTTGGAAACCTAACGAATATTCAAAGCTTGAAATTCTGAATTCAGGTCAGCTCTAGGAACCACAGATGTTGGATCAGGTTATTGGATTGACTATATTAAACACAACTCATTGGATCTCCTATTTTATTTTGGAAGAAAATTAGAAGATGGCCATGGTCCAGGTTCAGAATGGGTAGACCTGGTGGTCTACTGTTCTTTGCTTGGGTCTGAACAATCTGTATTTTCAGTACCTAACAATGTAGTCCTACAGATGAAGGTCTTCAGCAGCTTAAATGTAATATCCAACCTAAACGGCAGAATACATTGTTGGTCAATAAGTCCCAAATCTACCAGCTAACGCTGATATGGGTCGATTTGGGTAGATCGAAGAAATAGCAATATGTCACGTATGTCAAGTTTCTGTCTGCCAAAACAAAATGGATGACCTTCATTATATTCTCAGTGGAAAATGCTACGTTAAATCCCGTCACACAAATATACGTTTTGACATTTATAGGGAGAAATTCAATTTCTTAATTTATGAAAGGTCCCCAATTACATCACTTCCGTAGGGCTAGAGCCTCCAAATTGATCATTTTAGCAGACCTTAATGCTCTGATTCCAATCAAAGAGACCAGATGTCTCTATCGTACTCCCAAGTCATTCTGTGCCCCCATGAATGGTATGTTTGCATCACTTCCTGTAGGTCTGCGACCCCATGTTGACAATTTACGTAGTCTTTTGAAAATCTTTTTCGACTGCCTTTTACTTTATTGATGCATTCATGCTTCAAAAACCTTTAAAGAGGTATTAATTCATATTTTTTTGGAGGAAGGAAAGCAAACATTAACTTAAACACAAACACGTCGGCCTAGTCCGTTACAAAGAAGAAGAAATATGTAATCCGTGGGTAACTCAAAAAACACATTTTATTGAAAGAACATCATAAAAAAGTGGTATCAATTGGTCATAATTATCTTGTTAAACAAAATGTATGCATAAAATGAACATTTGGAATGGATTTTTCGTCGTAGGCAAAGCAAACATAAACTTCCTGGTTGCCCCACAAAAAAAGCGCCTAGTCCATGGCAAAGAAGAAGAGTGAATGTAATCTCTGGGTAACCCTAAAATTGACACACACCTCCTAGAACTCTTTTAAAACCTTCAATACCAGCTGAAACAGTGTTGGTATGTGTTGAGTTGTGGATTTTTGGACTATAACTTCTAGTGTCAGGCCTTAAATAATTCCAGCAGCACTTATAACGTGTGTGTCTGTGGCTTTCAGAATTCCTCCTGCTTGTAAAAAGATTAGAATCTTGAATTTTCCCATTCTGAGACTGAAAAATTATAAAATAAAGAATCGCTTCAAATTTAATCACTTCAGTTAATTGAAAGGACGATGGCTGCAAAATTCACCCCACCTCCCCCCCACAACCTTTCCCGTTGGCAAAAGGCTACCGCACCCCAAACAAAAATAATCTCAACGCCGTTCCGAAATCAGTGGCTTTTCTGCAAAACGTGACCGAAGCAGCTGAGCAATTTCTTTTCCCGTCGGCAGTCAGTCAGACACGCTGGTAGAAACGACAGGCACGGCCAGATCATGGCTTCATCTTGTTAAAAAAGCTGCTGCATTGTGGGAAATGTTGACTATATGAATAGTAGAGGTTGTACGGTAATTTGGCACTGATGAGCCCTTTGAGTTTTAAGTGGTTAAAACCTCTCTTTGGCCAGGTCTTTGGTCTTAGCACTGTGAACTTTGACCTGGTTATTTATTTGAGTGTGTGTGCGTGCATGTGGGTTTGTAACAAAAAGCCCCTTTGATTTTCAGAACAGGCAATACAAATGCAGTTATCGTTATTATGATTTACAACATTAAATGCTGTAAACAGCTGTTTGTAAAATAGGAATGAATCAAGCTTCGAGCACCTTGTGGACATTAAGTGGAAAGCTAACCAAACGGCTGTCAAGGTGCTGCTAGGCTCATTAACAGGTCTCCTGTCAACATACAAATAACGCATTGTTTTGGTTAGTAATTTAATTCGCATTTCATAAATGGCAAACTCATCAAATTTTTCATTTCCATGTGACTGAAGATATATCTTCATTTAATAACTCTTTTTTATGTATTACAACCTTTCTTATTTGTATCTTCTTATTCTCAACAAGTTGCAGCTGTGACTGTGTGCGTGTACAGGTTTTATTCAACAAAGTAACAGCGCGTCAAAAATGGGATTAATCTGTCGATGGACTACCGCCCATATAACAACCTTTCACTGAAGAACAATAAACCTTCTAGCAAAAAAAAGCTAATAAACCATACACTATACACACACACACAAAATAAACACACACGGCAGACTTATTGGACCCGAGACTGGGAAGGTTTCCCGAAAGGCTCAATGGCTTTCAGATGGACATCAAGTGTGGATTCTAGAAAGGTCTGCGATTTCAGGGTGTTTTTTGGCAAGCGGCATCTGAAGCCTGTGGAATCGCTTGTGTCCCGCCAGCCTCAAAAATAAAAGGGAGAGGGAGACCTGGGAGAGGTGGAATGTTAATCACGGAAAGGAGAGAAGGAGGCAGAGGGCACGTGCGTCGAAGGGCGAGGGATGGAAAACACATGTCTGTCTTTTCACACTTATTTACAGCGGCCGGCCGGAGTGCCGCTGAGTTAGACTCAGGGAACGAGGAAAAGGTTGAAGCCCCCTCTTTTTATTCACATCGCTTTGATGCGGACGCCAGCTTTTCCTTGATTCTGTATCAAACGTTTTACCGGGAACAGTGAGCAGAATCTTGATGTTGGCGCACAGCAACAAAAAAAAAAAACACCCAAAAAACGAGAAGGTTTGAAGACAAAAGAAGGAAGAATTCAAACATTCTCTGAAACACTCATCCGGCTGAAACTCGCACTTGTTAGTTTCAAAAGACGCAACTTTTTTTCCCTTGTTCCCCTTTTTTTTTAATGACGCGTCGCCCTAAATTGAAAAACATAAATGCGCCGTGAAACTGACGCTTAAAGAGATGGATTGAAGAGCTGGAGAGTTTGCGAGGCTTCGGCTTCGTCTGCGACAGTGGCAGTCGGAGATAAGTAGAACTTAATTCATTTGTCCGCGATGTCACATGCTTTTGCTTCTTTGAAGTGGCAAATTAATGACAAGAGAACAGTAGCCATTCTGATGGGAGAGAGAGAGAGGGAGAGAGAGAGAGAATGACCCCTTTTCTAATGGCTGCCTTGGCAGAGTGGGAGCGAGTCATCTGTCGGCCCCATCTAATTATGTGAATCGAGCAGTTTGAAAAGTGTCTTAAGGCTGTTTAGGAATAAAAGGGACATTTAAATGCAGAGCACTTTGAAAATTACAGATCCTTCAAAAATACTTTTCTCATGGACACACTGATTCCCAGCCACTTACTCCCTCCGGGGGGGGGGGGGGGGGGGGGGGGGGGGGGGGGGGGG
>JAOPJO010000118.1:16680005-16691093 GCA_027123675.1 Molva macrophthalma | reverse complement strand
TGTGTGTGTGTGTGTGTGTGTGTGTGTGTGTGTGTGTGTGTGTGTGTGTGTGTGTGTGTGTGTGTGTGCGCGTGTCCGTGTGTGTGTTTGAGGCAGAGAATTGGGAGACGGCAACCCAAAAAAAGGGGAGGGGAGGGTGGGTCGTTCCAGGTACTGTAGGAACTGTGTACCGGTACATTAGTTTGCGTCACACATTATCCACATTATTAGGCCTGCAAGCAGTGAAAACGCTTTATTTGCCGGTGTATTTGCACAAGGAGTTGTCCGAGTCTATGATTCGTGCTCTGGATGACAGTTGCTAAAATGTCAACGGACGGCCCCGCCCGTGCAGCATGGCGAGAGGCGTCACGTGGAAGCTCATTCTGTATTTCTGAAGTGCTCCGTTTGCCGGATGGTCTGTATTTGCTGGGTAATACTCGTTATAAGAGTTCAGTAAGCAGCGGGATCCTGCCATATAAATGCATAGTTGATAGAGGGTCTCATACGACCAGCGGATCTTACAGAAAGGCCTTGTATCCATTACAGAAAACATTAATTAGCCGTGTGTGTAGCTCTCCCTAACGCTGAACGTCCGAAGGTTAGTTTTATTGCATCTGCTTAAAAAGCTGATGTAACGGTGTTAGAGTAGAGCTGCTTTGTACATCAGAGGTTGCCTTAGTTGGATGCCAGGTTTTACACCATTCCTCATCACGCACAGTTAACCAAATGTAAAGCAAATGTAACCAGGACTTAGAAAGACATTCATTGTATTCTGGTGGAAACATCATAGTTCCATAAAACCCTATAGGCCTACATGCATCTGCTGTTGGTCTTGTCAGCTGGGACTTACAATGCATTGTGCATTGGAAGTTACATGTTCTTTATCCCAAATACACACCACACACACTATTTTACTGTGAGCTAGCCAAAATAGACTTCTTCTTCTACTGTAAGCTAACGGAAGTTGACATAATAAACCACCATCTCTTCTTGTTAGCTGGGACTTTGTTGCCTTTACAACTGAATTTGGTGGTAGCCCTCGGTTAGACAATTGAGCAGTCACAGTGGCACTGAATGAAGTGCACACCATGATCCCGGGCACATAGCTGCTGTTTGTGGATACATTTGTCACAAAAAAAACTTTAAACTTTCTATGAACTAAAATCTGTTAATAATCTCCTGGCTAACCGCCTCAATGCAAACGCTGTTACAGCTAATTGTCAATTTGTTGGTCCCTATTAACACTTTGCTGTGGAATAGCTTTGTTAAGTAATATACTACTCAATTATATGTAGCTATTATCAAACAAAGCACTTAACTGACTGGATCATTAACTGTCATTATTTTGAGGCCGGCTGACGAGGCGAGTGAAATCATCACATTATGTGTTTTATGTGCTAGGAGAGCTGCTAAAACGCTGGTTTGAAACTAGCTTCAGGTCGACATTAACTGTAGCTCCTCAAAACACAAAGATATTAATAATTCTTTCAATATATATGATTGAAACCCATTTGCCAATGTACGTCGAAATAGAAAGACATACTCTTGTGTCAATGCAACACTTAATTGTCCCAATACAGTACAATTTTTTATCAGCCTACTCAATTTTTAAATAACAGGAAGCATATCATAGCTTTGTGTAGCATTAGGCCTAGTTCAGTCCTAGTAGGCCTAGTTGAGTAAACCCTCCTCTCTCTGGGTCACTAAAATGGAGATTGAGAAGCAACTTTTATCCATACAATGTCCTTAAGTCATATTCTTCTGGTACAACTGTAACATGAATGGCATTTTAGCCCACATTGTATGAAGTTGAAGTTGATTCCATTGTAATGGAAGACTCGGCTTGTACGAAAGCTCACAACAATTCAGCTTTTGCTGGCAGTAGACTCAATAAAGTTGATTTATATACAGCGCTTTCTGAACTGAGCGTGCTTCACACTTATATAAGGCTAGGAACACCAAAGTTTTACAACAAGAACAGACTCAAAGTCAACCGCATGATTCTGCCTCCTAAATCCAACTGACTCAAATTGAGAGAAAATTAAACCATTCTAGACGATGAGTGATGATGAAATGCGAAATGTATTAAAATGGTATAAATGCTAGTGCAATATAATGAATATGAACAAATATAGAAATAACCTAACCTACATTAATATTTACATACCTCAGAAATGTTACTGGTTAATAACCACTTTTTAAAAAAAGTTCAAACATACAATATTATATATATATATATTATTTCTTCCTTATTTTAAAATTCTGTATCAATTATAACGGGATATGTACCCTTGTGCCTGAAGCACTTTTCAAACAACTACAGATGGTGTTATAATGGTCTATTTAACACACCTTGGGCTTAAAGTCCCATTTCAAGGTCAAGATGCTTTTACATACACCAAAACAACCACACTACCTATTTCTTTTAAAGTAGCTAAATTGTTGATCATCTATCATTTTTAAGGGCCAAGACCGAACAAAATAATATCCGTTCAGTCTGCCGGCCAGGAATGGGTCAGTGATTTGCCAAAATCCCCAAGAGCGGATTGCTGTCTGCGTTGTCCCAATTCTTTACCTTCCAATATGTTTCCTCTGCATTATGCATTAGGCTTCAAAAGCAAAGGTGCATATGTTAATTCCAGATGTAGCCCAGTGGTGCCGTTGGAAATACCCAACACGTCCATGTTAATGGCTCCTTCTCATGACAGAGACAGCAGGCACACCCTCTCAAAGAATTGTCTCCCAGGATGCAACCCTCAAAGCAGATAGAGATTCCTCCACTGGCCATCATCTGGTCACTGGCCTCATTTTCCAAAGGCAGCCAATTGTGGTCAGGTTTGCCTGAGGCTGATGAGTTGACACCCCGTGTAAGCAAATAGTTGCTCGGCATTTGGCTCCAATGTCAAAGGGTGTTGCTATTAAGGATTGGGGGTCATGCTGGTTGGGGTGTACGGGGGGACGTCACAACCATTCACATTTCTTATGATCACAGTGCCCCGCAGCTCCACCGTAGCCATCAGCGTCGTGTCCAATTTGCTCTCTGTCAACTTTATAATTCGGCTTGGAAAACGTGCCACAATAATCAGTGGAACTCAACATTTGTTCACACATAAATGATGACGTCATTCTTCCGACGTTGTTTGTTTTCAAACTAAATCCATCGGTGAGTTGGATTTAGGGACGCTGGCGGTGATGCAACTCAGTATTTTCAGTGGAACCCCGGTGTTATCAGGATGGTTATCATGACCCCCTTCTGTGCCATTTAATGTGACCTCAATGTCCTATGTCACTTAGCTGGTTCATTTTTGTGTATTTCTTTAGAGAGGCAGTGATAGATCGGCTGGTGACCAGAATCGGCGTCAATCAAAATATTAAACAACATAAATGACCAGTATGGAAAGGAAGCATTGACAGCAACTTGCAACGACAGCATCGTTGTCACCGTAGATTATTATAGGCTTCCTATGCCAGAACTTCGAATTTAGAACGACTCTTTGTGAAATGTGTGCCCATGAAAGGCACGCTGTCAATGGCTTCCCTCACTGCCTCAGCCCGGGGGTCCAGCTGCAGTGGTTAGCGCTGTTATAAAGTCCGGGTTTCACGTAGCGCTTAAGTTATGCCGTTTAGAAACATCCTTATTTTGGAAATTGCTCTCGCTCATCTTTGAGCAGCGGAACAGCCAGTTAGTGTCTCATAAAGCAGAAGGAATTAGTGGGGAGCAGCCTTGTCCTTTGGGGTTGTTGATACTTCAAACATTTCAAGTAACGTGTGGATGTGTGGATAACGACAAGTGTAGGACTACTCTTTTGTGTGAACGTAAAAAACAACAACTTAATTATCTCCTACAGTTTTTGAAGGCTAAACACCAAAGCACTACCAAAAAGTCATGTTTATAGATAAAACTTTGTAAACATTTTTTTAAATCCATTTCTCTATTATTTAATATTGAAAGTGAACCGTGCAAAGCGCTAAAATCAACTCCAAACGTGAACATCTGAGAGTTGGCACATAGGGAAACCAGAAGAAAGCAGGTCTGCAAAAAGTTTGGTACAACTTTGACTACATGGGGCGGTATCATTTTCTGTCAAACTTGAAACTCGGTATCTGGGCCTTATTTGTCATGCTGAAACACCCGTAAGGTCTGTCTGGAATGATTTTTCTGAAAGTTTTGGAAACCTTGAAAAAACCTTGTAAATTGACCCGTAAATCCAAGAGACACATGAAAGATACATTTTTTTGATTCAGTAATAAATTGCCAAGTTGGGCGCAAATACGGTTATGCAAATGAGCCACCATCAACAGTGCACAAGACCGCTGCAGAGTTGCCCAGGGACTTCAAACTTGGTAAAAACTGTAAGTACATCCACCTTAGGTAATGACTTCACAGTGTCAATTTAAAATGACCACTGTTGTGAGTGCACACCCAGCAATTTTTTATATTGGACGTCTGGGGTAAAAACGCTGACTTCAACCACTTAAAGTTGTCAAAGTCGGTACCCATAGAAACCGCTTATAAGCAGGTCTTCAAAAAGAAAAGTACCACTTTGACCACAGGGGGCGCTATAACACAGTAAAGTTAAACGATCAGACCCATTATTCAAACAGGTCCACTTCAAAGTGGCCCAGGGACTTGAACTTGTGTCGTACTTATTAGCCTTGCTAGCATTAGATTGTTAGCATGCTTGCGTAAAGATTATGCATAAAACGAATTGGCTCATGCAACCACATGCATTATCTCCAGAAAATGAACATGTCGACATTTCTAGTTTTATTTTGAGATATGTTTGAGTCCTGTATTTTTAAAAGAGAAGTTGCAAAAATATTTCTGTATGCTGGCAATTATAGTTCTTAGGAAGAAAGGAAATCTGAATCGGCCAAAACCAGAAATTGACAGGTCAACTTTCAAAAAGACGCAAATCGGAATTGGACAAGAATATTGTAAACCGCCTTCCGCATTTGCCCTGGAGCCTGATTTACAAGCATGATATAAATTAATACAATGAAGAGATTTTAATCAGAAAAATAAAGGGATCACTATTTCTTAAATGCCTAATTGAAGGGAAGAGGCAACATTTGATTGCACTTTAGATATCGTCTTGTCTCTGAATGAACAGAATTGTATGAATGTCTATTCATAGATAGTTTGAGCCTTTCCATACCCCCACGGGTGTCCTGACTGAATACTTTAGAGCAAAATTTCTGAGCTTGGGACTCCAGAGAGCTGACCAGAAGAGGCCTTTTACCGCAATTAATGCATTCTGCAGATGTTGCATTATGGGAGAGTTGCAGTCTAGACGGTCCGGCTGCTCAGAGAACGTACCCCTTTGCTTTGATCTCTTGATTAAAATCCATTTGCTGCATATCCATCATGCTCTTATTTCACATTATCTCGAGTGTCCTCCAAGCCCCCTCCTCTTCCCCATTTTTTCTCACAACTATCACTACACTCACCTGTTGCCTATTGACAAGTCTATTAAGGTGTGCATCTGTACGGATTGATCGGGGACGTCTTATGGCGATTTGAGTGCGGGATGTATTGCAGAAGTTGTGTGCTGATGATCTTTGTCATTCAATGTTGCCTATATATAAATGGTCATTGGAGCAAAGCTGTAAAGGAGGAGGAGGAATTTCATCTGCAGATGCAGAAGTGACAAACTCCCATCCATCACCTTGCTGATTTCAGTGGGCTAGAAAATCTCCACACGGTAGTATTTTTGATGTAAATTCAATCCACTGTTTCCCCCTTGCCCCGAAGCTTAATACCGTAGTGTAATAAACACGGCCCTCTATCTAACTCGACATAATCCATCCCCGGCACTTCAGGCCTGAGGGGATGGGGGGGGGGGGTGAGTGTAGGACGACAAACCAGTGGATTGAATTTATGTCGGTATTTAAATTCCCCCTTCCCCTCCTCGTTGGAGAATGCAACGGTGTGTGCCGACGGACCGCAGGCCTGTAGCCGTGAGAGCTCTCAGGCCCCGGTATGTGGCCTGTGTAAACTTTTCAGGCGTCGGTACAAGCAGAGACCAAACAACTCATACTGTCCACGGCGCTGCCAGCAACGGCTCCCGCCAGCTCTAATTGAGGTGGAGAGAAACAGCCAGTTGTTGCGGCACATACCAGTGAGGATTTACAGGGATTTGGATTCTGTGGCTGAGTTTAGTGGTATATGCACAGTAAGGAAAAAGATATGTTAATGCGAATGCCATTTCTTAAGAGTTCGTTGGAGGGTTGTTGCATCAAGGTATATGGTAATTAAAGGGTAATGTATGAGGGTGCTTTAGACTACAACATCTAAGTATCACTGAAGTATCTTCATGACTATACAGTACTGTAGTATATACTTCACTGAGGGATTCTGGAGGATATATTATACTGTATTTTGGGTACAGTATGCCACAATCCACAGTATTTATTTAAATGGGACTAAAGCCTGGCTGTAGTTGTAGAAGGGTATTTGGAGGGGAGTGCAATGTATGTGTCCAAAATGGAATTAAAGATGGAACATTTTTGAATCAGCAATACATTTTGGGCATATTATGGCCAGCTCTAGCTGCATCAGTCTATGAAACCTGCACGTCATCGCTCTCTTTAACAGTAGGCTTAACCATCTCCGGCTCAATTTGCTCTCGTCACACAGAAAACAAAAACTCCATGTTAGGGGTTTTGAATCAAAATGAGATATCTGCATTTTCAACGTAAGCGATACATACACATATTTCTGGTGTCAAAGCTAAACTG
This sequence comes from Molva macrophthalma, assembly GCA_027123675.1. Classification (NCBI taxonomy): domain Eukaryota; kingdom Metazoa; phylum Chordata; class Actinopteri; order Gadiformes; family Lotidae; genus Molva; species Molva macrophthalma. The sequence goes on along the minus strand of JAOPJO010000118.1, from coordinate 16,684,373 downwards.
ATGATGCAATGGAATTTGAGTTGGTGACTATTTTTTTCAGAATAATAAAGTGACAAATATTGTATTTTGCTTTGACATATAAATAATGGGCTCATAACCCCCAACCTAATCTACCTACTACTAACCTTCTTCAACTCTTTACGGAACAGTAATTACTTCCACTCCCTACCGACATCCATATCATTTCACACCGCATTTGTGTTAACATTTTCTGTTATCTGCTTGCATTGCATTCCCCCTTCATAGTCCTGATTGTGATTGCTGTTACAGCCCAAACCGTTTCAACAAAGCAAGGCACACAGAGGGTGAATTTAGCATTGCTGTATTTTTCTGCATGCTTTGTACTCAAGTCTATTTTAGTCTCTATTTTAGACGCGGAAATATAAAAACATTATTTTGTGTCTGTCCCCACACATGTCATGGTCTCTGGGCTGTTGTCTACTTTTGCATACTCTATTATTCTTAATAACCTTGAGTTACCTTCTGCCTGACATCTATTTCATTGTACCTACCCTCTTGTTATCTGTCTACTGGTGTGGCATATGAACTCCATAACACTGTATATCCTGTTCTGTGCCTGTCTCCTCATTTTCACCACTAATGTAGCCAGAAAGGGAAAGTCTGGTGAAAGTATGCGACACAGACACCAAGAGAACTGCTGAACTGCCCCAAACCCATTGGCAGGTTGCGGGATGTAGGACTGGCTGAAAGGAATTGTATTTCCAGTTAAAAAACTGGTAGCAGTCTATTGGTAATTTCTGTGCCCATTTTCTCTACCTCTCGCTCACTCCCCTGTAATGTTCTCATCCTTTTGGGAAATATTGATTATTCGCCAAGATAAACGTTGTTTTCATGCTATCCATGAACTTAATGTTAGCCTTGGAACACGCCATTCCTGTTCCTGTTCCCCTCGGATGCTAACCTCATCTCCGGGCAATGCTTTTTGCAGTGGCTTCGCAGCAGACCGCTGACAGCCAAACATCTGCAAGCAGGCTAAAGGTGTTTTTTAAAAGGTAATTTGCCCAACGATAGCCCAGAATGCAGACAGTGGGGTGCCTTTCTAAAAAGCTGTGTCCACGTGGTTCCATGTGTTTGTGTGTTTCGAGGTGAGATGTTTGGAATCGGTATATGCTGTTATCTGGTAAAGAAAATTGTTGATAAATGCACAAGGAAAGTATTAGCTGGGTTTGCCCTTGAAACACATCCATTACCATCAATGGCTTGTATTCAAAAGTTTACAAAGAGGAGGTTGGAGGTGGAATAGATGTAGAATAGAATAGTATGTTCATCAGTGAATATGCCACACCTGATATAGATGGATGATGCTCCAAAGCTGGAAATAGTTTTGTGTGCTCCATTTATGTCCAATACGTGACTTCATGTAAAATGAACGATTTATTTTTAACTCAAAAAGTTGACACTGTACAACGATCTTGTTGCTGTGGTACAGGCTGGGTCCAAAATTAACACGTGCCCCCAGGCAACAGCAGATATATTTGACCAGTTGGCAGGTATAAAAGCAAGTTACTTTTGGCCCCTGAGTACAGACAAGACAAGGCATGTTTGACAGCGCACAGCATTTTGATGTGGTTTAGAGGTTTCACCATATGAAGTTGCATTACCAATCAAAACAAAGGATTTCATCAGCTCGTCTGGGTCAGTGTACTCTTGGCGCTAGCGGCTGCTAACGGCACTCTCAGTGGGCCACAACAAAAAGGGTTTGCACTCTTTGTTCTTTGAAAAATGTGCTCTCCTCATGCTTTTGCTGCATTCTTATGAAGGTACTTTGTTGAAATAACTGCCCTTTGCCGTTGTTCTGTTTTATGTAAACCACATTTGGCAGAATTGACTGCGAAACTTAAGGCCTAACCTGTTTGCGCTGTGCTATTTAAACATCATCAGTTAAAGAGTTTCTCTGCAATATTTGTAGACATTCCCACGCAAAAATAAAATAAAACAGAGGCGGTCAAAAAAAAATTACACTTTGCCGCCAACCTTTTTCTATCTCTGGCTTTGGTTATTGGAGATGATAAATCAATCCTTAAAACAAGCTGTCACACGCAAATCGTTGCTTCTGGCAGGCACACAAGGAACACGGGCTGTGACGAATGAGTTGTTTACCCTCTCAGTGTGGTCCGAGCCCTGGTAAACGCCACTTCATTAAGAGCTACAGCTCTGCCCTTGCTGCACGTCTACTCTGCGTTTGGAAAAGCAGCACATTGTTTCCATTGTCTTTAGCCGCAGTATCATGGTGAATCATGTCCAGCGCACGCAATCGTGACTTGCCTTGATATTCATGTCGCAAAATGCCTCCTTGCAAGGTGTTTCGTTTCGTGTCGATGGAGGATTAATCACTAACTGATAAAAAAATAACAAACCTCGATCGCTGAACGCTAACCAATAGGCTAATCATTTATCTGTATGTGATTTCAGGCCTAGTCTACAGATTGGTCATTTCAAAATTCAAGAATGTTATTTATTCTCCAAACTTAAATGTAGGAGGGCTAATTTAATGTTATGTTCTTCTTTTTAAATCCAGACGGCACCTCTTTTTCTTCTTTTGTTATGCATTGGGTCTCATAGCACTTCCAGATACGTTAGGTACCTTCAAAATGTTGTTCCACTCCTTCCTTTTTCTCAACAAAAGACCTATTATGGTAAACAACCCTGGGTCTGTTCCACTTTGTGTTTGACATTTCCAACGCTTGACATAATCATGCCAGGGGTGTGCCAAACATCCTATGCAAGTCCCAAATGTATTATTATTCTTTATTTAAAGCAGTGTGTTATTAAGTTGTTACATTTATTTTCCAATAATCATTTCTTCCATGTATCCCTTAACATGGAGGAGTAAAAGGCTCATGTCATTGCCATTTGCCAAGGTGCTACTTTAGAGCTACCATGAGTGGTTACTTTTAACATCTTTTCCTTATTTTCTGTCTATTGCAACAATGTAGTCCAATCTTTTTGGTAATCTGACATTTAACATCCACGTCTAATAATATATATTTTTATAGTACCACAACAACAACTTGCGGTAAGGCAGGCAGGATGTTCTAGTGAAAGGTACTGGGTTCGATCCCCGGTGTCCACAGCCTACCTGCGGTCATTCTTGCACAAGCTGCTCCTTAATGACCTCTCTCTCTGAATTCACTGGACATTCATTTTGTTTAAATTTTGATGAAAGCATCTGCTAAATAAGTAAGTAGTGGAATGTGGCTGGCTTGACTTTCAATCAATATCACAACTCGCCTTTATGTTTAAAACTTAAAAGTCGGTCTGATGTCACCTATCCTTGAGACATTAGTGGTCCTGTATATGCATGGCTCTTGCTTAGGCTCCATACAGACAGTGGTCCATCCCTGGGCATACAGAGGTGCAGTAGAGTGCGGGCCCCAGCCTGTAGTTGCTGGGGGCCAGTGATTGATTTGTGTCTTTGGCAGCTCTCCTGGCAGTGGCCGGGCTCTATTTGCACTCCTGCAAATGCACACAGTTACTTTCTTTCCCACCCTAGTACACCTAAAGTGTGTGTGTCGGAGGGGGGTTGTCGCCCCTAGTGATTCTTGGGACGAGATCCGAGGGAAGCTCTTCTTCTGTCAACAGATTTTTCTTATAAATGACACTCGAACAGTGCGGAAACAGTGCGGGATTATATTCGTCTTTGGCAATCTAAAGTCCCCCACCCAATCCATCTCTTACACCCAGTAACAATATGGCCGTACGACATCCATGTGCACTGTTCACAATCAGTGGCATCTGTTTGGAGACTCTGGGCACTGGTGCTCGCTTAACCCTGCAAGGAGAATGCACACGTGATGTGCATACTGCCTATGATAATAGGGTTCTTAACGAGGATAATCGTCCGCTGTTCAGGGTTCAAAGGAAATATCATCATTGCCTGGGGTGTGAAATTGTTTGCAACTAAAAAGTCAGCTGAAACTACTACTACTACAACAACAACCATGTCTTAAGACAATTGTTTCCTTGCACGTGAGAGAATAATGATTTCAATATGCATACCGAAATCACGGTTTCCCCCGTGATTTATATTTACTTAGATCTATATTTACTCCGTGAATATAGATCTAAAATCTATATTTTCCACACGTTTTTTACAATTTCAAAACGTCACGCAAACATTATCATCATTTGCATTACATATATCCTGAATTACATCATCGAAAAGCGTAAGACATGAGATGTCAAAGGGACGATACTGTATTTATGGGAACGTTTTGTAAAACCTACTCGTCCGAAGCACATCATCGGATATTTATTCTCCCCCCGGGGTTCCCCCCTCATGCCCTTGCGCGCGCGGGGGGGGGGGGGGGGGGGGGGGGGGGGGGGGGGGGGGGGGGGGGGGGGGGG
>JAOPJO010000118.1:16341035-16360466 GCA_027123675.1 Molva macrophthalma | reverse complement strand
GAGAGAGAGAGAGAGAGAGAGAGAGAGAGAGAGAGAGAGAGAGAGAGAGAGAGAGAGAGAGAGAGACAGAGAGAGGGAGAGAGAGGGAGAGAGAGAGAGACAGAGAGAGAGAGAGACAGAGAGAAACAGAGGAGACAGAGAGAGACAGAGAGAGACAGAGAGAGACACACAGAGAGAGAGAGAGAGAGAGAGAGAGAGAGAGAGAGAGAGAGAGAGAGAGAGAGAGAGAGAGTCAATTTCACAAACCAATGACATCCAATATCAAGGTCACTCAGGAATCCAAACCTCTCGTTCCATGTCTCGTCCTCTGCCTCTCCGCGGTGCCTCTCCGTGGTCCAGGTGTACGTGCTGAAGCGCCCCCATGTGGACGAATTCCTCAAGAGGATGGGCGAGCTCTTCGAGTGTGTGCTGTTCACCGCTAGTCTGGCCAAGGTAGGAGAAGAACCGTCTCCTCTGTTCAAACCATACCACCATACATCACACATGCATGTATACAATAATGTACGCAATGATAGGGTCAAGTGCACATGTGTATAAACAATTGGTGGATTACTTGTGTGCATGTATTGAATGATTGGTTCCTAATAAATGCATGTCAATCAGCATTGGTTCGTCCCCTGGAACTATAGGATGACCCCAAAATTGAACCCCAAACTTTAACTCCGACCTAACCCTCTAACCCCGACCTAACTTTAACCCTTCAACGGTAAAGTTGTCTGGCTTACGATGCGTTATACCTGAGAGGTCCTCTTCCTCTTCTTCACCTGACACCTTCCCCCTCCTCGCGGTCGTGTCCAGTACGCTGACCCCGTGTCAGACCTTCTGGACAAGTGGGGGGCCTTCCGCAGTCGCCTGTTCCGGGAGTCCTGCGTCTTCCACCGGGGGAACTACGTCAAGGACCTGAGCCGGCTGGGGCGCGACCTGGACAAGGTCATCATCGTGGACAACTCCCCGGCGTCGTACGTCTTCCATCCGGACAACGCGGTGAGCGCTGCGCACCCGGAAACATCCACTCTCACGGGCTTTTACATTTTCGTGCGAAAATACGGTTTGCGTTTGTTTTTTATCTTTCCATACGTCGCTATGATAATGGTTGTTATATTTTCGCTTACTAAAAATTACTTTTATTGACGTCATTGTATATATACTCTCTTTATTGGTTTTGATATTTGGCTTATTAAAATCTATCAAAATGGTTAAATTCTGAAATAGTAAGGCTAGGCTAGGCTAATCTGTATTCCCTAACAGTAAGACAACATTGACTGAATTGACTGAGTACCTCACTAAGCATTTAGCATGTTATTTTCCTGGATAAGCCAAAATCTATTGCTCAAACCTATCGCCGGCCATCTTGTTTGTGCGCAGGTGCCTGTGGCGTCGTGGTTTGAGGACATGTCAGACACAGAGCTGTTGGACCTCATCCCCTTCTTTGAGCGTCTGAGCAAAGTGGACAATGTCTACACCTTCCTCAAGCAGCAGGGGGCCGCCAGCTAGCAGCGTTAGCTAGCAACATTAGTTGGCAACATCATCTAGCAACATTAGCATCTCGCTCCTGGAGAGAGAAAAGAATACATTTCCTAGTCAACACATCTTTTAGACAACATGAGTACAAGATGTGAACACTGTACCTGAAAACCACACACATGCCAATCCCTGAGAGAGACCTGAAATCCAAAGTGAACCCTGTTTGACAGTTGGAACTATTAATGCAGAGGTTTTCACTGTTCCATCTCCACCCCCTGGTGGTGGAGAAACATATATATCACTGCCACGTCGCTCCGCGATGTCATTTACCTTTCGAAACCTGCCATGAACCAGCGGACATGAATGAATGCGTGGATGGACGAATGGATCTTCAAGGAGAGCGAATCGATGACATAGTTTCTTTGAAATTCCTATGAGTTCAAAGGAAGGTAGGATACCTTTTACACAGACAGGTGGGTACCTGGAGGTTACAATCCCATGCGAATGAAGCACAAATCCGAAATACCGGATTGATATATAGTAATTCTATGGACTGGTTCTTGTAGATTGGAAAGATGGGTAGATTGATTGATTGTGTCAATGCAAGCGTGATTGTGGTATTGGGTGTTCTGTTGACATACAAAATTGAAATATTTGTCAAAATTGCGTTATTTGTCTTGTCTCCATCTGTAGTTTTCTTACTTTGTCAACTTTTAAAAGTTTCATGTTGTCCTGTGTGTTTGTCATGTATCTTAGTATACTTTTTAGGTAAGCAAATGTGTTTTCAATGTAACACCCTTTAAGGAAAAAAGAATATGGTCAACATGTTGTTTGCAAATTTTTCCCCAATTTAAAAAAAAAAACTAAAGTCTTAACATCTGTGTCAAAGCTCAATTCTTAGGAGTTTTGTCAAATAGCAATAGGATTTATTAAACTCGCTTGACGCCATAAACTGGACAGCACTTTATGGAGCTAATCTGTAGATCTTGTTTTTGTTGGTTGCACATGTACTTGTTTGTTTATCGTCGTCGTTGACTTCAGCACCAGCATCAAAAGGAACCAAGTTTCAATACGCTTCAGGGTTCTGTCATATAGATACAGATAGACATACAGTCCAAACTGACACTAACTTAGGCGATAATTACACTAAAAGTGCAATTACTGGGCCGTTACAGTTCAAAGCATTGGAGGCTGCATAGAAAATGTGACCTTGATTGTTTTTGGATTGAAAAGGTTGCAGATTATTGATTCCAGAAATTAGAGAACTTGAAGGGGCTTGATGGGTATTGTACGACCTCCTACATGCATGTAAATGTGTATGTATATGGGTACATTTTTCTGTTCATGGCTACCATTGACTTAGACGTCGGCAGGTATTTGGTTTGTCACATGACCACAAACAAAACTTGAATTTAAGGACTGCATTTGAATGGCAATCATAAGTACGTTGGGCTTTCTTTAACACAATGCAAAATCCTTTTCCCCTTGTTTAGATAAGTTATTTTGATAAACCTCCTGTATATAATGTTGTGATTTCTTTCTCATGGCAGTAGGGCAAGATTGCAGACATGTTTACCTGGTAAAGCCACAATACATTGGTTGGATTCACGACACACTTTGGACATTTTCTCCAAGAAGCAAGATTGGATGAAACAACATTAGATTTCTTGGTTTCATTTAGTTTTATTCAATTTCCTCATTGCAGATGTCAACAAAGTGGAATTGACTGTGTGGTGCGACGTTGCTGATTAACTGAAGGGTTTTGGCGTCTTGACCTGGAAGACTCGTAAACAGTCTACGGGTGCCAGCGAGGACGGATATACACAAAAACTCAACGATTATTGTTCAGTTTTTTTAGTATGCAAATTCCTGTCAATCAATTTTTTTATTTTTTAGAATGACACTGATTGTATTTCAGATTGCTTGTGACTAATGGAAATCTTTGCGGGTGCTCGTTGGTCCAATCGCCAGTCTAATAGTCTACAAATGGTTGCTTCATGCATTAATATCTAACTGGTGGATGCCAGCAAGTATTTAAAAGGATAGAGCGAAACCCTTCTTATGTTCATACGGCCATCATCATGTAGAGCACAATGGCTGAAACTGTGCTTGTGTATTTTTTTAGAAAACATGGCTATTTTAAAGAGAGGTTTGATACTAGAATTTATGTTCCTCAAAATCGTACATCTAAATAAACAAAACAGTTTTGACATTATGGGGCCCATTTGCTGTCCATCTTACTCATCTAATATGTTGTATATTTTGTTGTTGCGCAGTAACAACGTTAATATATGGATCATTGGTGGTATCACTGGGACCGTGATGAAAATACACGTAACCGTCATGTTTTTCTGTTATTTTTCTCTTTGTCATACCAAATTGTATCAAAAGTAATTTCCTATTATTTTCCATAAATTCTAAATCCTCCCAGAAAGTTGCTATGTTGTGCTTTTATTTTGAATTCTCTCTTGTTGATCTGATCATGTGATGTTTTCAATCATGAATGGACATCTTCTGATTAATGAACAATTGATACAAAAAAGGGTAAGAGTTCATCACATACCGACATCAGATATCGGAACACAAACGTAGCTTTCACTAATTAATATATAGCAATACAGCTTCTGAAATTCGTGCACATTTCATTACGATTGAATTACACTTAAAGATAATCTGATACCTAAGTAGAACCGGTAAGGAATCAAACTTGAGGGCTTTGTGTTGGGAGACGAACACAATTGCCACACCACATTTTTTTGTTTCAAATTAAACATTTTTTTGGTGTTATTTGTACCAATTTTCCTAACATTGTGCATACTGATGGCGCTAAACCCAAAATCTGAAAGTATTTATTGCAGTGTGTTCTTCATCACCATCAACTTGCATTCCCCATGTGACTGGTATTTCCAAACTGTAATCTACTGTGCGCATCAAGGGAAAACGGGAGAGATTTCTTAGTCCCACTACCTCAAAACATCCACTCTCTACTTCTCTACCTCAGAAACATCTGCCAGGGAAAGGGAACGCGATGCCGAAACTGAGGCTTCAAAATCCACATGATCATGTAAATAGCACCATTTGTTTCTCTGGTAAGGTTTTAACAGACATGTCCTTCTGTCTGGCCTGTTCCTCACCCGACGTCCCAAAACCAAAACCCAACTCTGAGGCCAAACCCTAACCCAGAATAATGCTGCAATTCATGATTAGTCTAGGTAGTTAGAAAGCATTAGTTAGGTCTTATGTGTGAGCTCATCTAAAGTGAGTATGCCTTACTAGGTATTTATAAATGGCATGTCAAGGCTGTATTGATCCATTCAGGCAGTTAGAAAGCATTAGTTAGGTCTTATGTGTGAGCTCATCTGAAGGGAGGACTATCTATGCCTTACTAAGCATTTATAAATGACATTTAAAGGCTGGAGCTGCCTCCAGTAGGCTACCATGCAGCAGTACCAAGTCAAAAGTAGAAGTGAGTAGAATCTATAGACCTCAGTTTAGATGAGCTCACACAAAAGACTTAACTAATGGTTTATTAGTTAAGAGCTAATCATGAATTGCAGCATTATTAAGTGTTTATAAAGCATTAACACGTAAATAGTTTGTAAATCAGTAACTTATGCTCCATAAATGAGCTTGTAAACCGTTTATAAAATGTATAACTGATTGTGAATTGCTAACTAATGAGTATTTGTGGAGGAACAATGCTTTATAAATGATTCCGTTTACTACTACTTTATTAATGCTTCAGAGTTGCAGTGAAACACAATGTAGCAAAGTGATCAAAGCGTGTCATTGGTGGCACCTATTGTGCACGAAATCTTAGTACACACAAGATGCACAAGAGTATTTACAAGCTCTTTCCCACAACCCCAACAGCAGCCTCAATTTATTAAATGTGCAAACTTCCACGTTCACAGAATCACCAAGAACCTTTCCAAAGAGACAGCATCGCTCACATCTTATGGAATAGAAATATTTATTTCTGTATCGATTTTATTTTCCGACCCTAATAAATAGAATACAAGAACATACAGAAACGCCAGCTAGAAACATTTAAACCTACAGAAACACCAGCTAGAAACATTTAAACCTACAGAAACACCAGCTAGAAACATTTAAACGGCCCACAAAATACAATCTGTGTAAAAAAAAAAAAGGAGGGGCAGGGATGAACTTTTTAGAATAGTATTTTAAGGTTTAACATTCAGATGATGTTTCATTTAAAACAAACCTCTAATGGTATTTCAAGTTTCACATTCAGATCATATTTAATTTAATCCAAATTCCACTGTTGTCTTGAATAACAAACAGTTGAAACGCATCCCTTCCTAGCCATAACCACAACAATCAGCACACAACCACACCTCCACTTTCATGTCATCCACAAGCCCTTTTCACTTTCACTTTCACTTTCCTCCACTCTCCCTGTCTCCCTGCTGCTACTCCGGGTGGACCCTCAGGGTGGCGCTGCTCCGGGCCTTCCCCGTGGTGAACCGGACCGCCCCGCTCATCTCCTCGTCGGTCCGCTTCAGCGTGAGCTTGTGCACCGTGCCCTGGCTCTCCACACGCACCAGGGGCCCCGAGCGCAGGGCCTCCCCGTTCAGCGTCCACGCGGGCGGCTTGTCGATGGCCACGGACACCTCGCAGCGGAAGCAGGCCGCGTCGGGGGCCCTCACCTCCACGTCCTCCAGCTCTTGCACCATCACCAGCTCCTGGGCTGCGGTCCACCAATCAAAACAAAGCTTTGTTAAAATCATGGAAGCTATTGCTCGTGCTCCCCTCTACCTCCACGTAGTGGGCTACTAGCACAGCTGTAGGTTTTCCGGATTAGTGCATACAAAGTTCAGATTGGTATCAGTGTTCTCATGTGAGTCTGGGAACCCAGACAAAAGCCCTCTTTCCCAGAGTGTCGGTCTGTTCCTTTAATGTTCGTTGTTTATGTCCCGGCGGAATGAATTGCCAAGGCCCCCTGCTCTTTATTCGCTTTGTCATTCAGGTTGGATAAAAGAGTCTGCTCAATGACTAAATACCAACACTTACCTTTAACACTTATTCACTGTAACAGTATTCAGTCTGTGCATGTACGGGAGGCTCTGCATACACCAGAGGGCATAGTTTGCCTAGTTTTTGTCATATACTTGGCAAAGATTTCTTTCTTATATAGCAGTTTTTTAAGAGATATGTATTTAGCAGTTTGTTAGAAAAAGTTATGTTTAGGTTACATTTAAGGTCCTGTAGTAGTTTTCATACACATTTAAACAATGAAATAATTCATTCTTAATTAGGTAGGTTAGTTAGTAAATGAGTTATTACGTTTTGAATGCATTATGAAATGGTTATGAAATACTTACACATTACGTTTCAAACAGAGTAGGTTTAGTAACGAAGTGAGAAATTAGAGCTTACTGTTTTTATATGTGTGTATTTGCTAAATGACTTGTAATGTAAATCCTATGTGTCTGTGACCCATAGGGTCTTGTCTAGGGTCATGTCTAAGGTCTTGTCTAGGGTCTTGTCTAGGGTCATGTCTAAGGTCTTGTCTAGGGTCTTGTCTAGGGTCTTGTCTAGGGTCTTGTCTAGGGTCTTGTCTAAGGTCTTGTCTAGGGTCTTGTCTAAGGTCTTGTCTAGGGTCTTGTCTAGGGTCTTGTCTAGGGTCTTGTCTAGGGTCTTGTCTAAGGTCTTGTCTAGGGTCTTGTCTAAGGTCTTGTCTAGGGTCTTGTCTAAGGTCTTGTCTAGGGTCTTGTCTACGGCCTTCCCTAGAAAAACATGAAGCAAAGATCCACCATAACCACGGCGACGTGCCTTCCACCAGCAGCTGGGCCTCGGAGCTGTGCTCCCCGACCTGCACACGGTACGTCCCCTCGTCCCCCGGCGCCACCTGCTGGATCACCAGCCGGCGGGAGCGGCCGTCGGCCAGCAGCTCCAGGCGCTCGGTGGGCTCCAGCTCCTGGCCGCGGAGGTACCAGGTGGCGGCGGCGTGCGGCGCGGACACGGTGCACTCCAGGATGACCCGGTGCTTCTCCAGCGCCGTGCGGTCGCGGAGCGGCTTCACGATGGACACCGGGAGCTCTGGGGGGGGGGGGGGAGAGGTAGTTAGGTAGCGCGCCTCCCACCGCGGAAATACACCTCGTCTGGGAACTAGGTTTGATTCCTTCCTGCTACGTTTCAACGCACTTCAGCGCGTTGCGTCTATGAGAGAAGCTGTATGAAAGAAACCCATTTTTATGACTTCTTTCTTGACTGCTCATAACTAAAGCAGTTTGACTCCCAGCAGGCCAAACCGGTGCTTGGTTTGATCCCCAAAGTCCCCAGTGTACCTTTTGAGCAACCTATTACTACAATTGAACTTATTTATCATTCATCAGAGCCATGTCGTTGGGAGCAGGCAGGGGTGAGGGGACATCTTGATTGATGACCTTGGGGATCCATCTGCGGCTAAATAACTTGAATGTAAGTCATACTAAATCACTTTGAATTAAAGCGTACAATAAATTACTAAATACTAAAAGTCTAATGGTAAATGTGATTGACTCCTAACCCAAAAGGCACAGGGTTTGATACCAAGTGTTTTGCAACCTAACCTGTAGCTCTAACCTGCTCGTTAAAGCTAGGGTACGCTAGAGTTAGCTTCATTTTGGAAGCACCCAACCGAAAACCCCTCCTAGGCCTCCCTCCAAAGCCACTCCCCCAAAACACAAGCCTAGCTCGCTAGCAACCGGTACATGCTACCGTCCACATGACTGGGCCAGGTGTTCAGGGACCTACCCTCAACCTCCAGGTAGGCGGTGGATTCTACGTCCTTGGCGACGAAGCGGATCTCTCCGGAGTCCTCCGCGGTGACGTTGCACATCAACAGGAAGTGCTTCGTCCCTGTGGGGGAGGGGGATGTTTCTTTACTCCACTTGTTTCTTTTCTTAGAACACTGCAAACCTTTCATTTATATCTATACTGTGTATAGCTTAGATCAGAATAATCAGATTAGGGTTGAGGGGAACTCACATGAAAAGACACAACATACAACGATTCACCAAAACCAGGACCTAAGTGCACTGACAGTGCTATATGAGTGCTACATGTTGTACGGAACATGTACCGGATCATATCAGTCTGGACTATCTACACACATTCATCTATACTGCATAGGGAAAGTCAACTGCAAGGAGAATCCCCAAAGCGCCCAACCCTGACCCTGGCCCAAAGATCAGGTATTAGTCAGGAAAATTGAGCGAGACCAAAAGATTAAAAAACATAAAAAAACGAATGAATATAATATAAATGTTTCTTGGTATAATGCGCGTTAGGCGTCCCAGGAGGTTCTCTACCGCTCTCCAAATGTCGATCGTAAAGGTTTGATGCACTTCTAAAAAGGAAGGTGGTTTGCACCTTCTGTGCGGGTCTTGACGGTGCTGGTGGGGCGGATCTTGTGGCCGTCCTTCCACCACTCCCCGCCCACGTTCTCCAGGGACACCTCACACATGAACACCGCGTTCTGGTCCTCCTGCACGCACAGGTCCTCCAGGTCCTGGACTAGCTCCAGCGCAGGTTCTGACGGACCCAGAGGGGATGGTGCACAATTAGAGAGGAGACCATGCACAAGGAGAGAGGAGAGAGTGCACAAGGAGAGAGGAGAGAGTGCACAAAGAGAGAGGAGAGAGTGCACAAGGAGAGAGGAGAGAGTGCACAAAGAGAGAGGAGAGAGTGCACAAAGAGAGAGGAGACCGTGCACAAGGAGAGAGGAGAGAGTGCACAAAGAGAGAGGAGAGAGTGCAGAAGGAGAGAGGAGAGAGTGCACAAGGAGAGAGGAGAGAGTGCAGAAGGAGAGCGGAGAGAGTGCACAAAGAGAGAGGAGACAGTGCACAAGGAGAGAGGGAGCAGGATGGTTTAGCACCGTTTCTCCCTACCGTTGGGTCGCGACCCCACTCGGGGTGGCCTGATATGCATATGGGGTCGCAGGAGAGACTGCTGACTTGTAGATATTTGATGGTGCATTTTACTTGCACTTTGTTTTGAAAACTACTTGTACTAAAAAACTATTATTTTTTTTTATGAACTAACTGAGCAAACTACTACGGATCACTTCCAGTGTGCGGTGTGGCGTGCATACGTTCACTGGGACATTGACATTGAGGGCGGATGTGGATAGGGTTTAAGTGATGCAGGCGGAAGCAGATGCGCTTTATTAGGAGGACTATTTGGCAGGTGAAAACACTCAAGGTGCCGCGTTGAAACAATTGCTTGGCAATTGTCTTTCTCCTCTGATCTTCCCACTCCGGTAGTAAGAAGATAAAGGTAACATTTCTAAAAGATCATTTTGGTTCCTAAACACTTTCACATACAAACAGTTTTAATAAATCATGTTCACGTCTTTGATTGGAGTGCTAAGCTCACCGTCATATCACTGCACCGCCTACGCCAGCGCCCACACCAGGCCCTGAACCCCACCCTGCCTACCGTACACCTCCAGGGAGCAGGTGGTGTTGATGTCCCCGGCGTCGCAGCAGTAGGCGCCGCCGTCGGCCAGCGAGGCCTCCAGGAGCTGGCAGTACCTCTTCCTCCCCATGGAGTAGATCCGACAGTTCTTCCCTGGCTTCAGGTCCACGTCGCCCTGGTCGGCGGGAAAAGTGGTGGACTTTTATGTTCGGGGGTTTAGGGTTTAGGGTTTAGGGTTTAGGGCTTTTATCCAAAGCGACTTGCAGTGAATTCAGATACATGTCATTCAGGAGCACATAGGGGCTTACAGATTGTTTGTGGACATTGGGGATCAAACCCAGTACCTTTTGGTTGGGTTAGGGTTGCACACCCTGGCCCTTACTACGCTATCTTGGCCCTAAAACACAGAAACTGGGTCCATCTAGGACCTGTCACATTCCATTTGACAATAAGCAAGGTGGACTTTATTATTTGATCTATTGCAAGGTGGATTCATAATAACACGTTATCCATAGCTTTAATAATATTGGATCCTGTTACTACCACCAAGTCTAGGGGATTGAGTGGGTAACATAAAGCTAACCCAAATACGAAAGATTTACCTTAAGGATCCTTCTTTTAAAAAGGGAGAAAATTAAAGCGAGTACATTTTACGCATAGTCGATTTTGAGTCCCAACAAAAAGCCGAATATTGCTGTTGGTGCTGCAGATGACAATGCCCTAGGCTGCTATTTTATAAGTTAGGTCGTAAACATAATGAATGCCCTCGTAAAACAGGAGGTCCGCATGGCGTTGGCGACCCCTAGTGGGGGCCAGGCCACACAGGTTGAGAACAACTTGGTTTTGTGGTCGCAGCCTCGACGGTCGGGTGTTGTTCTTTACCTTGAGCCACTTGACTTCCACGTTCTGTCTGGAGAACTCACACTCCAGGGTGACCAGAGACCCCTCCTCCACGCGGAGGTCTGTCAGCTTCTTCACAAATGACACCGGAGTCTCTGTGAAGCAGTGGAGCCATCCATCAAAAGGCTGCCAGTAAATCACTACAACTGTCAGGTTGTCTCATCTGGAAGAACTCTGAGACTTCACCACAACATTCCTACACCTACGATTCAATGGCAATTTATCCCACATTTACCACCTGGGAGTGATAAGGAAGGCTCCATCTTATATCATCAAATTTCTTATGATGTTTCCATCTTTTTTTTCACTCTCCCCCTCTCTCCAGTTCCAACTTGCGTTTCCAAATCTTTGTAACGTGCAGCTAAGATAAAGACGAAACTAGGGTAAGTAATCTTAAACACCAAACTGTCACTCTTACAGGCTGTAGTCCATGGCTCTTATTTCATCCATGTTACGTCAACAGAACAAGATTTATAGGCGTTCAGTATTTAAACGGTGTTTGTATTTTTTGTATTTCTTCCTTGTTGTGGGCAAAAGTGAGCCAGAATAAAAGGATAGAATAATTTAGAGAGAAAAGTTCCCTGGATTGATGCACTAGTAGCTTTTATTCTTGAGAAATGTTACGGTTCATATACGTTCAATGGAGTAAAGAGCCGCAACAGAAAAAGCAACTTAACATCTCATTGGTTCTCACCTTTGACGGTGAGCCGGGCGGAGGTGCGGACGCCCTCTCCCGAGAACACGATGGTCCCGCTGTCCTCCGGCGTCAGGTTGGACAGGGTCAGGCCGTGCACCAGCCCGTTGGTGCTGACGCGCCACTGGTTGTTGGGCTTGACGCGGATGCCGTCCTTCTGCCACACCCCCTCCACGTCGGCGTGCGACAGCTCCACCTCGAAGGACGCGGTCTCCCGCTCGAACGTCTCCTGGTCGCCCAGACCCTTGCGCACGGAGATCTTGCGAGCTAATGGGGAAGATGGAGCCGTTGTTTGGTGACAGGTGCAGGACGCTTCACACTGCTAGCCAGGTCTAGCTAGCGGTGTATTTGACCTTGTAAGTGACCGCCCATATATGGCAGTGGAAACTATATTCACAAAGACTGGATAATCTAGCCGTTAGGGTGTCTGACTCCCAGCTAAAGGTTTCTGGGTTCAAACCCTAGTGGCTAACCAGTAGGCATCCCTTGAGCAATACGTCCTAACCCCTGCTCTACATGTATCAGAATTCACTGTGAGAAGCTTTGGATAAAGAAAACTACAAATAAGTAAATATATGTGTACATCATAATAACATAAAGTTACTCTAAGGAACTAGCAAGATGGACATCAGCTTGCAAATTCAGGATTCAAACTGCCAACTGTTGGCGAGTTGGCAGCACAACGAAGTCCAGACAGGCCAAAAAAAACATTCAATCATTCATCTGTATTCATATACATCTTCCCAGCATTTACTGTGGACAGGGTGGAGGACCCATGACCATATGGAGTAGGATCATCCTAGTGTGTGTGTGTGTGTGTGTGTGTGTGTGTGTGTGTGTGTGTGTGTGTGTGTGTGTGTGTGTGTGTGTGATCTGGACACAGTACTAATAGACAGGTGATGGTTTAAAATTGGACAAACAGAAGAATGACCTCAATATTGTATTACAGCATAACAGCACTTCAACACCTTGTGTTTCAGCGAACACTGGCGCGCTCCTCTATTCTTAGTAACCCCGGCATTGTGTTATATCGAGAAGAAATACTGAGAAGCGATAAGGGCTGAATATAAAGTGCAGGAAGTGAATAGCTATATAGCTAAATGCTATGGCTAAATGCTACAGCTAAATGTTATACCGTCCAATTGAAAAAAGGTAATGGAAGGAGAGCAAACGCCAAAATACTACAGCTATATAGCAAAATACTACAGCTAAATGCTACAGCTAAATGCTACTGCTACATGCTATACCTAAATGCTCTTGCTAAATGCTATCACTAGTCCTCGATGCTATTCCTAAATGCCGTAGCTAGTGCATTGGCTAAACGCTATGGCTAAGTCCTGACGCTAAGCGCTAGGCCGCCGTGCGACTCACGCTCCACGTTGAGCTTGACCTGCGTGCGGTCGTGCAGCGTCTCGCAGCGGTACGTGCCGCGGTCCGCCAGGCTCAGGTTGCGGACGGTCAGGCGGCGCGCGCGTCCGTCCTGCGCCAGCGCGTGCCGGGGCCCCGGCTGGATCACCACGCCCTGACGCATCCACTGCACCTCCCCCGTGTCCAGGCTCACCTCCGTCTCCAGGACCGCCTCGCCGAACTCCTCCCCCGTCACGGCATCCATCCGCCTGGTGAACATCACCTGGGCCTCTGGGCCGGGAGAGAGACAGCATGAGGCCCTGAGACACTGCGTCTCTGGGCCGGGTGAGAGACAGCATGAGGCCCTGAGACACTGCGTCTCTGGGCCGGGAGAGAGACAGCATGAGGCCCTGGGACACTGCGTCTCTGGGCCGGGAGAGAGACAGCATGAGGCCCTGGGACACTGCGTCTCTGGGCCGGGAGAGAGACAGCATGAGGCCCTGGGACACTGCGTCTCTGGGCCGGGAGATTATCCAAAACCAAATATTTTGATTTCTGAAGCTTTCCAAGCAGCCAAATGACGCATCGATTCAGCACGACTTCAAAGTTAAATCCTGAACAAAACACAGCGAACATGGATCCACCTCATCCGTCCCTTCCCTCCGCCTCACCCTGCACTTTGAGGCTGGCCCTGCTCGTCACGCCCTCCGCCTCCGCCGTGATCCGGGAGTTGTCCAGGATCTGGCACTTCTTGATCACCAAGGTGTGGCACAGGCCGTTGCTGGTCACCTGGAAACGGTCGCCGGCGGCGATGACCTCGTTGTCCATGAGCCAGACCAGCTGGACGTCCTCGGGGGACACCACGCACTTGAAGGTGGCGTCCTCGCCCTCCAGCACCGTGGTGTTGTGGAGCTCTGTGAGGAACTCCACCACCCGCGGCACTGGGAGGTGGAGGAGGAGGAGGACGGGGAGGGGGAGGTGGAGGAGAAGAAGGACAAGGAGGAGGAGGAGGAAGAGGAGTAGAAGAATGAGGAGGAGTAGAAGGAGGACGAGGAGGAGGAGGAGTAGAAGAATGAGGAGGAGTAGAAGGAGGACGAGGAGGAGGAGGAGAAGAATAATGAGGAGTAGAAGGAGGAGGAGGAGGAGAAGGACATGGAGGAGGAGGAGCAGAAGGCAGCTGAATGTCATTGGTCGAGTACAAGAGAGATTTTTCAATATTTCCATTTTTTGACACATTTCCGGCAACATTAAACAACCTTCAGAGATGAAACCCCTCTCCCACTACCCCAGTGGGAGCCTCAACGTGTCAAACCGAAGGACCCCCCCCCCTCCCGCCCTTTATCCACGAGCGGCAAGGGATCAAGGCCCCTCGACTCGCGGGGCCCCTCCGATCGGACCACTGCTTACTTTCCACCGCGAGCGTGGCGACGGTGCGGTCGTCCCGGGACTCGCAGGTGTACTCCCCGGCGTCCTCCCGGGTCAGCCGGTGGACGGTCAGGCTGCGCTCCGCCCCGTCGGCCCGGACGGAGAAGCGGCGGCCGGGCGCCACCTCCACGCCGTTCCTCAGCCAGCGGACGTCGGCCTGGGGCCTGCACACCTCGCAGCGCAGGGTCACCATGCCGTCGGCGTGGGCCACCGTGTCCCGCAGCGGCGCCGTGAACCGGATCCTCATCCCTGAGGAGGGGGAACGGGTTAGGGGTCGGCGTCGGGCCACGGAGCGGGAAAAGCCCCGGGGCCCTCGGCCGCGCGCCCCGTCTTACTGGCAGGATAACGTGAGGGGGGAAACGGCCCCCCGGTGGTTAAGCTGCGGACGTACAGGTACAGGCTTTGTGTTTGCGCTTGTTTTAGTCCATTCTCTGAAATGGGTTGAGGTCTCAATGTGAGGAAACTAACTCATCTTTAACCGTTTCAGTGTGTTGACCTCAGTAAGCTTCACTTGTCCGCCTCAGAGAAGCAGAGAGGGAGATCAATGAAATAAGCAGACGGTTCATTTTTCTTAGTCCCATACTGACCCTGACTTCAAATAATCCTAACAAACACCAGGGCTGGCTAACACTGATGGCTCATTTTGAGTAGTCATATATTGGCCCCCGACATTAACTATCACAAACTATCGAACCATAACAAAGAAAGGTTCTCCCTGTGCTGGTAGTCATAGATCGACCCGGACCTAAGCTATCACAAACCATCATAAACCAGTCAACCATAACCAACTGGTTCCTCCCTGTGCTGGTAAATATGTAGCAGCCCCAGACGGGGCGTTAGCGAGGCAGGCTCCGGGCGGCGGGGCCCTGGCCCTACCTTTGACCAGCAGGCTGAAGTGGATCCGGTCGGCGTGGAGGTCGCAGGAGTACTCCCCGGCGTCCGAGCGCCTGAGCGGGTCGATGGTCAGCGTGCGCACGTTCCCGTCCGCCGCGGCGTGGAAACGCTCGCCCTCCACGGCCGTCCAGTCCCGGAGCCAGCGCACCGCCGCCGTCTCCTTGGAAACCACCCCGGTCAGGGTGACGCTCTCCGCCTCGTAGCCCGTCACCACCACGTCCTCCTTCTTGTCCACGAACGTGACGGGGGTTTCTGCATCAGAGGGACAGGGGGCGCTTATTGGTCCGATGGAGTCAGGCTGATTTAGCTCGCAGGTCGGAGGGTCGAGTTCGACGTCAACCCTTCCAACGCGAGGCCGTTCGTAGCACTTGACAGAGGAAGAAATCGTACTTAAAAACATTGAAAGGACAGTCGTTAAATGACAATAAAAGACTGAAAGAAGGAATCACATCTCACTGTGCATTTCCAGACACACACACACACACACACACACACACACACATAGAGACACACGCACACAGAAACACACGCAACAAACAAACAAACTAGCTGCCCTACCTTGTGTAACCAAAGTTTTGCGCAATGGAGCTTCCAACCTTTTGAGACGCATAACATTTCTGAGTACACACACACACACACACACACACACACACACACACACGCACACACACACACACACACGTTTGTTTCCGGTTGGCTACCTTGGACCCGCACGATGCTGACCATCTTGTCGTCCACGGCGTCGCACACGTACTTCCCGGAGTCGGCCGGCTGGAGGTTGGAGACGACGATCTTCCGCAGCGTGCCGTGGGTCTGGACGTCTGTGCGCGCGTCGCCGGTCAGCGGCCGCTCGTTACAGTACCACTGGACCGGCGCGTTGGCCCGGGACACCTCGCACGCCAGGATCAGGTCCTCCCCGGCAACCATCTCCTGGTACTCAGGGACGTCGGAGTTCCCCACGATGCTCACCCGGGGCTCTGATTGGGGAGTCACGGGAATTCCGGATTCGGTTTTTGGTTTTGCCAGATGTTTACCAGCGCCGTCATCATTGGAACGATGGATCATTATTCATTTAAACTAACAAATTATGAATAAACATTTACGGATTTAATGAATCGCTGCAAATTCAAAGAGATTATATTTAAGTAACTATGGTAGCTTTGACAATTCTTTATCCAAAGAACTGTACAATGCAACTATTTGTAACCTATTTATAGGCTGAATCTCTGTTTGTTGTTGCTTTACGAAAAGAAAGGAGAAGAAGAGGTCAATTTGCCCCCCAGAAATGGGCGTACGTTTTACTTTGACATGACCTGAAGGTAGGTTAAGTTTCGTGACAATTGAACATCATAGATTACGAATATAGATCAGGTTTACCCTCCACGGTCACCAGGAAGCTGATGGTGTCGTCGACCACGTCCAGGACATACTCTCCGCCGTCGGCCAGCTCTGCGCTGAGGATGACCAGCGAGCGGAAGGCCCCTTCCTCCTCCTGGCAGAAGCGCTCGTCGACCTCCACGCGGCGGCCATCTTTGTACCAGCTGGTGACGGCGTTGGGCCGCGAGAGCTCGCACTCCAGCTCGATGTCATCGGAGACCGTGAACCTCAGCTCCCGCTTCACCTCCGACCTCTTCAGGATCCTCACCGGGGCTTCTGGGGAGGGGAACAACTCGAGTCAGGAGTTAGGTCGAAGTTCACATTAATACACATATTATGGATCAATGGGAAGGAAGCTGACATTGTGCTTTCATTAATACATTTATTTATTTATTATTTATTTATTTCATTGACTTTTTATTATTAATATATGAATGAATATGTCGGTAGAGTAGACAAAAGACTGAATTGGAGCTAATATTATATGATAACGAGTCGTTTTACCTGTAACGTTGACTTGGAAGTCCATCACGTCGTCGACGGCGTCACAGGTGTATTTCCCAGAATCCCCCGGGGCTGGCGAGAGGATGGTCAGGCGACGGATCAGCCCGTCCTTGGCGATGGTGACGTTGGAGCCCTCCTGGATCTCTCGTCCGTCCAGCAGCCACCTGACCCCGGCGCTGGGGCGAGAGACCTGGACCTCCAGCACCACAGGCTCCCCGGAGAAACTCTCCAGCCGGTCTCCTGAGTTCCCCCTGGGAGAGGCTAGCTTCACTGGCGGCTCTGAGGAGGACGTGAGACATCGTTTACTAGAACATCGTTGGCTAGTGCAAAGCTGTTCGACCATATCTTGGACTGTGTGTGGATGATGGCTGGTTGAAGCAGCCTCACCTGGCCCGAGGCAGACTGATTGGACTCTGGGGCTGGGTGAGGCTGCACACCTGATTGCTCAATGCACACAGGTTGAAACAGCCGTCACCACACACACTCAGCAGATCTCGTCCATTGAAGCATGCAACACCTGCTCTATGGATCATTGTACTCCAAAACTCTGTAATAAACCAGTTTAAACATGTCCCCTGTGTTCTGGTCATCGGAGGAGCCCAGTAAAGCTACCTAGGTGGCGGGGAGCAGGGACATTGCTGTGACTGGACAGGACAGAGCAGACAGAGAGGGGAGCGGGTGGAAAGAGAGAGGGAAAGACATGAGGCAGAGAGGAGGGACGAGGAATCCAGAGGACGAACTGAAACTGAAACTGCATCTGTTCTCTTGTTATGCATTTCGTATGTATTCGAATGTATTCCTTTTTGTTTAAGCTGTCAATGACTTGGGACTATATTTCCTTAAAAAGTGCTGTATAATAAAGTTTATTATTATTATTTTGTTTTTCCAGCTTCTTTCATGGGCTGTTGTGACATTTCTGGACAGGACAGTGAAGAGAGACTGGGTGGGTTGAAAGAGAGGGACAGAGGGAGGGAGGGAATGACATGAAGTACATTACCGTAGGTGGGAATCGAACCTGGGTCTCTACATGGCTAAATGACTACAAGCTAAAAAGGTACTTGGTAAGATTCCCAAATGTACAGGCATCCTTGAGCAAGATACCGCCCTCACCCCAACCTGCTCATAACGCCATGCAGCTAAAGTCCCTGAAGAGCAGCTGGGGATAAAGCATCTTCTGACGCTAAATGAACTAAAACCATAAACACTGAAATCAGTCAGGAGTCTGACCTGCGACGGTCACCAGGAAGGCCACACAGTCGTCCTGGGTGTCGCACACGTACTCCCCGCCGTCCCCCCCGGACACGGCCGGGACGACCAGCCTCCGTCGGGCCCCGTCCGCCTCCAGGAGCAGGCCGGGGCCCTCCTCCACCTCCAGCCCGTCGCGGTACCAGCGCACGGGGGCGTCCCGCCGGGAGAGCTCGCAGGACAGCTCCAGCCGCTCCGACGGGCGGAGGGTCAGCTCCACCTCCGGGTCCTCCGGGGAGACGATGCGGACCGGAGCTTCTGATTGGACGAGGAGGAGGAGGGCGGAAGCCTAACGTTAGCGCCGTGTTGGTTCCTAGTTTAACGTTTGAGATGACATCACTGGCTAAAAATAGAAAGAGTGACGACTTCGATTGAGCTTCCAACAAACTCCAATACAGAATTTCCACTCTTATTGTTTTTTTATTTATATTTATATATTACACGTTATTCATATATTTTGTTTATTACCATATATACGGTATAAATATCATATAACATTTTTTGTGTTTTTAAATGTTTAAATGTCGTTTCATGGTTATCTCCGGCGACATTAGTGGGCCGTTGAATCATTAAACTGAAAGTATCAAATCAAAAGCACTTCACAGTCTCCTACGTGAAACACATCCTTCAAGTAAATGTTTCAATGTTCCGCTTTGAATCCCCCGTACCTGCGACTTGGAGCTGGAAGAAGACGGAGTCTCCGTCCGTGTCGCAGACGTACTCCCCGGAGTCTGCGGGCGCGGCGCGGAGGACGCTCAGCCTCCGGTACGGCCCCTCGCACGCCAGGCGCACGTTGTGGTCCTCCTCCACCACCACGCCGTCCTTGTACCAGCGCACCGCGCCCGTGGAGCGCGACAGCTCGCACTGCAGGAGGATCTCCTCGCCGGTGTGGCGCTCCATCACCACGTCGTCCCGGGGCTCCACAATCATCACCGGGGGCTCTGTGGTGAATGAAGTATTGTGTATATTGCTCTCCCGTTCCTCCCCATTACTTATCGCTAGCTCCCAAGACAACGTCTTCATCTCGAGTCACATAATCGACCCCCATTCCTTCACCAGACCCCAGAGTCCTCCTCAGCCTCCGGACCCCCACCTCTCCTCCTCCTCCTCCTCCTCCTCCTCCCCCTCTCCTCCCCCTCTCCTCCTCCTCTCCT
>JAOPJO010000118.1:16328717-16340935 GCA_027123675.1 Molva macrophthalma | reverse complement strand
ACGCCTCCAGCTCTCCTCTCAGGCTCCTGGTGTTCTGCCCTGCTCCTTCTCCTTGTCTCACCTCCTCCTCCTCTCCTCCTCCTCCTCTCCTCCTCCTCCTCCTCTCCTCCTCTCCTCCTCTCCTCCTCCTCCTCTCCTCCTCCTCCCCTCCTCCTCTCCTCCTCCTCTCCTCCTCTCCACCTCTCCTCCTCCTCTCCACCTCTCCTCCTCCTCCACCTCTCCTTTTCCTCTCCTCCTCCTCCTCCTCTCCTTTTCCTCTCCTCCTCCTCCTCTCCTCCTCCTCTCCCCGTACCTCGCACGTTGACGTCAAACTCCACGCTGCGCTCGCCGCAGCGGCAGGTGTAGGCGCCGGCGTCGCCCACCTGGGCCGAGCGGATGATCAGCCTCCGCAGCACGCCGTCCACCTGCAGGGTGAAGTTCTCGCTGGGCTGGATCTCACGGCCGTCCTTCAGCCTGCAACCACCCCCCGCGGGGAGGGAGGAGAGAGGAGGTGGTTAGGGGAGAACACCACCACGGGGAGGGAGGAGAGAGGAGGAGGAGGTGGTTAGGGGAGAACACCACCACGGAGAGGGAGGAGAGAGGAGGAGGAGGTGGTTAGGGGAGAACACCACCACGGGGAGGGAGGAGAGAGGAGGAGGAGGTGGTTAGGGGAGAACACCACCACGGGGAGGGAGGAGAGAGGAGGAGGAGCAGGAAGAGACGAGGGGAACGACCACCATGAAAACCATCATTTACTAATCATAGTTTTAGTATAATTGACAAAGCACTACAAAGCACAAACTAAACAAAGTCGATCACGGCCAATTGCACATCACACTCATTGGCCTTGATGTCTTTGTTTAATTGTACTTCTCAAATGTATCCGTGATTCTGATGACGATGTTACCATTACTTTGAACTCATTTCTCCTTCTCGTCATGTAGAAGGTGATATTTTGCATGTGAAGCTGGGGGCTACCAGCCTGACGTGTCAGATGTTTATTACACTGAACCATCTGGGAAGTCATCCTTGGAAAATGTTTGGATAGGGGCAGGCACTTTCAAAGAATACTTGGCAGGTGATTGGATGAACCATCCGTATATCACTGTCTATCTATCTATCTATCTATCTATCTATCTATCTATCTATCTATCTCTCTATCTCTCTATCTCTCTATCTCTCTATCTATCTATCTATCTATCTATCTATCACATTGATCAATTAGTTCCGCATAGGATTTTGATTGGTCTGAACCACTATGGGTTCGTACGCAAACGTGTGCCTTGAAGCCTGGCAAGATGGCTTATCGTGGGACCATAACCTTGACCTTCCAGCTGCCTCGCAAGGAGAGGGGTCTACAGGACGTACCACATGACGTTGGCGTCAGCGCTGGAGACCTGGCAGTGGAGCACCACTGGGTCCAGCTCCATGGAGCTCCTGTGGAGGTCTTCCTCTGGGACGGGACTGAACTCCACCACCGGGCCTGAGGGGGAGAGGGGAGGGAGGAGCTGTGGGTGAGGCTTCAGATCGGATGGAGAGTGACCCCCAGGAAAAACATGAAAGTGTTCACTGTCAGTAGACCCCTTTAAAAGTGAAACTGAAAGTAAAACTGAAGGTGAAACTGAAATTGCTGCCTAGATTGGGACTCAAAACCACGCTGGGAGTAAGTTATTTGTGTGTTTATCGTAAATCCTGCTTGTGGTAGGCTATTGTACAGTTGACATTATTTGAGCTTAATTAATGAGCTAATAATGTATCACTGAGATCTGGTCTCTTCTGGGTGTAATTTAAACCTTTTACAGGATAAGTTTGGTTTGAATATTAACCCTATTACCATTATTATTAGTAGATTATTTCAGTTTTGTGTCTTCATGGTAAATTCACAGTTTGAAGTGAAGACATGCAAAGGTTTAAACAGAAACCCCAGATTAGGCATTCAAAACAATGGCAAAAATACACACAATGTGAGGGATTTAATGGAAACTCGAGAAACAACATCATATTCAGTATATTGATTGTTATTATTAGAATGACCACAGTCGAAGTCACACGTCAGAGTAAATACTCACATTAGAAGTTATAGAAGAACTATTGGGTTTTTAAAAGAGTCAAAGATAGTTCAAGGTAGACAGTTTAAAGGGAGAGTGCCCCTTTAAACCAGGCTCCATTAAAGACGAACACAAATGGCAGAATTCGCTGCCGAAAACCCTCCGATAGAACCACCGTCTATCCGGCCAATCACCTTTAACCTCGACCCGAAACGTGGCAACATCGTCTGCCGTTTGACACGTGTAAACTCCAGAGTGAGAGAGCTCGGACGATTGGATGACCAGCGCCCTTCTATGCCCCGCCTCCAGCAAGTCTATCCCTGGTTGGTTGAAGATCTGTTCGTCATCCCTGTACCAGAAGACCTGGGCGTAAGGGTTCATAACGTCGCACTCAAGCGTGATGGGTTCCCCTGGATCTTGGACCTTGGTTCTCTCCTCTTGTGGAACGTTGTAGAATTTGATAGGAGTGGCTACGGTTGTTTTTTGAAGTGGGTTAGTAGGAAATTAAATGAATGGAAGGTGAACGTTATTTATGTGTAGTATTGTTGACAATTGATTAAAAAAGTGACTTGTAAATCGATGTATTAATCAAAAGAGGCCCTCGACTTCTCACCGTTTTGACCTCAAAAGGAATGAAAATGCCTTTGGGATGAAAGCCTAGGTTCTAAGAACATAGTATACGTAGTATTTCCTGCAAATAAAAATCCCTTTGATGATTTTTTATTCATTATGAGTTTTATTGCCAGAACTGGGGGAAATTGAGGATGCCATAATGGCAACGAATATCGGAAAATCTTTAAATTGTAATTTCTTCTGCATTCATGGACATAAAACACACACTTACCTGCCACCTGCACGTTGAATTTAACAACATCGTCCGCAGCCTTGCAGGTGTAAACGCCAGAGTCGGATGCCTCGGCTGATTGGATGACGATCCTCCTCATGTTCCCCTCTGATTGGATGGTAAGGCCGTCGTTCGCCTGAAGCTCCACCCCGTCTTTGAACCAGCTGACGTGGGCGAAGGAGTGGGACACCTCGCAGTACAGGACGATGGCGTCTCCAGGTTCCACCGTCTTCTCTCCGTCCCGCTCCGACTGAGGGCTGAACTTCACCACGGCAGCTAATAAAACAAGGGACAAGGTTGGGAAATTTTTCCGTTTCTAACTTAAGGACAATACCTGCCTGCGTGATGAAACCACCATTACTGTCCCTCCTCCCTCCTCCCTTCACTACAACATACATTAACGATATACTTTTTTGTACCGATTCTGCTGAAGAGCCGTTGCACGCTCTCGCCACGAAGGCAAACAATAGCAATGTAGCACTTCTGTCTTTTGGAATCAATGCGTGTCGTGGCAGTACTGAGATTGTGAGGGTCTGTGGACAAACTAAGCAATCGCCATGAAAGCACTTTACAAAATGTCTTCGGTCTTCACAAAGTCCAAAGTGCTATGTTGCTATTGCTTTCGTTCCTGTCAATTGTTCTCATTCTTAATGCTCTTTGGGGAACCTAATTAACTTTCAAAACAAGAAGAAATGGTGTAGAACAAATGTACTGGAAATCCCATTTTCTTCCATGCTTTTACTAGTGAAGATCTCTCAAAAGGTAAAAGCAGCAGACAACAAAAGCAGGACACGTACGTTGGACCTTGAGAACAGCCGAGTCCCGCACTCCGTTGGCGATGAAAGTGACCTCGGCCGCGTTGTCTGCCACGCAGGTCTCGCAAATGACCAGCGAGTGCTGCGCCTGGGCCTGTCGGACGGCGTAACGCCCCCCCTGCTGCAGCTGGGTGCTGTTGAGGAACCAGGTGCCGGGTACGGAGGCCGACAGCTCCACGGAGAAACGAGCCTCCTCTCCTTCTGACACCTCGCAGCCCTGCAGCTGTTGACGAATCTTGGGCCCAGGAACTGGAGGGGACCAGCCAGGCACCGGGGGTGTAAGGGGTAAAGCTGAGCTACGGTACAGCTTAGCTCAGCGACTGGGTACCATCCTACACACTAGTACTTTATTATGTTTCGTCCTTAACTTTACTGTTTACAGCACTTGACATGAATTACAGTCATTTGGCAGATAACAAGCCAAATGCTGCTTGACCAAGTATGTCAAATAGAAACTGAGAGTACTCTATAGCTATATGAATCAGAACATGATGTTTTAAACTTATGTCTGACCAGAAAATCCAGGTATAACGCCAACAAAAGTGACGTGGGATAAACGTAAAAATAAGAATGAAAAGCAGCAATATACGTCAATGTACAGAATAACCTTGAATGAAATGTATGTATTTACATAACCTTGACAGTCGGCCACACTCACCCAGATGGACAACGTTGGGGAACTCAACATGGCCGCTGCGGCCGTACTTGTTGATGCAGCAGACGCGGAAGCGGTAGTTTCCCTCGCAGGGCACGCTGTCGCTGGTCACCTCTGCCTGGGTCGCCGTCTCGGAGGTGAAGCACTTGCTCCACTCCTGGGAGCCCACCTCCTGCCTCTCCACCACGAAGATGGAGCGGGTGGTGGTGGTGGTGGAGGTGGCCGCAGGGACCCAGGAGAGCAGCACCCCGTTGGGTTGCTCCACATCCATCTGGACCCCCACAGGGCAGGTAGGGGGGCTGTGGCGGGCAGCTGTCCCGGGACACAGGTTTAAGTTGTTGGTCGAGGTTAGGTGTTCACACTAGATAGTAGTCTCAATGGGGGTTTGCACTTGGCCACATTTAGGGAGGATTCTTAATCGTACACTAAAACCTAAACTGTGTGAGCCCTAAACGTCTGAGAAGAAATAAACTAATATTTTCTATAAGCTGGAAGAACAGTTACGTCTAACATGAATAATGGCAGGAGCAATGGTCGAAAGAAGCCCCAATGGTTTAACACCTTAAGAGAGCCTATTAAGTTTCACCCGGTCAAAATCATTCCGATTTCTGTCTTCTCATGTTTATGGCAAGACCATTTGCATAAACATGTAGGACAAACTCTAGTGGGCATATTGTAGTGTTGTAGGGTGTTCGACTCCCAATTCGAAGGCTGCTGGTTCCATCCTGTATCAAAAATATCAGTTGCTAAGAAAAAAGCTAAATAACTAAATAGTACTTTCTGAACTTTACCTTTCACTTTAAGACGACAGGACGTCTTTGATCGCCCCGTCACAAAGGTCACGACCCCCGTGTCCTGGTGGGCCACGTTGACGAACACCAGGACGTGGGTTTTGCCAAAGGACTTGAGGATGGTTTGGTGCGTCTCGCGGAGCTTCAGACCGTCCTTGAACCAGTGGACCTCCAGGTCGTCCGCCTCTACCTCCACACAGAACGCTGCGTTCTCCCCCTCCAACACCTCCAGCTTGCGGGGAAGTTTGCGCACAATCGTCCCTTATGGAAAAAGACACAAAAAGACAGAAAGTTTTTTTGTATTAGTTTGTTTATTTATTATTATTCATACACACAGGCCTGTGCCTATTTTTAGGCCTGTGTCATTGCTAGTGCCTTACTTGATATAAAGATGGACACATTTATATTGCGAATACATTGTACTCAACAGCATGCATTAAAATCATCATCACACAATTTGAACCGTTACCTTTAACTGACAACTCGGCGATGCTCTTCCCTCCGTCGGGCATCTCGCAGAGGTACACCCCGTCGTCATCTGCCCCGACATCGCGGATGGTGAGTCTTCGCCGCGTCCCCTTCTGCTCCATGCCGTATTTACTGCTGGCCGCCAGCCGCTTGTCTTCCAGGTACCACGCCGTGGACATTGCGTCGTCCGGCACGTCGCACTCCAACACGGCCACGCCGCGCTCGTTCACCTCCACGTCTGTCAGCGGCCGCTTGAAGCGCACCGCCGGACCTGGCGGTGGGGGTGTTGTGGAGAGAGGAAGTTAAGTCGGCCATTTTATTCAGCCTTAACCAAACTAAGTTGCACCAAGATATGGTTTGAAAGCCGATGACAATAACAAGTTAATTATATTCTAAACATAAAGTTTGAAAACGAATTGTTTTCAAACTTCATGTTTACATGCACAGCCTATAATTCATTCAACACCCTCTCTCATCTCACACAGGTTGAGCTTGTTTTTGCTAAATCTATTTTGTCATGGGGGTCCATCGCCAAAAATCTGATTTTCTCAGCTGTCCATTGTTGACCCCAAATGTAATCAGTGGTTATAAAGGGCTTATGATTAGACAGTTATCTATTGCAGAGGAGGATTCAGCACTCTGCTACAGTCTCATATATCTTCTATACAAGACAGAGAAAACAAATATAATTAATTACCAGGCCTCATAACACAGTTTGAAGCAACACATGATGAAAAAGACAAACCTTGATATGGACCAAATGATAACTACTGTACTACTTAACTTAATCTATACTGTAATTATTCTGGATTATTTTGCCTTTTACTGACATGGTTAATGAAGTATTGAATTTAGTTTTCTGTGTTTCATTAAAGTGAAGGTCATTTCAATTGCATAAGTTCATTTTTTACATAACACTGAAGAAGCTTTTTACTTATCATACTTTTTTTCTAACATCCAGCATTTATGATTACAATCCTACATCGTCAAGGATGCCGATTTTGTAAAAACACTGAATTTGACAAAGAGAGGAAGCCCCGCCTACCTTTGACGGACAGCTGAACAGCGCTTAGCGTGTTCCCCAATGCGTTGGATGCGGCGCAGACATAAAGCCCAGAGTCCTGCACTTTACTGTACAGGACCTTCAGAGTGTAGTAGCCCTCTCTGTCCTCAAAGATGTGATGACGCCTCCCCGCGTCTAGGGGCACTCCGTCTTTTTTCCAGATGATCTCGGGCTTCGGCTTCCCGGTCACAAAGCACCGGAACTTGGCGTGCTTCCCCTCAGAGACCGCAAACTTCTTGACCTTGGCCGCCTTCTCCGACGGTTCCTCCGCGTACCTCAGCAGATTGTGTCGCCCGCTGCGCCCCTGCTTCGGAGACCACTGGTTGCCTGACGACTTCTTGCTCTCCCCTCGCTCCGGGACAGGCTCGACCAACAGGACCGCGCCTGCCAAGGCCCGGCCGTGGCAGTTGGCGGCGCGGCACGTGTACACGCCCTTGTCGGGCAAGCGCGTGCGGAAGATCTTGAGCTGGAACCAGTTGCCGTCCTGGGTGCTGACGCTGTAGTGGGCGCTCTCAAAGATGTCGTTG
Source organism: Molva macrophthalma (assembly GCA_027123675.1). Classification (NCBI taxonomy): domain Eukaryota; kingdom Metazoa; phylum Chordata; class Actinopteri; order Gadiformes; family Lotidae; genus Molva; species Molva macrophthalma. Next base: position 16,333,745 of record JAOPJO010000118.1, on the reverse strand, counting down.
AGCTTCTTGCCGTCCTTCTCCCAGACCACCTCGGGCAGCGGCGTTCCCCACAGCTTGCAGCTGAACGCTGCGTCCTCACCCCGATCCACGCGCAGCGAGATGGGCTTGATGAGGAACCGCGCCGCATCGTCCGCAGGTAAGCTCACGCGTCCCAAGTCTTCGTCCTGGGGAACTCGCTTGTCCGCGACCTCGACGTTCAGTTTCTTCACACGTTCTCCATTCGACTGCGCTCTGGACTCGGTGCCGTTCAAGTCCCCAGCTGCGGTTTGTTGTCCGTTGACGTAGCCGTTGAACTGTCCCCCCGATTCCCCATTTTCCAGGATCCCCGATGGCCTTGTGCCGTTGTGTACCCCCGCATGTGTTGACCCCTCCTGCTGAGGAGTGACCTCTCCTTCCACTTTGAGGGACGCCGCTGCATAGGTCTCACCGATACTGTTCCTGGCTTTGCAGATGTACTGACCGGCGTCCTGCGGTGTCACTCCGCAGATGGTGAGCAAGAAGGCTTTCCCGTCCTCCGAGATCTCGTAGCGTCCCTCGGACAGGATCTGGACGTTCTTGCGCTCCCAGACCACGTCGGGTCGCGGGTCTCCACCAATCTGGCACTTAAGTGTGGCGTTGACACCGCACTGGGCTACCACGGGACGAGGGTAGCCCAGGACTCGGGGGGCTCCTCCGAAAATGTCCATGATGGATAGTGTCTCTGTGTCTGCTTACGGCAAGTGGAGGATGTAAAGGAAAGCACTGTTGTGGCTGAAGTCGTTCTAAACGTTCTTGGGATCTTCTGTGAAGGAACTGCAAGGGAAAATGTGACCAGGGTTAGTGGAAAATATATTTAAATTCATCTTCGTGAAGTTCACAACACACTATAAAAAGCAATTTGTGGATTGAAATTGGCACCTGCAATCTATTTAAAGGAAGGGAGAGGATTTAAAATGTTATTGCACTTATGTTTGACTGTTCATAAGCTAGAATGTAGATGCAGAAGCAAAACGTTGCTATGGAATGTATCCATACAATTATTATTTATTTTCCTATTCATTACGCGTTTGAATTAAAGACAAATAAAAAAAAAAAGAAATGCTGCTAAGACCAAAAATCTGGGGACTAAAAGTGAAAAGTTTTGTCCAAACTCCAGACTTCTTCCCAGAGTGTGTATGAGTTTCCCAGCTGGTGCTGCTCTTCACTGAAGGGATTATTTATAAAACCAGTCTGTCCTAAAAAAGCTGGAACAGAGGCCATGTGTCACAGGCCTCAAGAATGGAGTCCCGCCACACCTGAAGTCATTCCCCTCAAAGAATTCTGTGACACACAAACCACAGGCCTGTACCACGCCGAGGACCTACGCCGTCTCATAGCACAATATTCTAAAAGCAGATGATAGTCAGAGTATGAGTAAGACCTGGGGTTCTTACCAAATGACTTTGTTTACTCTAACAGGATGGCTAGCTGCTGCAGAGCCAGCGTAGAACCCTAACTGTACTCAAATTGATCTTGTTTTTGTTTTAAGGGATCGCTAATTGTTTTTTTTGCCTTGTCTGTCAACTAATAAAGAGTTCTTCAAATTGTGATATGGGTTAGACCCTAGCGATTTCCTGATGGCTTCTTATTTCCTACAGTTTTTAAATAAGTTCAAAACTGATGTTAGGTATTTTAGGCACTGTATTACTAATTATATCATTTTATTTTGTAATCCTCTTGAGTGTTATTGTTTGTTAGCGTAAACATAGAATGCTATTTTGACAGAGCATAATACTGGCTAATAAAAAAAAAATATATATTGCATAAATTATACTACATTATAATCCGTTGCACATTGCAAGAGTTTAATTAAAGGATACACTTACCGGCGTTGTCTGCGTTCTCTTCTCATTAGCACCAAAAATCCTTAACTTCAGGGTACATCCACAAAAAAGAAGCTTCAAGTGGCTATTGACCCACTCTCCTCGGCTGGGCTTCAATGGGAACAACCTCTGACCTCACTCTCGGTAACTTCGAGAACCCCCTCTAAATATGGCGAACGTTGTTGTGCGTGGATCAAGACTATTGCCGCGTCTCTGAGTTTTGAAGGTCCAGTATGACCAGACCTAGTACAAAGTTTCCTCAGGTGAACATTCCACGGGTCTCACAAGAGATTTGAAAACTGGGGACCAGTGTGTTTTCCTCGTGGGGACTGTAGACGTTCAACCCGGCTACAGGGGGATTCCCAGGTTAGGGTCCGTTCGTGGTTGTATCACCACTCAGAATAGCAGAAAGTGAGTAGTAGAATGTGGCAGACAGGGTTCGAGTGATCATGCCTGCTGCTCACTGATGAATGCTCTGTCCATGCGCCAATGTCCTCATAATGTCATTGTCCCCGAATCGAGGAGGATGAAGAGTGTGTGTGAGTGAGTGAGTAAGACAGAAAAGGTAGAGAGAGATTTGGGGGTCTGTGTGTGTGTCTGTGAGAGAGAGAGAGAGAGAGAGAGAGAGAGAGAGAGAGAGAGAGAGAGAGAGGCAAGGCATGTCTAAATGCTTTAGCAGCTGCTGTCACTGCTAGAGACGACCTAAAAATACCCCCCAGCTTCGATGACAGAAGGGTAGATAAAGTTAGCTGCTCCGCTAACAAAAGTGGTGCGGCCCCCCCCCCACCCCCCCCCACAAACAAGATAGCTGGGGGGAAGGCTAGAGCTCTGGGTGGGATCAGCTAGCTTAACAGATACCCAGAGCTGGAGAAGGACACCCCCAAAACATACAACGCTGAACTCTTCAGTAACGACGCCTCTTAGCTAATATTTAAATATAGAGTTGATCCCAGCCCCACACATTGTTATTGTGCTGTATTGGCAATGGCCCAGAGAAATGTGGATAGGACAGAAAAATAATGGAGTATCAGTCTTGCTTTGCAAAAATGATTAGATGTACATTTAATAATTAAGGTTTTTATCCAAAGTGACTTGCTAGTGACATTGAGAGCAATCATTTTTTTAAAGATTTTTAAAACAAATATAAATAGGTTTCCTCATAAAAAAATGATCTCTATACATAATAGAGATTATATTACAGTTGGGGAATTCAGTATACATACATAGGTGTACAACAAACATGACATCATGCGCTATGCATGTGAATGGATCATCTCGCTCTGTCCCTCCTGAGGCCTTGAGTAGTGATAAGGCCTTCCAGAGTAGTCGCTGATAAGAGACGCCCAGTGGAAGTGCTGTGGGACCGTTAGGAATTCCTCACCACCAAGGTGTTGGGGAAATGTGGGAAACGTTTGACCCATGTTTCATGGAAGGAGGGCACATAGAGCAGTGTGCAAAATACAGGGGTATAAGGAGATAACCATCGCCAAGAACCCTTGATTGACACCTGAGAACCTCCACAGCAACATTTCGGGGGGGGCAGTGTTTTTTAAAGACACCACCAAGTGGCCACCTCAGGAGCTGCAAGTGGCATTGAGTCTGTTTCAGACTTCAGCATCACATTGGAGTGCCACCTGACATAGACTAACCCTAACTAATAGCTTCTTAAACCTGCACTATATGTTTTCCCATTAGCAGCCTCTAGTGGCTTGAGTTGTAGCTACAGATAAAGCTTTACCATTTTCAGGCGACAAAAGTGGACAATTTATAGAGAAAAAGTCTGTGGATGGAATGATTCGTCGATGGGTGCGTTTTGTTCTTGAGAAACAATCTAGTGCTGATATTAATAGCTGAGTTAATAAATGCAGTGGAAAAGTTACATAGGGCAGGTTTAATGTATATCGAAACCCATTGACTTCATATCAAGGTAACAGATGCCATGAGCCAAGGCCATGAGCAGCTGTCCGTCTGGAATAACATTATACCTGGAACCAGGACATGATATACACACACACAACTTTAGTTCAGAGATAGTTTCAATATCAAACTGCACTATGAAGGGTGTTGGCATTACCAGTTGTTTGTTTTAATCATTTGTTAATTATATCTACTCCATATTCTGAAGAATGAAATGGCATGCTGTTGTAAATGTGATGTAAGCCTTCCTAAAGCCCAAATCACATTTCTCCGTACAGCACGAGTGCGAAGATCTGTGATGATCCGCATCACCACTCAGACCGGACACGCCCCTTTTACCGGCCGATGGCCTATGGTTACGCGTACGCCAAGATGTGCGGTCCTTCCAGAGCTCAGCACCGGGGGTGACGCTTTTCTCTGAGGGGGGTTGCCATCATAGACATATACATTAGACACCGCATGGACTGGTGGGACCTGCTGCTGCGATACGTCAGCCTCACCACCACGTTGGTGAAGCCAAGACTAGCCAGGAAACAAATACAAGTAAACGACGGGGCTGTGGTTTTGTTCTCCACTTAGATCATAAATCCTTGAAAAAACGACTAATAGAAACCGGTTGTGAAATGTAGACGTTATCGTGCTTTTTATTCAGAAAAATCGCAGCTCCCCCTTTTACTGGTATTTGTTTACAGGCCTGTCTTGGCGTCTCCATCGTGGTGGATCATAGACAAACGATCCAAATAAAAAAAATGCAAGTGGCGAAATCAAAGTTTGATGTTTCAGGTTCATGTTAATCTGTGGTTGGAAACACTACACTGCCCCCACGTGCCCACACGTTTACGTGACGGGATGAAAATGCAGGCAGCTGCAAAAATACTTCAATTGTTTTATTGTATTTGTTGAAATAATACATTTGTACAGCAATTGTTGTTCTCTAAGCTACATATCTCCGAAGACACCAAAAACCTACATCTACATCAACTACATCCCTGAACTAGAGCCCAAATCCTAAACTATGGTAACTCCTAAATGATTGACCTCTGTAGCAGCCAACCTCGCGTGAACGTGTGGGTGTGTCTGTCTTGACAGCCATGGTTAAACGTCCTTCATGGGAGAATGTGTATGCACATCCGAGCCAGGAACAGAAATACAGGTGCCCAAACTCTTACTTGATTAATAGGGGTGGGTATGAATGCACTAGTGTGTGTGTGTGTGTGTGTGTGTGTGTGTGTGTGTGTGTGTGTGTGTGTGTGTGTGTGTGTGTGTGTGT
>JAOPJO010000118.1:16247519-16269599 GCA_027123675.1 Molva macrophthalma | reverse complement strand
TAAACATTACCAGAGACTCATACTGTGATGCATCACCCATTCATCAGTAAACATTACCAAAGACCCATACTGTGATGCATCACCCATGTGTTACTGATACATCACCCATTCATCAGTAAACCTTACCAAAGGGATTACCGATACATAACTCATACTTTAACCATACTTTTAAAGATACATTACAGATATTACTGATACATTACCAATACTGCAACAGCACTTTAACGATACTTGATGTGGCAGATCACAATTCTCCCAGCATGCGTATGAACAGTTCTCTCTTATATCAGAAAACAGCGGAGGGCGACGGTCCCCCTTTGACACTTGTGTATTTCTATGAAGGGCCCGAGAGGTGAGTCTGTGGAGGGGCCCCCGGGGCCCCAGGGCCCGCCCGGTCCCCCAGGAAGAGGTTACGAAGGGCGGCAAGGGAACCCAGGACCTCCAGGAGCCCCCGGACCTCCAGGTGCATCTCTACCTGGAGCGTACAGGGGATCCCAGAGTGAGTTAATACAGTACCACCTCTCCCCTGCCACATGCTGAGTTCTGTTAGGTGGTGATCATTAAGGTCCTTATCCTTCCAATCAAATGTTACTTGGTTGTAGCAAGGTGTTTAGGCAAACATATGTATTCATAATAAGAAAATATACAATATTTAAAAACGTATAAAGATCATGTTACGATAAAATAAGAAGGGTATCGTGAAATGCAAGAGAGCACAAGATCGAACCATAACCATAACCCTAGTGAACCCTAGGTTATTGTTATGATTTATTATTAGTCATGTGTTAAAATGACATGTGGAAAAGTACCAATCACTGTAACATTGAGTGCCTGTCCCAGTTCACCATTCACTACCATTCCCTTCCACTGTGAACATTCGGTCTGATGTTTTGCTCTTCTTGATCTTTGACCCCCTCAGCGATCAGTATTCCCGGACCCCCGGGGCCCCCCGGAACGCCCGGAACACCTGGACAATCCTCCGGGGTGAGTGAGACTTAAAGCTGTTTGTTCGACCGACGCCACATTTACATCAAGGTCAAATGACTTTCAATGGAGCAGGTGGGAGTCAGGCTTCCTGCTCCGGGATGCATTCATGTAGCTTGCGGACGTTGGAGATCGAACCCAAACCCTTTTGGCTGGAAATAGTACACCCCAACAATGACTGTACGCAGGGTCCCCATTCACTGTCCTTGCTTTTCTTTTCTTTTTTTTTTGCAAATTCCCTTGCTTTCACCGTCTGGAATTTGCTTAAAAAAATTCCCTGACATTCCCCGAAAATCCATGACCCCGGGAACCGTGCGTACGTGTGTGTACGTGCCTGTGTGTGTGCAGGTGCTTGTGCTGCGGTCCTTTGACACCATGAGGTCCACGGCCAGGAGACAGGCTGAGGGCACCCTGGTGTACCTCCTGGACCAGACAGACCTCTACCTGAGAGTCCGAGACGGAGTCCGTCAAGTCCAGGTACAGAAACGGCCCCTTATCTGACGGGAATACAAAGAGACAGCGAAAGCACAAATTATGTAGAAATATGGAATACGGAAAAAAAAAATCTAAACTGTTTTGCAAAACAGTTCACCTTTTTTGGTTTGTTTTCTGGTTTTAGCTCGGGGGTTACATCGCTCTACCCAACGACGACGTGAGTCCCTGTCTGCTTTTTATATGCCTGCTGAAAAATGTATTAAAGCTAGTGTAGGCTATTTATTTTAGAAGCATTTTTTTGTCGTATTCGTATAAATTCTCTTTACATCTCCACAGTAATCAATAAATCAAATGCTGTCAACCATACTTTCAAAGTCCTCTGGCTGGTCTCTTCAAATTGCCTATTCTACCTTTAAATAAATGTTAACCACCGTCCTCTAGTCTTAATCCTGGCTATGTTATATGTATAAAGAATCAAGGTCTGCAACATCAACACCGTTTCAAAATAATCCCAGTAAATTGGACCATTGACGTCAATGGTCCAGGATTTGTCCTCTGAATCTGACCAACGACGTCAATGGTTTCCAGGCCTTTTCTACGCCGTCCATTTTTCTAGGATTTTTCCGCCGAAACGCTGTTGATGTTGCAGATTGTGTGTTTACACACACATTTGAAGCAAACCAAATAAATCCATGTTACCATGTTACCATCTGAACATCCCCGTCTCCAGGGCAACCAGGTCGCTGCGGTGGAGCCTCCACCGGTCGTCCACTACACTCCAGACCACCACCAGGGGGGCACGGGGACCACCGACGACCAGCAGGGACCACCGGAGACCAGTCCCGTCCACCCGGCTCAGCCCGAGTCTGGGTACCCCAGCCACCCTGACCCGCGTCCCGACCACCAAAACCCCTATCACCCAGACCCCAGGCAGCACCTGCAGCCGGAGCCTGAATACCCCCCGCAACCAGACCACAGGCACCCCCCTCAACCGGACCACCACGGCCCGCATCGCCCAGACCACAGGCAACCCTCACAGCCAGACCAGCACCACCCCCATCACCCAGACCACAGGCATCCAACGCAGCCAGACCAGCACCACCCCCATCACCCAGACCACAGGCAACCCTCACAGCCAGACCAGCACCACCCCCATCACCCCGATCACAGGCATCCATCCCAACCCGACCACCACAACCCCCATCACCCTGATTACAGGCACCCCTCACAGCCAGACCACCACAACCCCGATCACAGGCAACCCTCACAGCCAGACCACCACCACCCCCATCACCCCGATCATAGGCATCCATCGCAACCAGAAGTCCACCACCCGTCACGCCCAGATCATCGGTACCCATCTCAGCCGGACCCGCGGTACCCGGCCCCCACCGACCCACGCTATCCGAGCTTCTCCGACAGGTTGAACGTGCCCGACAGTCGGGTTCCGCTCCATCCGGCTCAGGAGCGCCCGGCATACCCGGACGGGCGGTACCCGGTCACCCCGCAGAGAAGGCCCAGCTCCCTGGACCCCGTCGTTCCCAAACACCACCACACCTCCGGTCCTGGGGTGAGGGAGCCAGGGGGTTTCAGACCGGCCTGGGGTGATGGGGGGATGCTTTCTGTTCTGCTGATCTGTTGACGGCAAGAATTAGGTTTGAAGTCTTCCGGGCTAGTTAACGTCAGGTCATGGTATTTAGTGAAGTATTATGAAGGAGTTAAGTACTACATAAGGAGTACTTTTTCTAATATATAATAGAAGTACCCATTTTTTAATGATGCAGCCTTTTTTTAAATATTGCTAGACATAACATATTTTTGAAGAACCTGCCTTACTACCAGAGATCAAATATGTTGATTACAAAAGTACATGACAAAGTTTGGGGTTTATAAACTTATCCTAGGATTTGAATATATTGACTATGCCGTAACGAACAGCCTCTAAATGGTTATTACGATAAAACGCATAATTAAACTGTAAACCTGTGATTTATATTTGGCTAGCAAACGGTCGGAGCCGTAATGTCTTCCCCTTCTGCACGCAGCTTCACCTGATCGCCCTGAACAGCCCTCAGACGGGCGGCATGCGCGGCATCCGCGGGGCCGACTACCTGTGCTTCACCCAGGCCCGGGCCCTCGGCATGAAGGGCACGTTCAGGGCCTTCCTCTCCTCCAAGCTCCAGGACCTCAACAGCATCGTCCGCAGGAACGACCGGGACCGCCTGCCCATCGTCAACCTCAAGGTAGGCACACATCAGGGCTCCGTTGCGGATCCCCTTTTGTTTACCAGGAAAGGTTATGAACCATAACCGAAGCACATGAACTGACAGTGTCTTTCCTGGTACAGGATGAGGTTCTGTTCGACAGTTGGGAATCGATCTTCAACGAGGGCAAAATGAAAGACGTGCCCATATACTCCTTTGATGGCAGGGACATCATGAGCGATGAAGCCTGGTCAGTGATTCGCGATGCAACCCTGCAGTCACTACTGTCTTTGTCATATTCTTTATCATATTCTATCTTAAAAACATACAACTAGGGGTACCACACCAACACACAAACACAAACCTTGTTAACAACAAAGTACAACTTGTTGTTGTAATTGTGACAGTAAAGCAAACAGTTCTTACACTATTCTCTGACCAACAACCCTAATTTCCACATGGCAACTAATATCAAAATCTTATCCTGCTTAACTTTGCCTTATTCAATCTGGAATTTGAAATTACGCTGAGGGGAATCCTAGAGATATTTATGCTACTCATTATAATAATTATTTATTGCTGATGATACTTATACTATCATTGGCTAACGTCAACAACAAAAAAGACCAAGAGCAAAGCACGTTTCATTAACTTACCTTCCACATCATGAACACAGTGACAGCCCGGGGGCTTTGCTGTCCTCATTTGTGCACTTTACGAACATTATTTCGGTAAATTGTCAGTAGAAATTCAATATTGGTCTTCCATACACCAGCTGTCATCACTGTCAGCAGGTCATTAACCGCCATAAAAGCTACGCCAGCTTCCGGCAATCTTAAATTTGTTTTGACTTCAAATTTGAAAAAGAAAAGAATATATATATATTCAAAATGGCCGAGGAAAATCCTAACCCCGCCCCCCTCCCCCCAGGCCGGATAAGATGCTGTGGCACGGCTCCACCAGTAGGGGGCAGCGGAAGGTGGAGAGCTACTGCGAGACGTGGCGGTTGGGCGACGGGGACCAGAGAGGCGAGGCCTCCCCCCTGGGGCGAGGAGAGGGGATCCTCAGGGAGGGCCCCAGCAGCTGCTCCAGCTCCTACGTGGTGCTGTGTGTGGAGAACAGCTATGTGGGCCAGGCCAGGAGATAGGCCACACACACACACCGATAGAAAACACTCATACACACGGACACGTACACTCATACACACGGTCATGCCATGACACACACACATGCATAATGCATGTAGACACAAACCATACTTGGGAACGGCTTATGTGAATATGCCTACACACACACACACATTTTAATGAAACACACAGTACACATACATAGGATAGGTACACTTATACACAAAGTCATTCCATCGTACACATGCGATCATACATACACACATACAAACAACGCATACACAGTCATAATCCCTAAACGTACACAGACAGCCACACACAAATACACACATGCCATCGAACACACACAAATATACACTGTACAGAAACATATAAACCATAACTACAGTTATAATTCCTACATACAGACACACACACGACACGAAAACCATGTATGTACATATGCAAGCATGCCCATACAACATACACTTTCTCAAACACAATGCTCCCACACTTAAAATACACACAATACATTTAGCTAAATCATCTTAAAATGATTCCGAAGTTTCACACCATGCAGAAAGACACGACTCTCTATACGCAATAAGTGTGTATGTTTTGTACATAATTAGGTTGTTTTTGTTTTGCTATCTTTTATGGTGCTATCCATTGAGAATAACCAGGAGTGTGAATTCACCTTTTCACCATTTTTGTTCTTAGTTTTCATAAAAAATGTGTCTATAACTGGTAAAAACATATTGACATGAGCATCTTTGGTCCACTTCAAGGGAGGTCTGCTTTACCGCTGTGTCCAGATGGTTGAATAATAGGCCTAACCCAGAGAACAACATAGTAACAGTTTGCTAGCTTGGCTTACTGCAGCTGAGTAAACAATACAAGTCTGGACAACACACAAATAATCAAGTTCAGGTCAAAGTTTACACCGAATCAAATGATCTCCTAATGGGCCTTCTTCACAATCGGCCCAGGATGCGTGGACAGGGCAAGAGAGGATTTCTTGACAAGCAGTCCAAAGATGCTCTATGATTGCCAATATTTGTACTTTTAGATTATGGCAACTGTTTTTTGTATCATCTTTAAAAATCATTTATTTTGTGATTGTTATTTTACACTGTTTATAATCTGTTGTAACCAATGGCACTTGAGAAACAGTTCATTTTTTCTTATGGTCTTTAAAGATATTTTCAAATGTTTAAGTAAAAAAAAGGGATATTTATTTTTGATTAACCCATTTGTATGCAATATCAATCCATTTAGTAATGTTTTCAAAACGATCCTGCGGACACAGCTTAAAAGGATAACTTTGCGATTATCAGACCCTATTTTCCCATCATTTTGTGACTAATGCATTAGTGACTAATGCAAACAATATTGTTGAAATTGGTCCAGTATTGAGCTGGGTCTGTTTGTTATTGTGTCTAACCAAGTCTCGATCAAAGAGATGTCTCGCTCTGAAATCTCGCTGTCAACCGTCCTTCACCCAAATCCTTTTGATAACACTAAGCTACCATTTCCATTTTCCAACACAACCAACTCTTGCCGGCACTCCCCTCTCACTCAGGTTTCCACAGTTCCCTTCCTGAAACAACCAAACTCTTGCGATATTTCAAAGCGAGACTTCTGCTTGAGTGAGACTTCGTAACACACTATAACAAACAGACCCGAACAAGTGAAAGGTAAAGAAAACAAATGTATTCTCTGTATAAATCCTTTCCATAATGTTGTCAGACACTTATAATTACAATCTGAGCCTGTCAGAGGAAATAACAAGCACTTTTGTCAGGTGCTATTGCCCCTAAGGGATACATTGCAGCCACCTAGGGGGCTAAAGCGCTCTAGCTCAATGCTGGACCAATTGAAAAATCTGGTTGAAAAATCCCAAAGTTATCCTTTTACATCGGCCCACTCTGGGCGGATTTTACTGGCAGTTTTTAGCAGTGATATCATTTGATAGTTCATTCAGCAGCGTGAAACTAAATATGCCGATATCAATTAAGCGACTAACGTTAACCGCTAAGCGTGTTTGTCTGCACTGTACAAGTTGCCTCGTCTTGTTTCTTTTTGAATTGCAGTTGGAAAAATAAAATGTGCGTGGCAAGGTTGCTGCGGGCATTACCAAAACGAGAACGTCGTCCGCTTTGTGTTGTGGGTCGTTATTTTGCAGATACGTTTAGTCAACACAACGTACGACTCATAAAGACGGCGTTCAGGGGCAGGAAGGGGCGAGGCATCTTGCTCAAAGGATGACTACAAGTGGACTGCAGACAGAAGGCATTGAACTTAGTTTTATTACATCATATGTAATAAAAATAAGGTTTCTAGATTGTGACTGAAGCCTTTTGGGAATATAAAGTATGGGTACGGCGGAGGATCGGATGGTCAAGGGAAGTTATAAAACCACAACAAAGTCACTGACAACATTGAAGAATCACAGAATCTCTTCCTCACCAAAAAAGATTTAATATTGAAGTAAAAATTAACAAATGATTACAGTAAAGATAGTCAAGTATTCTCATCTCTCCTTTTACAGCATTTCACAAGGGTTCACCTTTATCAACTGAACAAATGAAAAGTAATGGTTTCACATTAATGTTCAGTTTTCAGCAAACCTACAAACCAATTCTAAAAATCAAAGAAACACAACATCGTTTGTAACAAAATCTACAAAACGGCATGTGCACGTCAGACTGAATTTACCCACAAATGAATGTGGTTTGTGTAAAAGGTAATTGGAAAAAAGGCAGTTGATATTTTTTTTCATGGATACTACGGACATGGCATATTAGGGAATATAAGGCAACACCATTCCTACAGAAACGGCACTTGATTCAACTACTTGTTTTTGGCACAAACTCACCTTTGCCAACCAATTTCGGCCCAAATGATAATTTTTGCCAATGGAACAGTCGCCATCAGACCAGAGTTAAATGTATGATTAATAAACTTCTAGTGCCTTGACCCAAATATCATGTGTGTAATATCTTCAGTACCAGTAAACTGAATAATGCACTTTTATTATTACATCCCTAAAGTCTACTTCTCTCAACCGTTCCTGTTGTCCATTGCTGACCTCTAGTCATTCAGCCAAGGACAGGATAGACTGCAAATATATATATTCCTATATAATGGGAAAAAGGACCTAGTGTAAAACAATACACATTTTTGTAAGTCTTCATCGTTCTTATCGTACCTAAATAAAAACGAAAACAATAATTAAGAAATGACACTCCACCAGATGCTTACGCTAAGCAATGTTAACAGTGATTGCATTGCAATCATGGCCCCTTGCCCCAAAACGGGGGTGATTCGCTGACCACCAAAGTTCGGACAGCTACAGCATATGGAGAAGGACCATCATTCTGAGAGTTACTCTAAATCTCCAGGGCAAACAAAAAACTAAACGGGGCCCACTACGACCATTTCATGAGGAAGATTTCTTACAACATACTAGGGTACTTGGCATCAGTTAGCGCACTCAGTTTTAAAAGAAATTCAGTTTTCAAAATCTCCAATCTTCAACTCACAACGGCCTTGTGATACAATACTGTTTTTTACAACAACATGACAAAACAAAAACAATTTAGAGTAGAACTGAAAGATACAGTAGATTCCTGTAGCTGGTCCCACTTTCAAAAGGCAAGTCCCAACCAATCCTCGCTTAAAGTGGGCCGCACATCAGAGACTCCACGGGAGGCGGGACCCGCCACATAGGAAACAATCGTTCTGGTCACGTCTTCTGTTTGGGGGGTCTAATGTACATATTTAACCACGATATCGGGGGACAACAGGAGGTGCTCCAACATCTTTGATGGGAGGTGCTGGGAGCTACCCCTTAGCACAGCTGGTCCATACAGAATGGGGTTTGGGGCTGAGAGTACCTTCGTTGAAAGCGATGGCATCTAATTGTTTTGTGTTTTTTGTGCGACCCCTACCCTGCCCCCACCCTTTTAGAGGTGACAGATCGAAGCCAAGGCGTGTTGGGGCCCAGGGGGTTGTTATGCTGATGTAGTCTTGCCGTTTGAATGAGGCTCTGCATCGGACTGAGGTTCTGCCACCGCGGTCTGGCTCAGCTCAGTGGGCGTGGCTAGGTCCCTGGCCCCGCCCCCCGCCTGGCTTCTATAGTGACGGGTGAGGACTACGGCGGCGCAGACGATGTAGACGACGGTGAGGAGTGCAAAGTAAAAGAAGTAGACAAGAAACTGTGGGGGGGAAGAAAAAGCAATACAAATATTTAGACACGGTGACCGTTTAAGCGTCTGAAGTAAAGCTGTAGCTTAAATGATGGAACAACATTAGCATTTGTTAGCATACCATAACAGTTTAGTAGACTCACTAATTAAAGCACTGAAAACATTCAGTCGAATTCACAACTACCGCATCGTTTGCTAGTTAGATCATAGGACCAAAATCCATCTAAAATGAAAATGTTGTCGTCAGTCTCCAACCACTGTGGATTTTATTCCAAATTTCTCCACCACCCCACCACTGTACCCCTGAAACGACCAAACACCACATTCGATTTAGACATTTGTCTTCGACTGCAGACAGTGCAAACCAATTGGTTCACCCTTTCTAGATTTGATTAAATGGGCCTTCTTCACCAGGAAAGCTTGGTTCTGCATTCAGTTCCCCCGACCAGCTAGCATTTAGCACCGAGACGACGCCATGTCAATAAAGGTATTTTACAGCAGGCATGTAACGAATTAACGTCAGGAAAAAGCCACTTCAGTTACGACCCAAATACGAAGCATTTTCGAATAAGAATGGCGCCGGTGAAAAAGACAGATGGATTCAACCTTCACCCACTAGTGAAGAAGATGCTCTGTCCTATCACAAATACCCTATGTATTTAGGGGATTATAAAATATTCTTCAAATTATAATGGAGTTTCACTTTAATCAAGGTGTAAAATAGTGTAGCGAATGGCAGTTCGCGGATGAGGGGGATCATGATAAGTGGGTGTGCCTGGGCGTGTATTTGGTGCGGTCTTTAATACATTAATGTTTTGGAGACGTTAGTTTTTGAAGTTGTTTCCCTGTTTTGATAACTAAAAGTAGTCCTAATCACTCTTTGAATGTTTGAATCCAAAACGAATACGACACTCTGCTCATGTACTCGACTTGTAAAACTTCTCCGATACAACCACCTGATACCACTTTACTCAACGCGAGCCAGTGAACCCAAAACGGTAATTTGTCCTATATCATCATCAACATAGTAATCGATGCAATTTTATCACTGTAACTGAAGTCCCCAATTTAGAGAAAAAAGGGGCACCAGCGGCGCGGTTTGTGTGGACGTGTGGAGCTCTGTCTGGGCAGAGGTTAACTGCGGCGTCAGAGAGAAAGTTGAGCTTTTCGGAAACTTATTGTATACCGCTACGGTGTGTGTGGATGGTGAAGCTCCGTCTGAGCAGCGATTTATTTAATACCCGCGTCCCAGTGAGGGTTAGGCTTCCCGGACACCTGTAGTATATCTCTACGGTGTGTGGCGCATTTCATATACAGCATCGCTCATTGTAACGCTCATACACAACGACACAAAACGTATCACAAAAGTTGCCGTGGGTTGTAACCATGGCGATAACACGCCACCCTCTTTCCTAAAACTCTCAGCCAAAACACTTTTTTTTTTAATCTCATAGTGTTCGAATTCCCGCTGAAACAGTGCGCTCACTGCCTCTTTAAACTAACGGTTTTATGAAGTACTCATATCGGTACTTAGTATCTGCGAGTATATAAATATAAGTACTTATAAGTAGTAATCGGTGCATCCCTAAAAAAATGGAAATCTCCTCGTATGTGTACAGTCCCATTCGGCTCCTTGATTTGCAATTATCTTATTGACGCATGAAAACGAACAATCGCCTTCCATGTCAGAGGACCTAAAGGCCCGTAAACTGACTTGACGTCCCCTGAAGGGTAACCCAGCGAGCGCGTTACCTGATTGTGAACATCTAGTCCCAGGCCTCTCTTGTCTGCGACGATGAGGGTGATGATGGTCTTCACGATGGTCCCCAGGAAGGTGTTGATGCCGAACACCAGCGCGCACAGCTCCTTAGTGAGGGACGAGGCGATCTGGAAACTACGGCAAGTCCAAAACACTGTTGTTAGAGTCACGTACTTATTGGTAATGGAGGACTGTTTCATGTTCGCCTACTCGCCACCTACTGCGCTTCCAGCCATGCCTGAGGCAGGGTTTTTGGTGTTTAATAATAGTATTTGGGTGTAATATAATAATGTAGTTCAATATCAATAATTTAATAAAAATGCTGATCTTTCCATGGATATTTTCCATGAGAACTGGACCACAATTTGTGCTTGCCTAAAAAAAAAAAATCTTTAAATGACTAAACATTCCCAGAGCATTACTTCCCACGGGAAAATCTCCAGGCTTGTAGTCCCCGCCCCCCCTTCGCAACTCTATGGGCCTTACTCACCAAGCAGCCATCTTGGTTCTAAACGCTAGTTAGCAAAGCGCTAGCGTTTAGAACCAAGATGGCTGCTAGGTGACAACGGCCCAACAGCTACCAAGCCAAGCGACTCACATGGCAATTGGCACCAGGAACTGGTAGAAGCCCCTGAAGAGGGCGTAGGCGACGTAGCAGACCCAGATGTTGTTAGTGGAGTACATGAGGAGCAGGAGGCCCGCCTGCAGGGCAGTGATGACCCCGATGAGCAGCTCCGACCAGAGGTTCCAGCGGATCTTCACGAAACCCGCCAGGAAGGAAGTTATCGCACCTGGACGACAAAACCAGCCCAACAGCCCAACAGAAGGTCAACCACTTTGAAGTTTTGAAGTCCCTAAAGAGGCATTCCCGAAACATGAAACAAAAACGGATGTTGAATCGGAAGTCCCGCCCTCTCTCTTGCCAACAACTCTCATTTGGTGCAGCCTGTTCCAGGCGTTCCTTTGTGAGAATGAGGTTAGTCTAAAATAACATTTATAAACAATACCGAAGAACATCAGACTGAAACTTTGTATGAACAAACATCCACCCCTCATCCAACAGTGTGGATGTGGGGGGGCCGTTTTCTTTGATCACATGACGGACAGACCGTGCTCTGATGACAGAAATCGATTACTTAGGCCCGTCCTTGGAATATCCTGCCTCTTCAGTTTGAATTTTTATCGCTTCACCTTTCTGATCCATATTTTGGCCACTTGAATATGAGTAATGAATATCGTATGTTGAATAGCTGCATTTCAATTTTTGTATCTGAATTAGTGAACATTGAAAAAAAAAATGTTTTTGAAACAACTTGAAATGCCATATTTGAATTTCAAAGAGGTGAAAACGAATCAAAAACTAATACATTCCCATGACAAACCTAACCATTAAGGCGGTGTTTTGCCTCCACCCAGCTGCACTCACCCAGCAGGACCGACACGGCCTCCACGCCCCCGTTGTACACGTGCTTGTTCTCCTTGGCCGCGTACACCTTGTTCCACAGGATGTGCACGTAGAACAGCACCAGGTAGTACCCGGTGGAGTTGAACACCCACCACAGGCACCACAGCCTCAGGTTGGGGATCCTCACCAGCCCCCCCACCTCCCCCAGCATCTGCACCAACACCGACCGCCGCCAGGACAGGGTGCACCAGCGCCAGGGGGGCTGGGCGGGGGACGGCGGGGGCTTCCCCCCCGCGGGGTTCATGGGGTCCCGCTCCGCCTCGGCGGCGGCGTCGCCCTCCCCCGCCGCCGGCTCCCTCGAGATCTGCTGCTGGCGCCGGTGCGTCCGGTTGAAGAACATGGAGCGCTTGGGCCAGGGCAGGCAGAGCGACAGCAGCAGGCCCAGCGACACGAAGCCCAGCGAGATGCTGCTCAGCGTGGCGTAGCTCATGTTGCCCAGCGACATGCACAGCTGGCCCAGCACCGAGCTGAAGAACACGCCCATGAGCACGGAGGAGCGCGAGTAGCTGGCCACGCGCTGGTACAGGCTCGGCGTGACCAGCGAGAAGATGTAGGAGGAGTAGGCCACGCGCGCCGCCATGGTCACGCCGTAGAAGAACTCCATGAGCTGCATGTGGGGCAGGGAGGTGCCGAGCAGCAGCAGCAGCCAGATGGCCACCTGGCTGAGGCCCTGCACCACCAGCACGGGCTTGTAGCGCAGGAAGTCCGTCAGCAGGAGAACGGGCACCAGCACCACCATGTAGGAGTAGGACAGCACCGGGTTGATCTCGTTGGTGACCTGGTGGGAGGGACCAGAGTCACATATTTATATCTTCGAGTTACGTTTAAGACATGTTATGAATCTACCACACACGCACAACCTTGTTTCTCCACTCGATTTAGGAGCGAAAACCCTGCTTGTGACGTTATTCAGGACGATGAACAAAACAATATGGCAGAAAGTTATGGGTTCTATTATTACTATGGGTCACAGATGGGTTTTTGGGTCCAACAATGTGATGTAATTAACTGGCTTTCATGTGGCACAATCAGTGGGAACAATGACCCACTTCTTCTCTGTTAGCTAGCTGTTATTGAGTACAACACAACCCATAAGTCATAGGCCTTTGGCTACTGCATTCACCAACATAACCACCACTACTACGTAAGGTTCAAACATGAACTGGTTAGAATAAGGCACGGTACCGCGTTTGACAGGAATGTGAACCTTGAACTGATCAGTCACCCGATGCTAGCCGTTTATTAATCCGATGGCAAATTAGTTTTAGTGCCGTTGGTCCAAGAAAAAATAATCCTGCCATCCTCGGTAGTTCAGTTGAACAAAACGAATACAATAAGCACATGACTCCAATCCATCCTTTGTAAATCGCCCAAATTCTAATTTAAAGCAGCATTTCAACCATTTGGCTTAAAATCCACTTACCCACCATCACATACATGCAAAGAGTGACCAAAATGTAATCGCCTTCTGTTGACTAGTGAGTAATCCATTTTTTAAACACTTTGATGGGCGGTAAGTAGACATTGAGCCAAATAAGTTAATGGTAAAGATGCTAAATCATTTAAGGCAAGCTTAATCTATGCTTCTCCGTCAAATAGTTTAGCTGAAAGTCACCAATTCAGCGACATCCGGAGATATTTTGACCGTGAAGATGACGTACAAATTAACAGATGGGCTGTATTGGAATCTCCTCAACTAGTCCTGGAAGCATCTCACAGACAGACAGACAGACACACACACACACACACCTGCTCACTAGTGAAGTTCTTCTCAGTGCTGAGAAGGTACGGGGTGATGAACGGTTCTCCGGGTTTGATGGACGCCATGAACCCGTAGATGCACAGGTAGATCACTGACCACTTCCACGAGCGGGGTGACGTCTCCGTCTGCGTCGCGGCGCTAGTCAGGTCTTCATTACTAGCCGTATTAGCGGTAACGTTAGCAACCGTCTCCGCTTTGACGTCCCCACGTTCTCCTCCTGGGTCTTCTGCCATCGGTTCCTTTAGATCCAATTCTTCTGCCGGTTTGTCCACACCTCCGAGACCATCGTCAACCACCATTGTTTAACTAGATGAGTCAGCTTGTTTTGACCAGACAGTGGCGTTGCGTGTGGGTCATGTGGTGGCTAACTTTGCCTAATAAGCTTGTTGGTAGGTATTTGGAAGAGGAACTTAGAACATATATGGGGGTTGTAAAGGGTATTAACCGTTTCGGAGCTCGGGGGAGGTCTAAACGGTGAGTCATCTGCGGCCAAGTTTCCCCAAGTCGGAGGAACGAGAGGAATGGGGGTGGGGGGGGTGAGGCAAGTTAAAATGCTACCTATTGCTGTTTACGTGTAACACAGACCGTCGACCTTTGCTCCATCCTGCACTAGGAGAATGGTCGACAGCTGAACGTTGTCCCACAGCTGGCGCGCTTGGTGAAGCTGTGACAGAAAAACGGTGTAACTATATAACGTCATTTGTATTTTACTTGAACATTTTAGCAGTGTGAATGACAGTCATGAGAAACATAAAGTTAGCTCTAAAAAGAATAAGCCCAAGCAATGAGGCAACGTATTCATAATTTCTAACTTAAGGTTATGGCTGGAAGTCGTTGAACAAACAAAATGTGGGAAACAAGGTTGAATATGTAAGTTTCCAACCAAGCACATCGTGACTGACTGCTGGGATGTTATGAATTGCTTTAATACTTATCATTATATTCTACCGCTGACACATCAGCGTACCCTTCAATCGTAGTTGTTCGTTGTTGGGCGTAAAACACCTTTTAACTTTTAAACGTTTAAGACTAGCCATCTGAACGTTCACATTACCTTGCACGAGACGTAGCGAGCGCCTTGCCTGTACGCCATCAATGGCAAAGGGACTTGAGCATGTCGCTCCACCTCCACGCCCCTTCGCGTGGAGTTCTGGGAGTTGCAGTTTTCTATAGCGTCCAGCTGCAGACCTCCAGCCTCAAACCCACCGCCAGCGCTGGGACCCATGGGGGGGAATCACGTGTGTTATCACGTGTGTTAAACTAGAAAATCACTTTATTGCGCTTCATTATCGATAAATAATGTTTACATGCCACTGTATTATATCTCGCAGTGTCAACCTTTTTATTAAATAGATTCACCATAGTTGATAAAGTTGACTAGGTCTACCAGAAACAAAATTATCCGTTGCTGGGCCACATCTCCTCTCCCCAAGAAGTTCTCAACCACAGATTTTTATATAGTTTTCAATTTTACTTTTAGCTCTAATAAAATGACCGAGGACCGGACCTCGGTGACATCATAGCTGGCTACGGGCATGCATACGGACTCGTCGTGAATAAAATTTCCAGGGCTGCGTTCCAAATCGCACACTTTTTACTTTTAGTACATACTGCAGCCACCCTTACAAAGTACGTACTGTTGCACACAGTATGCATACAATTGGGACATACTACAGGTGATTTAACTGATTAGCACAGCTATAGTGCCACCAATTGACTTCCACTTTCTCACTTTCCACTTCCGCATTTCTCGACAGACCGGATGTAGTACAACATCCTGGTATTTTTGGCATACTGCATTTTCCATGCTATGTATTTGGACATACTAAATCTTTTTTTGGCATACTAAATAGTATGGTAGTATGGGTATTGGAACGCAGGGCAGGTTTTAAGAACATCCATCGACAAACTCCTACAAGCAGCAAGTACAGGGGGTGCGGGGCGATCAATCGCGAGACCACGCGATTGGTGGAGCCGGCCCGGTTTAATGCACCCCTCGTATAATATTTTTCGGAAGTTTGGCCAAAATAAATGAATAAGGTCAAGCAGTCAATAAAGTGACGTTTTATGATGACAAAGTAGGGCCAACAATATTTGGGAAAAGTGAATGTCTCAATTAAGTCAGAAGGGAACATGCAATTAAAACAAGAACAGAGCACAAAAACTTAATTTCAAATTTTGGTTGAATGGAAATAATATATAAAATATTGAGGATATTAGGAATATTGATATGGTTGATATTGTGGCGAGCAGAACGGGAATAACCAGACGGGAGGCAAGTTTAAAGGGGTTTTCAATTCTCGCGCCCCATACACCGCACGACCCCAAGCGTTGCCTTTATTGTACACACACACGAAACACACATCAAGTACCCACAACCACGACTGCCTCGGTGGCGGTGCCGCTTCCCCCGACCCTCCCAGGATCCTTTGCGGCACCCGGACCCGGACTTGGCGACCACGGCCGTGATCGCCACACAGCCCCCGCCTAAGGGGTCAGTCAACACCCCGACACCCAGCCCGTAGTCCTTCAAGCGTTCAGGGGGCCGGTGTCGACGGGGCCCCCGCCAGCGGCTGTGCAGTGGAGGCGCAGACTTCTCGGGACAGTACTCCCACGCCATCTTCCTTGGCGTGAATGCCCGCCTCCGGGCGTCGTAGGCCCTCCTCTGCCTAACCCCAGAGTTAGCCTGAGCCTGGCGGGTGTGGTCGGGGACCACCTCCATCGGGGCCCCCACCGGGTTCTGCGGAAGAGGGCCGTGGGAGCGCCGGGTCGGTCCTAGCTGCACCCGTCCCGCAGCCATCTCCCGGGCCCCGTCCTCCGCTGCCTGACGTTTGGCCAGGGTCAACGGGGAGAGCTCCATCTCCGCCCGTTCTGCCTCCTCCAGAGCACCACCGAGACTCTGGGGTGAGGCAGACATGCTGCCGCAGCCGCTCCGGCACAAGCCCCTGTAGGAAGGCGTGGAGGGCCAGATCCTCCCGTGCAGCCGTGGGGAACTCAGGGTACCCGCGTTGGGCGTAGAGCTGGACATCGGCAGCGTAAGCCCCCAGGCTCTCCTCCTCCTGGCGGCGGCAACCAGCTAGCTGTTCCTGGCTCTGGTCGCTGAAAGTCCGCCGTCCGACCCACCTCTCTAGTGCCCTGGTCAGGGCCTGGAGGTCTCGCTGCTCCGCTGGGGCCAGGCCAAGCAGCACCCGCACCACCGTCCCCGCCAACGCCAGGGCAAGGTGGATGACTGCTCCCCCCCATCCCAGCTGTTGTGCCACGCAGCAAGCTGGAATTGGGCAAGGTACGGCTCCAGCTGCGTCGCCCCAGATAATCTGGGGAGCTTGGCCGGTGTCCTGGCCACCAGGGGGCGGGACAGCAGTTCCCCGGCGATCCCGGCCGCGGCCACTAGGGGGCGCTGCGCCCCGTCGCGTAGTGCCGCATCCCACTTCTGACACCAATGTGGCGAGCAGCACGGGAATAACCAGATGGGAGCCAAGTGTAAAGGGGTTTGCAACTCCCGTGCCCCATACACCGCACGACCCCGAGAGTTGCCTTTATTTTAAACACACACACAGACACGAAACACAGTATCGGTACAATATTATTAACGTGAAGTCATTAGTAAATCAATAACAAGCACTTCTGGGTGAAACTCTATTTTCCTCTACTGAGGTCCTCCATAGTTTTGTTGTTTGCCCTTTCTGTTAATGTCTCATGCCTCATGTTTGAGATCCACTTGCCTCCGAGATCGAGATCTCTGTATTTCCGTAACTGATTGTTGGTGACCACTGGTTTGGAACCTATTTGTAAGAAAATGAAGGAGTTTGTATAATAGCTGGGGTATATTTTCACTAAATGCGATGTTGTGGGATAAGAAAGGTATCGGTTTGCGTCCGCTATTATCCGTCAGGAATTACGTGTTTTAAGGATTTTGTGTTGAGAAGAACATCTTTTATTACACTCTTTAAAACTTAAGTCTTCCAAAGATTGTAAATAACTGATGCTCTTCTCTTCTATTCACTTCCGAATAATCGCAAGGCGACCCATTTCACGACAGGGGTGCATACCATGGCGCAACACCTGTTTTCGGAGCTCTGTTTGGCAAAGACTGGCTGTTGATAGACCAACCTATGTGACGATAATCTTTCAAACCAATAGATGGCAGCGTTTCACTTTATGAACAGCAACATAGCTCAATGGGATTTACGTGAGTGAAAAAAGGGACATATTCAGTGGAGATTTCGAGTCTGCTTTATTTTATGAGCAGTGACAGCTGATGCAATGAATGCACAAAGAAAAACAGAATAAGAATTTACAGCAAGCAAATAACATTCAAGCAAATACCATTCAACTAAAACAAACTACACATGTTTTGAATACAGATTCTCATTTATCAGGGCACTGTTTAATACATTAAAAAGTAAGTAATTTTTCACCCCAGGGACCTCTTGGTGGAGTGAGAAACGGAGCAGGGCCGATGGGCATATACAATATATATTTTCTATCTATTCATGTATCCAGCTTTGATGCTTAGTTATTTAGTTATTTACATAAATAAGTAGACAACATTTAAATCAATGTATCATATTCATTCAGGTTATGTACAATTAATTAATTGTATGTTTTTTACTTCGATTCATCAGCTTATCCCAGTGGGAGGACAGACCCTGGTGAGTGGCAAATAGCTTGAAGGTGGGGGACACGGGGGGTAAGGGGGCAGCAAGAATGAGTTTCTGCATTAAGTTGTAACTAGAAAACATTATTAAAACATTTTGTTATTACCACCCCAAAAAATAATATAAGATGCACATAATTCAATGCGTTATTTCTGCGGATCCCGCAGGGGTCACGAACCCCCTAGGTGTCATGGACCCTTGGTTGAAGACCACACTGTTGCGGTAACGTAGATTCACCCCAATTATATGAGGTAAGGACAAGCTTCTTAGTTCTTATCTTCTAAATGTTAACATGAACGATTGTGTATAAATGGTTGGTTAAAGGGGAGCCATCACGCTTGGCTAATATAAGAGAGTAGGCTACTGTGGTGATGTTGTGGAAAAAAATTGCGGTCTTCGACATCAACTCCTTTTCTACCGAGAAATAACAGAAACTTGGACCATTGACATCATTGGTCTGGGATTTGCGTTCTCCATTGGACGGTGAGGGAAAATGACGTCAATGGTCAGACCTTTTTTGTGGAAAGTTGTAGATCGTGATTTTTTTCACAACATGTGTATGTTTGTCTTAAATGACAGAATAGGCTAGGGGGACGGTTCCCTGTCGAATGGGGGGGGGGGGGTTTGGCAGAGTCATTTCAGAACACCGGCCCGTTCCCTTCAGAGGTCTGAGATGTAGACCTGCTGATTCTGGAACGTGACATCGCGTCTCGGCGGATCTTAATCTTTGCCAGGTTGCCCCAGAACCTTTCCCCCACGATGGCATACAGCACAGGGTTGATGCAGCAGTGGGCCAGAGCCAGTGAGCGCGTCACGAGCTCCGCCGTGTCCGTAGACCTCCGCGCCGCGCAGTCAAACTCCAGCAGATTCATCCACATGAAGGTGTCCGTGATCAGCGCCAGGTGGTATGGCATCCAGCAGAGCAGGAAGGCCACCACCACCGCCATTATCACCCGCATGGCTCGGTGCTTCTTGAAGCTACGTGTGCGCATGAGCCTGGCGATGGTGATGCTGTAGCATGTCACCATGATGACCAGCGGCAGCAGGAAGCCCACCACGTGGCGAAGCAATCGCGTGGAAAGCTTCCACTGGAAGGAAGTGTTGAATGCGGGCTCGGCGCACGCTACCCTCCCCTCGTTCAGTTTGAGGGTTTCTTTGACCAGCGCGGGCAGGGCCAGCAACACCCCGAGGGCCCATATGGACGCGCACGCCAGCCGACTGCAGTACTGTTTGCGGTATATACGTGAACTGGAGGCGCATACGATCGTGAGGTAGCGGTCGACGCTGATGCACACCAGGAAGAGGATGCTGGTGTAGAAGTTTGTCTCCTTGATGAGGCTGACAAACTTGCACATGAAGTCCCCGAAAATCCAACTCTGGAAGCCGGCTTGAGTGGCCCAGAAGGGCAGTGTGAGGGCCAGCAGGAAGTCGGCGATTGTGAGGTGAAACAGATACACGTCCGATGGAGTCAGGGCACGCCGGTTTACACAGATCACCAACCCTACCAACACATTCCCCGGTATCGCCATGTTGAAGATAACAATGTATGTGAAACACAACAGCCTGGCCACTATAGGAGACAGCTCAAAGTTACAGATCATTGTGTTGGGTTCCACGGAGTAGGGGAAGGCGGTACCATTGGTGTCTTCATAATAATAGTTGTCGAAGTTGAAGACGTTATTCATGACTGTGGAGTGGACAGTTATATAGTGTTAGGATGGCCATTACGGAAAACACTTTGAAGGCACGTTTAATCAGGCTAGGCTTATATGAATTGAAGGGACATCGTTTAGAGAGAAGTATTCTAATTCTAATCATCAACAATAAAAAGTACGACTTATTTAATTAAAATAAACTTACCGCTGCAATTTTGGCACATGCTTCTCAGAAATCAACAGGTTGTGATGCAGACAGGTTGTTTCTGTGGTCTTCTAGTTCAGAGAAAAAACATTTCTTCATTGGATTGTCTCAATGTCTTGCATTAGCCAATAGGCATTTAGACCAACATGCTTTATCCAGCCAAGAGCCCACTGGTAAATAAACATGGTTCCCCAAATTCATAATCTTTTTAATATCAAAGACTTGTTTGTTCAACGTGTACATACAGATGACATGTATTTATTCAATTTAAATAATTGTTAATACAGGTGACACATATTTGTCCAATTAGTAAGTCACTCTTCCCCTCATCTTATCTTCGCCATGATCTTTGCGTCTGTGCTGTTTTGAAAAGTGCTTTCAAATAAAATAAAGAAAACTAAAATAATTTATCTTGCCACCAGTGTAAGACCCACAGAGTCTTATGATGCATATGTTAATTACCATTAGGTCTTGTTTTCCCCTGTTCTGGTGAAAGAGTTGGGGTCACAACATTGCACTAATTTCCCTGTTTAGCAAGCCGTTCTGTAAGAGTTACTCTGAGGCAAGGTTTCCGCTAAACAGTACTGCGCCATTTTCAGGAACATATCAGAGAACATATTTCTCATTTAAATTTCTGTAACAGTCCAGCCTATTTATGGACATTAGGGATAATATTCTACTATTGTAAGTTACAAATTCAATGTGACAATGTTTAAATTAGTCAAATGAAGCACCGATCTTAAAGATGCTTTTTCCAAAGCTACTTACTGTGAATTCAGAGGCAGTCCCACTGTATCGTCTTGTCCCCAGGCTAGTCCTCCTAGGTTATAGCAGAGCTTCTTGGGGAGATGAAACCAGAAGTGCAATAGGTGGAGTTAAACCTTGTTCCCTGTTTCGTTACGGAGATATTCTACAAAAATAAACCTTGGATGAAGCTTATAGATGGGGATTTTAACAAGTGTATTTCTACAGTATTCTTATGTATTCCTCAATGAGCAGCTAGGGGTTAGGTGGCATCTTGCCCAAGTGGTTCCCAACCTTTGACCTTAGTTGTACCACTAAATCTTCCCCAAGACCTTTCACGGACCTCCTCATATGCAAATAGTAAAGAAAAAGATAAAGCAGTATAGCTGATCCAAGAGTTCCAGCGGCCCCGTCATACACAACTATTACTGCAAGAAGGCCATGTAGTATGTAATGGCCAGTGGGAAACCGTTGGAAGAAAAAGTCAACACGGCTTATGCTCCACGTATGTTTATTTAGCAAACACAAATCAACACCAAAACTATACGGAAAACATATAATGGAAAACACAAAGCAACTGTATTTTTTAAATAATAACAAGCCATAATACTTTATTTACTACACACTACTCAATCCATTTTTTCTATTCTTGTAGATTTGTCTATTTCAAGAATAAAATCCTCCGTTCGACCTGCAGCACCCTGGCATACAGGGTGAAAAACACTGCAGATATGTTGGTGAAGTTGAGGTCAAACCATGTTCAACTCACCATGTGTAGAATCGCGGCCTCTGTTTTGATGACAGGGTTTCACAAGATGGGGGGGGGGGCCCGCCCGCGGGGGCGGGGCGCGCGGGGGGGGGGGGGGGGGGGGGGGGGGGGGGGGGGGGGGGG
>JAOPJO010000118.1:16150063-16160208 GCA_027123675.1 Molva macrophthalma | reverse complement strand
CTTCTTGCATCTTTGAACCTTTGTCATAATTGTAGTGTTTATATTGTTAAGAAAAGTTGTATCATATATTGTGTGTGGGTGTGTGTATGTGTGTATGTATAGTGTTTCATATAATGTATATAGTGTTGTGCTTCGTTCCTGACTGCAATCATCGCTCGCGCGTCCATGAACGCCGGTTTTACCGATTCCCAACGAGTGTGTCGGCTAAGACACGGTGGATGATTATATAAGGTAATAACGTTACTCGTTTTTAATACATGTGATTTCAGTTACGTATTCCAGTAACTATTCATTCAACATGATGTATTCCTAGCCTTTATACTACCAAAATTCCTATATAGCACTGCTTTATCATATATATATATTTTTTTTAATCATATATCGTCATATATTCTATATCAACATATTTTTTCAATATGTACAGCTCATTTCATCTACAGCTCTAACAACAACAACTCGCTAACTTACCATAAGTCTAGGGGAAATCAAAGGATCGAGTTCAGTGGTAGCAGTAATCGACGACTTGACTTTCGCAGGTGCGGTAAACGTTTCCATGGTAACAGCGAGCTCCACCAATCAAAGGCGTCGTGTTACACTTTAGGATTGTGGGTAGTGTAGTGCTTTTAAGTGACCGCGAATAAAATATGTTTTTCTGAAAACTTTTTTTTAACTTACTATACTATATTGTATATAGTATATATACAGCAACTACTTACTGTAGTTGCTGACTCTCTCTGCAGGAGGCAGACAGACATAAAGATGCACATCTGTCTATCTATAATAATCCTTATGCCTTCAGTTTTGGAGATAGGAAGGTCCTACCGCCCTGAGACTTGACAACCTTGTTCCAGAGCCTGACCAGGACCGCCACACTGAACCATGGCCCTGTCGGACCCTGGGGGGGATCCGCGGCTTAGGGTTAGGTCTAGGGATGGGCTAACGCCTCTCTGCCAAGAGACTTCCCATTTTTAAAGAGCGATCCCATGGCGCTCCCTGGTGGATAGGTCAAGGCTAAGTTTCTTTCTCTTTCCACTGAATTTATATTAATTTATTCTAATGACTTTTAATTTTCCAATGCGTTTCAATGCCGCATTTGATGATAATTTGTGAGTCACTCACTGTAGGTCTAGAGCCCCCAAATTGATAATTATATGTGTCCTTGAGGCCCTCTTTTATATATAAGACACGTCAAGTCTCTAGCACACTCTCGAGTGTCCTTGACCCCTAGCTAACTCTCATATTACGTCACTTCCTGTAGGGCCAGAGCCTTCAAATTGATCATTTTATTAGACCGTAATGCCCTGATTAAACCTCTCTATCTGACGCCCAAGTTATTCTGTGCCCCAATGAATTGCAGTGCTTAGAGGTGACACAAAAACATGCTACATACAACACATGATGTAGCCTTTATCAGCACATGATGGCATTATTATCTCTTCATTAAGGATGAAGTTAAAAAAGTTAGTAGAGAGATCGCATAAACGATACTTAAGCATCCGACATAAACAACAAACTACTGAGAAGACTCAAAACTGCAGGTTCCGTTTCAAACGGGAAATAATGAGAGGACCAATCATTGTTCTCATATTATGAATATTTCTATAATTGAATTGGCTCAAACTAATCTAGGTTTAGACATATTATTGTACAGCTCAAACGTTATTCAACACCCAGAAATAAAGAATATACAGAAGTTACTAAGCTATCTTGGACGTTTCCATCGTAAAGGAAGAAAGATAATTACTTGTTTTTTTTACAAAGCCAGTAATCAATATCAAAGACGATATAACTCCAGATACTTGCCTACAATGCCCACCACACAAAATATTGTATATTTTAAAATAGTACAATGTAAAATGTTTTAAACTATATTGATCATTTACATTAAATATTACATTTTAATTACACAATATTCATAGCACATGTTATTAATGCAATATAAAAAAGTTAAACTATACAAATAAAGTCATTAATGAGACTTTCAAAATATGCACATCTGATTATAATTAAAATGCCTGTATTCGATATTTTTTTATTATTTATAATATCTAATTACTATTTATTTAAGTGTATGGTGACAAAATTCTGTTGTCCTAATTGACTGATTGATGTTTGAATTGATATATGATACTATGGTACTATGTCAAGACTTGTCATACACTTTATATTTTATCATTACGTTTATACTGATATTGAAGGTTCATTTTGAGGAATTGTCTATTTATAAATGATCTGTTACACCTCATGAAGCGGAGCAATAATATATAAGCATTCATTCATTAATAAAGACTTTCTGCAAAGTAAACAGGTTTTCCCTTATTTTTAAACCTCTGAAAGACCGCAGATCCAATCTCTCAGTGCATCCTATAATATGGTGGCCCAGCTGGAGTCTGGCTGCAGTATCTGCAGGGTGACGATGAGTCTGATGGCTTTCCTGAACCAGGGGTAGAAGAAGGCGTACATGAGCGGGTTCAGGCAGGAGTTGAGGTACAGCAGCCAGCTCACCCAGGACCCGGCCACAACGTTAGCGGACATGTCCTGACCTGTTAACGTCGTGTAGAAGTAGGGACAGAAGCACACAAGGAAGACAACCACCACCACGCCCAGCGTCACCGCAGCTTTCAGCTCTGACCTCCTAGCCACCGTTGCCGCCACTTGGGACGACCTCATCTGCCGCGTCTGGGACAGCGCGGCGGCAAATACTCGAAGGTACAGCACAATAACCCCGGACAGAGGCGCAAAGAAGGTGACCAGCATGTCCACCACCCCAGACACCACACCCACCACCACCACACAGTCCCCGCGGCACGAGCTGTGCCTGCCCGGCTCTCGCAGGCTGTCCTGCATGATGCTGCAGTTGTAGAGGACGGAGCAGGACCAGCACAGGCCCACCGCAAGCTGCACCCGGCCCACCGTCACCTCGCTGGTGTAGTGCAGCGGCTGGCAGATGGCCACGTAGCGGTCCAATGATATCAGCAGGATGCTCGCCACCGATGTCGAGGTCAGCACGAAGCTCATGGCATATATAACGGTGCAGACCCACTGGCCCAGGAGCCAGCAGGAGCTGATGAAGAGCTGGCTCTGCAAGGGCATGACGAACAGGCCGATGAGCAGGTCAGAGCAGGCCAGGGACAGCAGCACCAGGTTGGTGGGGGTGTGCAGCTGGCGGAAGTGGGAGATGGAGACGATGACTAGCAGGTTCAGCAGCATGGTGAGAAGTGCCACGGAGAAGAGCAGGACGTACAGGAAGCTGGCCTGGGAGCGGGGGCGCAGCGTCCGCCTGCAGGAGGTATTGAGCAGCAGGGGGTAGCAGAGGTCCACCCCCACCCCAGCCACCGGGCTCCTCAGTAGGGGAGACATGGGTGAGGATAGGGAGCCAGGAGGTAAGGGAGCCAATGTGCAGGAGACGTAGGGAGGAACAGAGGCCAGCCGAGACCAGGAGTGAAGCCCTTGCAGCATCTATGGCTGAATCCCTCATCGGTACAACGATTTATATCTCTACCTCCCTGTGACACACATCAACCCCTGCCTTACCCGAAACACACACTAACTAACAACAACCCCCCTCCCTCCCTCTCGCTCCGTGTCATTGTGTTTTTTCATCTTCGTCTTTCTGCACTCGTCTTTCTCCTCTTCAACATTGAGGGATGAGTGATTTGTCCCTGAGAATAGTTTGGATTGGTAATAAAATTACACACATTATGGTTTTCTCAGTAAAAGTATGTTAATGTTTTTTAAGCACATTTTGGGGTCCTTTGGGGTCCTTCAAAATTTGGGGTCCTTTAAATCCAATAATACACACACATACTGATGTTAGTTTAGAACATGACAAATAATTGAACATGGCCTAACCAGACATGTTTCAACAAACTCTGTAAGATTACCAACAGACAACAGACAAACTCTGATCATCTGTACATCTCCATTTTGATGAATAAAGTGGAAAATGGCTTAAAACTCTTATTTCTTTAGACAATTATCTACCTTCATTGTGAGTTGCATATCTTGATTCCCATGGAGTCCTTTTGAAGACACATTTGTAAAGACAATGTTAACAGCAAATTCAGAATAGCTTTGTTCATTAGTCTGTGCAAGAACAAAGAGGTCAGAGGTGAAAATAGGTATTTTGTACCGTGACACAGTGGGGGCTCACCCGTTTTGAGTTTGAATAAACTTGAACTTTGTTTGATGGCGAATCGCCAGGGACTAGCTTCGATTGCTAACAGTATTATTGTCCTGTTCAACCGTTAGCACTCCTAATTGTGAGTCTGGGTTTGTTATCATAGGGTGAGAAATGGATGAAAAACAACTCTTTGTGCTTGGTAAGTGGGGCTGTTTGAGCCTGCTAAAGGGCTGCACATTGTGAGAGTAGGAAGCTAGTTTAGCAGGGATGTGTAAGCCCAAGTGCAAATTAGGTGTGCTGTACGGCTCCTCGCAGTAAAGAGTTGTTTTCTCTCGGGAATAGGTAGCTAGTTAGGGTTAGCCCAGATTACCCGGTCCATCAACCTCTAGAAGGTGGGCGGGGCCCGGTGCAATCCAAAGGGTAGTAGTGGAACAGCCCGTCAGGAGTGGCAAAAGTGTTTTTGTCCCCTGCCTCGGGAGCTAAGGGCACCTGCCAATAGCCCTTTGTAAGGTAGAGCGTGCTGATATACCAGGCGGTCCCTAGCCGTTCCATCAGTTCATCTATTCGGGGCATGGGGTAGGCGTCAAATTTTGATATTTAATTTAGCTTCCTAAAATCATTACAGAAGCATATGGTGCCATCAGGTTTCAGCACCAACACTATGGGGCTGCACCACTCACTGTTCACTGCTCGATGACTCCCGCTTCCAACATAGTGCTGGCTTCTGGTATGCGGTAGGGTCTCAATTTCACCTTTTTCCAGGGCTCAGTGACGATGTGGTGCTGTACCAGATTGGTGTGGCCCGGTTCACTGGAGAACACGTCCTGGTTCCGGTCGACCAACTCCCTCAGCTCCTGCCTCTGTGCTGGGCTCAGCTGTCCCCCTAGGGGCACCTTGGCTTTCTTTGAAGGAATAGAGCAGAATACATCCCGGGCATTCCATTTCTTTAATAGGTTCACATGGTAAATTTGGGTGGGGCGCCTACGTCCCGGCTGTCGGACCCTATAATTAACCTCACCACCTTCTCAAGTACTTTGTATGCCCCGTTCCATCGGGCCAGAAACTTACTCTGTTGTGGGGACAAGTACCAACACTTTATCTCCGCGCTGGAAGTCTCGCTGTTGGGCCCCTCTGTTGTAGACCCGTGCTTGGGCATCCTGGGCCTCCTGCATGTTGTCCCACACCAGGGGCCACAAGGTGGCCATCCGGTCCCTCATGTCTCCCACGTATTCCACCAAGGTTGATGGGGTGAAGGTTGCTGCTCCCGGGCTTCCTTAGCTACGTCCAGCAGCCCCCGGGGTTGTCTCCCATAAAGGGGGAGTAGCCGGTTGACGCTTGGGGCACTTCTCGGATCGAGAACATCAGGTAGGGGAGTAGCTGGTCCCAGTTCCGTCCATCCGCCTCCATCACCTTCTTCAATCTCTCCACTAGTCCATCGGTCTGCTGGTGGTATACTGAGATGCGCAACTGTGTTATTTTCATTAATTTGCAAAGGTCCTTCATGATCCGTGACATGAAGGGGGTTCTCTGGTCTGTTAATATCTCGTCGGGAATGCCTACCCGGTAGAACATCAGGACCAACTCGTGTAATTCCTTTTGAGGCCATGATGCGCAGTGGAATGGCTTGGGGGTACCTAGTGGCATAATCTAGTATCACCAGGATGTATTGGTGCCCTCGGCTGCTCTTGGGTAGTGGTCCCACCTGGTCCATGGCGATCCTGCAAAAAGGAACTGAAATAATGGGGCCTCCCTTCTATCGACCCTCGCGCTTCTCCAGCGTCCTCCTCCCTTCGGATTCCCCCGGTTTCTCCCGGCCATTCTCCGGCCATACTTGCCCACAGTGGGGAGTCCATCCTGATAAGGACTGGCACAGGCAGGTTTGGGACGACTCCCACTGGTCCCGTGTATTGCCCCTTTGTGGTCTGTAGGTGAAGGAGGGTAGTGGGGTAGTTCTTAGTCTCACCATGTATGCATGTTATTGCCACGGTGTCCGTCAAGTTCGGGGACTGGGCGAAGTCAGGTTGCATCAGGGTTACCATGCTCCCGGAGTCCAAAAGGGCTGTCTTGTCTCTTCCGTTGGCCTTTACCGGGGTAACTGGGGAAGGACCACTCTCCTTCAGCCCAGCAAGCCATCAGCAACCTGCAGGGACGCCCGGTTGTTACCTCACTGGCTGAGGCCGGCGGCATCGAGACATCGTGATTCGGACAGGTCCAGGCGCTGTGTCCCGGCTCGCCACACTCGTAGCACTTCCTGCTGTCCGGGTTCAGAAAGGGCCATCATCTCGGGGGGCTGGCTTTTAGTGTTCCTCCATCCCTGGCCGGGATCCCGCCGTGGTCCTCCGTCCTTATCCGCTCCTTTGGGCGAGGGGTGGGTTCACCTCTCAGTCCACTGCGCAGGACTTCCACAGCTGCCTGCTGACCTTCCACCAGTTACACCAGCTGATCCGCACTCTGTGGGTTTGCTTGGCTGGCTAACTTTTTAGCTTTGAATGGGAGAGAACTACCTCAGTTAAGTACAATTCCTCAATCCTTAAGCAGTCCGTTTGTTCAGTGTCCAGGGGTCGTCACCAGAAGGGTTCTCATGCAAAGCAGCCGGTACACGGTGGGGTTACTCAGACAGTCCAGGTCACAACGGTCAGTCGGTCGGTCGGTCGGTCGGTCGGTCAGTCGGTATACTTGTATTAGCAATCCAAGCTATCCTTCGGGACAAATCACTTATCTCTCATTGTTGGCACATATCCCTATCACCCCTAGCCAACAATTGGCCCATGCTCCTCTGCCCTGGTTGGACACATGGAGAACTGAGAAGAGAGGAAGAGAGAGAAAAAGTGGAGAGCAGAAAGATGAAGTTGAAAACAAAGAGAATGACACGAAGAGAGAGAGGGAGGGGAGAGGAGGGGGGGTGGTGATATCTGTGGTGGTAAGTTAGTGTATGCTTCGGGTAAGGGAGGGGTTGATGTGTGTCACAGGGAGGTAGAGATATAAATCGTTGTACCGATGAGGGATTCAGCCATAGAAGCTGGCAGGGCTTCACCCCTGGTCTCGGCCTCTGTTCCTCCCTACATCTCCTGCACATTGGCTCCCTTACCTCTGGCTCCCTATCCTCACCCATGTCCCCCCTACTGAGGAGCCCAGTGGCTGGGGTGGGGGTGGACCTCTGCTACCCCCTGCTGCTCAACACCTCCTGCAGGCGGATGCTGCGCCCCCGCTCCCAGGCCAGCCTCCTGTACGTCCTGCTCTTCTCTCTGGCGCTTCTCACCGTGCTGCTGAACCTGCTAGTCATCGTCTCCATCTCCCACTTCCGCCAGCTGCACACCCCCACCAACCTGGTGCTGCTGTCCCTGGCCTGCTCCGACCTGCTCATCGGCCTGTTGGTGATGCCCCTGCAGGCCCAGTACTTCATCAGCTCCTGTTGGTTCCTGGGCCAGTGGGTCTGCACCGCCTTCTATGCCATGATCTTCGTGCTGACCTCGGCGTCGGTGGCAAGCATCCTGCTGATATCGTTGGACCGCTACGTGGCCATCTGCCAGCCGCTGCGCTACACCAGCGAGATGACGGTGGGCCGGGTGCAGCTTGCGGTGGGCCTGTGCTGGTCCTGCTCCGTCCTCTACAACTGCAGCATCATGCAGGACAGCCTGCGAGAGCCGGGCAGGCACAGCTCGTGCCACGGGGACTGCGTGGTGGTGGTGGGTGTGGTGTCCGGGGTGGTGGACATGCTGGTCACCTTTTTTGCGCCCCTGTCCGGGGTTATGGCGCTGTATCTCAGAGTGTTCGCCGCTGCGCTGTCCCAGACGCGGCAGATGAGGTCGTCCCGAGTGGCGGCGTCGGCGGCCAGGAGGTCAGAGCTGAAGGCTGCAATGACGCTGGGCGTGGTGGTGGTGGTCTTCCTCATGTGCTTCTGTCCCTACTTCTACATGTCATTCATAGGGCCGGACATGTCCGCTTACGTTGCGGCCTGGGCCTGGGTGGGCTGGCTGCTGTACCTCAACTCCTGCCTGAACCCGCTCATGTACGCCCTCTTCTACCCCTGGTTCAGGAAAGCCATCAGACTCATCGTCACCCTGCAGATACTGCAGCCAGACTCCTGCCGGGCCACCATATTATAGGATGCACTGAGAGATTGGATCTGTGGTCTTTCAGATGTTTAAGAATTAGGGAAAACTTGTTTTCTTTGCAGTCTTTATTAATGAATTGCTTATATATTATTGCTCCGCTTCATGCAGTGTAACAGATAATTTATGAACTGAAAATTCCTTAAAATAAACCTTGAATATCAGTATAAACGTAATGATAAAATATAAAATGTATGACAAGTCTAGACACAGTACATCATATATCAATTCAATCAGAAATCAAAAACTTAAGACAACAGAATTATGTCAACATACACTTAAGAGTGTCTGGTGATAAGTACGAAAAAATATAGAATTCAGGCATTGTAATTATTATAATCAGATGTGCATATTTTTTAAGTTTCATAAATTATTCGATTTGTATAGTTTTACTTTTGTGTATAACATGTGCAATGAATATTGTTTAATTAAAATGGAATATTGAATGTATATGTTCAATATAGTTGAAAACATTTTACATTGTACAATATTAAAAGATACAATATTTTGTGTGGTGGGCATTGTATATGTATCTGGAGTTTATCATCTTTGATATTGATTACTGGCTTTGTAAAAAAAACAAGTAATTATCTTTCTTCCTGTTATATAGAAACGTCAGAGATAGCTCAGTAACTCATAGAGACTGTATACTCTTTATTCCTGGGTGTTGAATGATGTTCGAGCTGTCCAATAATATGTCTAAACCTAGGTTAGTTTGAGCCAATGAAATTAAAGAAATATTCATAATATGAGAACAATGATTGGTCCTCTCGTTATTTCCCGTTTGAAACATAACCTGCGGTTTTGAGCGGAGGGAGTCTTATAAGGCATCTGGGGTTTCTGTCCCTCTCCTGCACTTGACTTTCTACGTTCATATTCATATTTCATTTTATTGTATTCTTTTATTGTGCAAAAAACGAACACACAAGAAAGTGTATTGTCTCCTTAGTAGTTTGTTGTTTATGTCAGGTGCTTAAGTATCTTTTATGCCATCTCTCTGCTAACTTTTTTCACTTCATCCTTAATGAAGAGATAATCATGTGCTGATAAAGGTTACATCATGTGTTTTGTGTAGCATGTTTTTGTGACACTTCTAAGCGCTGTAAACACACCATTGGGGCACAGAATGACTTGTGAGTCAGATAGAGAGATGTAATCAAGGCATTATGGTCTAATAAAATAATCTATTGGAAGGCTCTGGCCCTACAGGAAGTGATGCAATTATGAGGGATACCTAGGTGTCAAGGACACTCGGGAGTGAGCTAGAGACTTGAAGTGTCTTTTATATAAAAGAGGGCCTCAAGGACATATACAATTATCAATTTGGGGGCTCTAGACCTACAGGAAGTGACTCACAAAGCATCATCAAATGAGGCATTGAAACGTATTGGAAATAAAAGTCATTGCAATAAATGTATCTAAATTCAGTGGAAAGAGATAGAAACTTGCCCTTGACTTGGCTTGACCTATCCACCAGGGGGCGCCATGGGATCCCTCTGTGAAACGCCAACCAAGTCTCCTTCTCCAAATCCCTGACTAACTTTACACAGGACGTCAAATGCAACTTGCTGTCACTACACTGTGTCTTGCATTTCAACACCATTAAGTTGGAGTTTAGCTTTTAGGTGGAGGTGTGTGAAGTGTGGAGGACAGGTGCAGTGATGCACAGCCAACAGCAGTCCTAACAAACCAATGATGATCTTTGGTTGAGTATCGATTATTTGAATGACTTTAACAGACAGCCCTTATTGTTCCCGGCCTGTTTCCTTGTTTGATCCGCGGTGTTTCTGAAAGCGTTTTATGTTCGTCAGGTTCGATTTTTACATCATTGTAATTTCTTGTTTCCCGTGTGTGTGTGTGTGTGTGTGTGTGTGTGTGTGTGTGTGGGTGTGTTTCAAGTTGATCTCTAT
>JAOPJO010000118.1:16089357-16104459 GCA_027123675.1 Molva macrophthalma | reverse complement strand
TGTGTGTGTGTGTGTGTGTGTGTGTGTGTGTGTGTGTGTGTGTGTGTGTGTGTGTGTGTGTGTGTGTGTGTCTGGAAAAGGATTTGTCTGTTGAATTGTGTCGCAATAAATGCTCAACTATATCCTGGTGGCTGCAGGTGTGTTTTAAAATCCCACCAACCCCCATCACACAAACAGACACACACATACTCATACACACATATAAAATCCATGTGTACACGCATACATAAACTTCCCAATACCAACATGAAAGCATGAAGGTTTTCACCTTGGACGCTAGAGCAAAGAGAAAGACACACACACCCAGAACAAGAAAGAATGAAACAATAAAAATGAGAAATTCCTCAGATAAGCTTTGAGACTTTATGCCTATCCAATCTCTCTCCAGACATGGACACAAAGCGGTGAATGATATGTTTGATGTTGGCTGTTAAAAGTTTAACATGTCCACCAAATATTTTTATTATTTAGTTGTTTTGAATGAGTGGAACTCTGGAGTTTAAGTGTTTGTCCAGGTTAGATCAAAAACCTTGTGACAAGTTGGTCATGTTGTCGTGACACCAGATGTAATGTACTTGTTTGGTTTTAGTGGTTTGTGTTATCTGATATCCTGTTATGATGTTGCTAAGAGGAACTTTCCCTAATACAATTCAGTTGTATGTGTAATGAGATCTGTCTTTGTGCCTACATGTCTCTGTGTAATCACATGTGATCTGTCTATGTGGTCTTGGAGGGCAAGGGGGGGCACCTATTGCCCTCCTAACCATCCCTAGGGGGGAAGATTCTTCTCTGGGTTTTTCGGGGTGTTATTCCTTTCCCTTGAGAGGGCTGACTGAGGGTTACAGAGATGTCGTATAATGTGGGCCTGTGAACCGTTTGAGGCTGTAACTGGGATTAAGGGCTATACAATTAAAATTGACTGTGAATATGTTTCCTTCAGATATAGCTGAGACTAGCTATACTAGTTGAGGCTATTGAGGACTAGCTTTTGTGTTAAAGACCAAGGCCGTGGGCTTAGCCTCTTGTTGAACACCCACCAATAAATCATCTTTTGTGGCCTGTAGCTTCCATTCCAGTTAGATTTCACAGGTTAACGGCACTCGTATAAAACCTCAGAGGCTGCAAAAGAGTTCTATTCTTCTCTACACCTGCCTGATTTGGTCTGAATCTATAATGCATCTGAAACACCAGTCCAAGAAAAACCTCCTCCTCCCAACGACCATTTGCATAACTTCCTGTAAGGTTACAGACACAACATTTATAATATTATATGTCCTTGAGGCCCTCTTATATATAAAAGTTACCCAGGGTCTCTAGCTATGGGCTCGACCACATCAGGCGTAGCGGTGAAAGGACCGTGTTTGTCCTTTCCAGAGCTGTGCAACCCTGCCATGAGGGAGCGGTTTACGTTCACAACATGACATCACACAAATGGGCCATGAAGTGACACTCCCACATCGCCGCAGCAGTCTGTGGTAATCGCTGCAACACCTGTTTGGTCTGAATGAGCCCTTACTCCCAAGTAATTTAAGGGCCCCCGTAAATAGTCTGTTTTGGTATCTTCTTTGGTATCTTCTGATGAACTCTTCTCTGTTTTGGCACCGCAATGGTGGAACAAGCTCCCTGCTGATGTCAGGACTGCAGAGTCCGTCACCAGCTTCCGCAAGAGACTCAAGACTCACTTGTTCAGAGTTCACCTGGACTCTGCATAGCCTCCCTCCATACCGCCCCT
The DNA here is from genome assembly GCA_027123675.1 of Molva macrophthalma. Taxonomy (NCBI): domain Eukaryota; kingdom Metazoa; phylum Chordata; class Actinopteri; order Gadiformes; family Lotidae; genus Molva; species Molva macrophthalma. The sequence continues at coordinate 16,102,727 of JAOPJO010000118.1, read as the reverse complement.
CCTCCCTTACTCTCCTAGAAACACCCTTCTTGCGCACTTATTGTATGTTTGTACGTCCTGGCACTTAAAAATAGTACTTAGCATCGTGTAGCATCTTGGCTAGCTATCTTTGTTGTATATGGAGAATTGGTTAACCTAGCAATTGTAAGTGCTTGGCACTTGTTCTATTAACATCCTTACTGTACCGACAGCGATATATTGTTGTTTCTCTTTCTTCTGACAAATGTAGCGTGATGCGTGTTTTGTGCCCCCAACGGAGCCTTCAAGGTAGGGTTAGGGTTAGGGTTAGGCTGCCTTGAAGGCTGCGCTGCCTTGAAGGCTCCGTTGGGGGCACAAAACACCATCGAGCCAAATGTACTTATTGTAAGTCGCTTTGGATAAAAGGGTCTGCTAAATGCCCTAAATGTAAATGTAAATGTAAACATCATATACATTCACTGAACTGAAAATTACTGAAAATAAAATGAACATTTCTCGCTTGAAGTTTTATCATAACAAATTTAAATGCCGAACTATCGTACAATTTAGCATTTTCCACTGACAATAAAATGAATGTCATCCATGTTGTTTATGCTGACAGAAACTTGACATACGTGATGTATTGCTAGATTCTTCAACCATTCGATAGGTGCACTGGACTAGTGGAACACCCATCTGGGTTATTTTGGGTTGTGTTAACAAACAACTTATTCTGTAATTAAGGTTGGAGAACAAGCTGTGTGTACACCTTCAGTGAAATTAATACAAGGCATGAGTTGTGTACATAGTACAAAAACACACAGTAGTGATGCAGCGTGAAGGCAACAAATAACAAAAGATACTGTACAATATATGTATAGGACAACTGCTGAGTATGTTGTTATCTAGAATATATATTGGAATATATTTCACAATGAGTTACCTGATTGTGGCCTCATCTCACCTCTCTCTCCATATAAATAAATAACGCTCCCAACGACAACTACTGTGAATAAACATGCCAGATAATGCAAGAGCTGCCTCCGCCTCACTTTCACCACGTCCTTGAAGGAAATGCCATTCTCACTGTTCTCACCGCGCCACCAAGGGCAAACAGTCTTGTCTGGGTGGCTATTGTGGTACTCCTAGGGTTGAGCTTATTTAGTAACGCTTATTTTACATGGTTTTGATTTGGTGGCAGTTGGCCTCTTCTATCTTCTTCTCTCCTCTGTGCCATTCATGTCTGGAACATCTGTACTCTATATTATTTGTAGTTCTACTATTTACTCATGTTGCACGTGCTTTTATTCAAAGTGATGATTGTGTCATTATCAGCAGGTAGGTGGTTAGGTTTCTAGCTCATGGATGCCTACAGGTTAGGCAGGTTAGGTTCCACCTGGAAGTACAGTAACACCTTCACCACAGCAGACATCAACACACACACACACACACACACACACACACACACACACACACACACACACATACACATACACATACACACACACACACACTGCTGGCACACACATATACACGTAGGCTGTCAGAATGCCAGAGTTGTGAACATTAAGCAGATTCCCCTCTCCTAGTATCACTGTATCGCTGTGTAAGCAATGGCCAGGCCCAGCATGCAGTTGTAATCACCCTAAGTGGATGTCCAAATTCAGCTGCGCTGCGTGGGTCTGTGCGATGGTGTACGATCAGCATTTCGCCCTGCACAGTTGTTTCCCCTTTTATCACTCAGTGTCCATCTCTGGACACTCTCTGTTTCATCTCCATCTCTGCGTCGCTCTTATGAAAGCAAGGAAGTGGCTTTCATATCGCACTGGAGATAAGAAGAAAAAAGAAGAAGAAAGACATCTTTTCACTGAATATGTCAAACACAGATATAAATGACCTCAGATACACACACACACATACACATACAAATACACAACAACACACACACACACACACACACACACACACACATTTGTGCAAACATACAGACATCTGCATTCACACAGACATAAAGATGGACGACCCCCCCCCCTCCTCATCTTCCACGCATGTCTGGCCCTCTTTATCGATCTCCCTCTTTGTCTCTCTGTCGATATACGGACTGGGGCTATGGGCATGATCAAACACATAAATGCGCACACACACACAAATCTCACACACCAAACATGAACACACGCACACGTACACGGCACAGTCACACATGATTGCTCTTGTAAAATTGCTCTTGTAAAATCTACACTAGCGTAGATTCTCTATAAATTATACATCACCATTACGCACACAAACACTTGTTATTCTTGTTAAATAACCATTAACCCCCTCCCCCCCCTCATACATAAATAAATAATACAGACTAATCAATAGGCGACTCTGGTGATAGTGTTGGTAGCACATCAGTAGGTATCAGCATTGGTTTTATAGTTCTACATGTTTTACTTTTTAAATGCAATACTAAAACTAGAACAACTTATCGACTACACACAAAACGTTTATAGCATCCCAGAAAACACACATACAAACGCCTGTGCATGCACACACAGAAACACACACACACGCACAGATACGCACACACATTCCCACATTCACACACAGACAGACACACACACACACACACATATACACATGCACACAGATGGTGTTATTTGTCTAGCGAGAGAGCAGACAGGAAATTATTACACAATATGTGTTTACTAGGTTACAAAACTTTTTAATGATTGTACATGTATGCAAAGCGAGCCTTTGTGGTTCCTTTTTTTGTTTATCATGCTATATTGAATTTGTGGCCAAAGCTTTTCTTCCTGCAAAATTCTAAAGAAGTATTACTCACATAAATATGAGTTATAAGAACTAACTCATGTTGAATATTTGCTTCTTATATTCAATCATTACACAAATTGAATTGAGCTTTCGACTTTGGACTGGAAAAGGTTTCCAATCAATATAATTGAGCTCCAATCACCACAGTCTGAGCTAAGAACCCTAATGTATCTAAAACAAACACGTTGGATACAAATGTCTGCTAAATGACTATGAATGGTGAATGAATAGTGAATAGTGAAGACATTTTCTCCCATCTCATATGCCCTGCTCCAGTATCCCCTGCATAGCAACAGTAGATATGGAAATAAGCAGCATCAGGACCACTAAGTGCAGCAGTCTGTCCATCTGCATTAGTGTCACTTAATCAAAAGCCTAAATGGAGAAAGAATATAAAATAGGACATTTGAATGTAGAAAATAAGTAAAGGATAATGGCCTTTTTTTTTCTTTTCTTTTTTTAATATATTTTTTGTTGTTGGAAAAACATTGTTTCTGTAGCCTGCCTTATCTTTTTAAATGTAAATATAGACAATGTTAAAAGATTGACACTTTAGAAGCATTGCTGCATATTTGCATGTGGACCCATGACACTCTGAAACTCAATATCTGCTACTTTGTTCTTTTATTCGAAGACAATCTCTGCAATGAGTGCTTTATGGCAGAGCAAAGCTGGATCTTCTTGGAACTATGTTTTCTTGCAACTATATTTTCTTGTGACAATTTTGTGTGTGTATGTGTTTTAAAGTGCTTGAAGTGCTTAATAGCCATTGGTAATATTGGCCATTAATACAGTTCAATCAGGAGAGACTATTAAAATGAACCACAACATTTATAAACAACACATTTGGCGATTAGACTCCATCAAATTCTTCTTCTAACTATGGATCCATGAAGAGTGCCGGGAGATTAATTCTCCCGGCACTGATGGTGATGGCTGATGGTGTCTAGAAGCTGGTGGTGGTGTGACTATGGATGGAGTTCCTTGGCCCTGGAATACGCCATCTCTTTCTCCGTAGAGGGTGGAGCCTAGTCCCAAGGGTGAAGGGTATGGTGGAGGGCTGTAACGAGTGTCATTGAAAACAAGGATCTATAAGTCGTCCCCATGATATGAGGGACCCATGATAGGCCTATTCTAATGTTATCAGCAGAATCCAGCAAGCGCTTCTGATGCAAAGTTCAGAATAAATGGCTGTTTTTATACCAGAAGTTAACTTTACGGAAAAAAGAAGAACACAACAATTAGACTACCTCGGGAATAAATCGATGCTGGCCACTGGCTTGACCTGGCACAGAAAGGCCGAAAATCAACCGCTCTTCCCTTGTGGCTATCTCGAGATGACTAGTGTGAATATTGGAAAGGAGAGCCAAACGGGCCAAGAACATAATACAGTTGGAACAGCCTCTGAAATGCAGACAGATTCAAGCTGGCCCTCCTGTAATCCCTGCAGATATGAAGACAATGCAGTTGGGGTAGCGCATGACTTTCCTTGAAGCTATTGCAACAGAATATTTTCGATTGATGCACCTGCCATCCGTGGCGTTCAACTGTGGGCAGTGGGTGACGTTGATGTCAGGCATGGGTGGTTGGTTGGTTGGGTGGTAAAATGAGCAGTGCTCCAGGGATAGGCCTACTTGACGGTCTTAGGAATGGGCGGCAATCGTGACCACATTCCCGCATTTGGCGCATGAAACTGCATCGCAGCCACCTACAGGCAGACATTCTCGGTCCGAACTGATTGGTTTTGACTGGTGTTGACCTTAGAGCTGCGAGGGGTGGCCTGCTGAAAATGGGGGATGGGGCGGCTGGAGTGCGATGATGGCTCTGATGAGTGTGGATGGGGAAAATATGTGGTGGGATGTTGATTTGAAGCCCTTGAGGTCCCAGAATTCCCCACGCCTTCAGCCAGGAGGCGAAGGGCTGAAGGGAACCGATTAGGGACTGCATTGTGTTGATGATAGCGCTGTTGTCGGCCGGAGCTGAATCGAAGTAGACTGTCGAAAGGCAGCCCTCCCACGACGAATACCTCATAAGGGAGACTTGGAGGCTAGAACCAAAGAGATTTTCTTTCCTTTTTCTGCACTTGTATAGGGCAGTGAGGTGACAACGGTGAAGTTTTTCCTCTGCTGTTTGGGTGCAGGGTGATGCGTAGGGTGATGCGGGAGCTCCTACGCATCGGTGCAGAGGAAGTGAAGGCCGGTTCAGTGTTGTCCAACTTAGTTTCCCCTCGAAGAAAGTAATCGATTGCTGACATCTGCTACTAGTCTCAATGACAACAACAGAGGAAAGCATGAATGAGAGATGTAGATATACACTGGCGCGCAATTGTACTCCTGTTAATGCATGAGGTCCTGATTGGTTAAGAGATGAAGGGGAGGGGCCTGCGATGACGGAATTTAGAACACAACCTAGAGCGATGAGAAATAGAAGTGGAATATCGTCTTAGTGATTTTAGCTTTTGCTTTTGAAAAGCTAAAACTTTTGCTTTAGCTACATTCCAACACCTTTTCCATTTCTAAGCAGTAGTGGCAAAAGTACACACATCCTTTTACTCAAGTAGAAGTACAGATACTTATAAGGGAAAAGCAGCCCTCTGACATTTCTACCGGATGTTTCTGTGCAAAGCTAACTGAACCTCGCGTGGAATTATAATAAGATATTATTTTAAGATTGTTAAAGTTAAACCATTCTAACTTCAAATAAAATAAACAACATAGTGAAAATAATTATCCTATCCATTTAGGTTGAAATCGGTCTGGATGTTGGCAAGGCGCGCAATGATGCAAAATAAAAAAATTATCGATAATTCCCCCCAATTGCATTAAAACTAAAGTAAAGAGCCTGTTTGGAAAATGTAAGGACTAGAAAGTACATATTTTTGTGTTAAAATGTAAAGGTAGTAAAAGAAGAAAATTGTCGGAAAATAAGTACAGATACCTGACAACTGTACTTAAGTGCAGTAACGGAGTATTTGTACTTTGTTACTTCCCACCTCTGTTTCTAAGGTATTTAATATTACCACCTGGGGGTCTTACTTAATTTGTGAAGGCAACACTAACCTTTCAGCAGTTCAATTCAAATTTATATATGACAACATTTTTAACATTCGATTATTTATTTTGTATATAGCCCTTGCCTATTTCGATCATGCAAATAGTCAAACACATTGCTATCTTCCACTAGGTGTCAGTAATGCCTACTGATTCTCTCTTTATCACAGTAATGTTATGTTTCTGTGCGTCGATTTTTCTGTGCGTAGATTTTTATTATTCATGCACATATTAGAAACATTGATCAGGTCATACGTATACTATTACCATATTATCTTTTTTCTCTTCCTTCCCTATCTCTATATGGGATTTATATCTACAAATCAATTAACTAGTCATATTATATATTTTATATAAATAGTAATTATCTGAATTTCATAGCTGTTCATGAGCTAGACTTCATCAGAGAGAGACTGTGATTGACATATGATTCCACTGTAACTTTAGCGACATGACGTCTAGACGTATTAAACATCCATGATACTTGTTGCTTTTACTCCCAAAACGATTATACCTCCCTCTAGTGGTCCAGAATGCAATTATGGAAGTTATACCAAATAGGTTGGATTAATAATTGTAAACTACACATTTTGCGAGAGTACATACATTACAAGTAAAAAGAAAAATCGTATTCAATTAAGACTCCTTCCAAAAGTTTGCTTTAACATGCTGTAATTTATTTCTCCGTCTTAATGAGCTTTGTAGGATCTGGCTCGATCTCTCAAAATATATCATCATTGCAGCTTACCATACATTGTTTCTAATTTTTAAATAGGTCTTAATAATAAAACTTGCCTGATTTCCTTTTCTCTCTCTCTCTCTCTCTCTCTCTCTCTCTCTCTCTCTCTCTCTCTCTCTCTCTCTCTCTCTCTTTCTCTTTCAAAAAGAAGGGACATCCCTTATTCTATCCCCACGTCGTTCCTAAGGCCTTCTCCCTGCAGTTGGTCCCAGTCTTGTGTGTATTTATAAAACCTTGCTGTACGACGTAGGCCTCTTACTAAGTGGAACGTTTATTTGAAGAAAACCGCTAGGTCGTCTAAAAAGAGGGCGGCTTGTCGTGATGTAAGTCCCAAGTGGTGGTGAACAATGGCGCTCGGCACTCAAGTCATTGACTGCACTGTTTTATTTTAAGAGTTTAAGAGTTGAGTTTTATTTAAAAAGTTATTATAATTTTTTTACATTTGATCTCTGTTGCCAAGTCGATGGATCTTTTTTGTGTGTGCGCATGATGTTCCTCATGCCTTTCACGCGACGATATCAGCCATCGGAAGGGGCAGCATTGTGTTGCGGAAAAACGGATTGCACTTCGCTAGTTACGGAAAATAAACCCACGACATAACGATACCCTGATGACAATTTATTTAAACGAGCGTAAAATGTGCCTGCCACAATGCAGACCAGTCAGACGGAGGGTGTTGGCTACATGAGACTGTCACTACGGTCCAGGTTGTTTTTACAACCATTCTACTATTAGATTTTCGCAAAAACGTTAACGATTAATAGCAACCATCGCTGTTAATGTTGTCGTTTAGTACATTTTTGTTTTGTTGTTTCCCGTATTGTTTATCATGTCTTAACAAAACATTCCACCTGTTAGTTTGATTTGGCTTAACTTTGTTGTTGTTTACGTTCATTATTTTATTTTTTTTGCTTTATTTTAGCGTTTTTGTAGGAAGTTCAACAATATTGAGATGCTTTTTTTTGTTTTTGCTGTCTACTCGCGCCAACTTTAACTCTTTGCATGGTTTGTGAGTCAGCATGCCTGCTTGTCTATGTAACGAAAATAATGTATTTGCACAATAGAAGAAGAACACTGGGCGGAGGAGGGGGGCGGGGATCCGGTTTCCAAGTATCCCTGGGTTACGGGGCCGACTCCGCCTTCCTCGCTGTGCAACAGAATCCAGAAAAATGACTTTGTCCAATACGACTAAAGCGGAGATAAAGAAAAGAAGAAAAAAAAAACATTTGATATTGTTCTTAATCAATATTTTTTTCAATTAAGTGATTTCACCAGAATCCAGCACTTAGAAAAACAATGTATGGACAAATGAGAAAATGTATTTAAGAGACTAGTGCTCTGCCTACTCAGACGTTGAAAACTGGACTCTCCCAAAGAATGTTCCTCCGGCATTTTTCAACCGGCACTAAGTTTAACCTGGAGAGAGAGAGGGGATGGGTCCGGGCGGAGGAGAAAGTTCAGAAACTGGGCATCTCGGTTCAACTGTCAACGACCGCCTCGGCCAGTTCTATCTAAATACCACTGTGGCTCAAGAGTTATTCTTGGTTTACATGTAAATGGAAAAAAATGTTATTTTTAGTTTGTTGTTTGTCTCTGTATTGATTAAAAAAAAGTTAACATTCTTTGGGACCTACGCTTTGGACATTTCATCCCTTCATCTATAAAATATATTTCAGAAAAATAAGTAGTCTTTGCTCATTGTGTTTTGTCTTTTTTCTTTAAGTCGTGTGTTTCATTTAATTAAGAAATATTCTAGGGTTGTTTAGCTAGATTGAGACGTTTTGAGTGATACATTTTAGTCTACAGAGATGCCTCCTGTTCCTATCTAGTTTTTGTTCCAGACCACTTAAATGCCGTTTCATTAACGGCAGGGTCCTAAAGATTGCTTCAAAGATAATCTTGGTCGGTTCATGTGGGGATCGTGAACCGACGTAAAACAACTATCAGAGTCCTACAATCGCATATATTTTGCTTACTATTGGATGATAATAATTCGATTTGTGGCTGTTACTCAAAAGCACAAGGCGTTATTTATTTTTTCTATAAACGAGGTGGCTTACTGCTGTTTTCTAGCTTTTCGGACAACGGCAGTCAATATGAATTGGTGTAATCGTTTTTGACCGTTTCTGGAGCAGGAGTGTGAGTAGATGACGTGGTTATTGTTGGTTAAAACGTATAATATGCCAAGCGGGCCCTTATTATGCCAATATTGATGAAATCAGACACTTTTCAGTCACTCGTAGCTCTCGCCTTCGCCCTTTAACTGTATGAACGCAAAATACAGAGATGTCTTAAGAAAATTACTTTATTATTTTTAGTTGCAACAAGCATCTATTGAGCGTTCTGGCCAGCAATCTAATTTCATTGGATGGAAAATGAAAAAAATACAAATATCTTTTCATACGAAGTTGAAATGTTCTTACGGAAATCACAGTACAATTAAATTACACTACATGTCAACGGCACGTTTATGATAGACTCAGTGATGCCGGGGGTGATCAGCCCCTGGTTATTATACATTCTAATGAACTAACAAGTTTCTCGAGGAGTAATCTGAGAAACTTGATCACAAGAGAGCAACGTGCTGTCTATCAGCTGTGCTGAGCGCTCGCCCTGAGGGACCTAAAAGGGGGCGTGTCATCGACACGGAACTAGTGGGCGCGTCCTGGAACCTCAAGCGGCCAATCATGTGAGGCCACTTCCGCATTTATCGAGCAAACACAAACGTGTTATTTCCTTTGGGTTTGGCTCACCTCTGTCGTCCTACCGCAATGCCAAGTCTGCAACAATAGCGCTACCTTTCACTTTTACTAGCCCTTAACTGTGGTGGGTGTGGAAGAAGAGTAAACCCGCTCTTGACCTTTTTTTTTTATCACCGTAGAAGTGTGTTTTCTCACGTCAGCACCATGCCTAACATCGTACTTTTTAGCGGGAGCTCTCACCACGATCTGTCGCAGAAAGTGGCCGATCGGCTGGGACTGGAGCTAGGGAAAGTCATCACCAAGAAGTTCAGCAACCAGGAGACGTGGTAAGCATCTTATCATACAATGTAATACGATCGTGTTGTGTGTTTCTGGCATGTGTCGTGGCGTTGTTAACTCTTATTTGTGATATTGTGGGGTGGTGTGTCCCATGTGCGCTAGTTAGCTTCGAAGCTAACAATAGTTTACTGCACAGGCAGCGTTTACACGTGACTCGCTAGCCACTAGTAAACACGGCGAGCTAGCAAAGGCTAACACCGGACTGCTAACGGGTTAAGCAGCGGCGTAAGCAGTGAGGTTAAAGGGCCCGAGCGACACTGGCCCCCATTGTTCACTGGCCCATACAGCCAAATTCGATCAAATACATTTGTTTCAAGATTTATGTAACATAATAAATAAATATAAACCTGATTTATTGTTTACTTGTGTTTTTAATTTGTCTTCTGATTAAAACGTTAGCTGAAACAAAGTTTCAAAGTATCCGGAACGTATTTGGTCTCTATGGTTCAGTATAACTAGCTGGGGTTCAGCCGATGTATCGTTAGCGCCACAACGGCTCAACAAAGTTATATAATGCATTATTTAAATAATAAAACGCGTCGTGAGGAAGAAGACCCGCCACTGCCCCCATCGAACGAGTCCACCCAGCCCAGTTCAGACTCAGACTCATCATTAGGCTAGTGCTCCCTCGCCATCAGACGGGCTCCCCGGCCAAGTTATCTGCGATTGATGAACCACCTTGTGTCAGATGTGTGCTACAGTTTGTCATCCCCATCTCTGCTGTTGTGCTTAGGTTTAGTTGCCAGTTTGTGCAATACAATTGTTAATTAACACTGCCGTGCGCTGTAGAGACGTTTGTTTTCTGGTAAAAGGTCCATCCAAAAATACGTTTTCTGCCTACGCTACTGCTTTAACCCCCCTTATGAGCGACCTATGGGAGCGAAACCTATCACCCATGAATCCCAGGGTGCGAAACGTGTAGGAACATGCACTCCGAGGCAAGAGCCAGACCTCCGGCCTCCGAGGAAGAGAATCACATGAGCCCAATATAACATTGTGTTCGTTAGTGGGTCGTGCGACGATAGTGCCAATAACAGCTCAGCATGTCGGCGACTCTCCTCGATATGCGGGGAAAAGCGGAACGTGGCAAATGTAGTTGTCTTTATTTTATTCCAGTAGAAGTTGGGGCTTTGTTGCCATGTTGAGTGTCTGCATGTTTCAACTTTTACTGGACATGTCTGTGACACACTGACTTTTTGTATTGCCGGACTTGATGAAACAATGGCATTTCAGCATAGTTACATTCTATCTGATCATTAACTCAATTATATTGATATATTTGGGTTAGAATCTGTAATGCCAATGTTTTATTAAAATCAGGCAATTACACAATCCAAAAACATGTATAACCATAGTTTAATCTACAAAATGTTGGTGTGGGGGGTGTATATTGTATTGTTATTTGTATAACTTGTTTGATTTGTTCTTCTGACTGATGCAACACTAATCTCCAATCTTTTCAGATTTTAAGATTCATATGTTTTCTATAACATGGTTTAGGTGATAATTCAAATGTAACCTTATGCGGTGGGAAAATTCTTGCCAATGATTTTTCAGTTTGGAAATCTTCCACCAAGAGTGTACAGCAACAACAAGATAGGCCGATTATTTTCTCAACCCTTTGAAAGAAAAGTAAACATGTGCTAATCAGTTGTGTTCTCCAAACTGTACACATTCTTGAAGCAGTTGACATTTGGCTCCCAAGGGCAAAAGCGACAATAGTGAAATACTTCTCTCATGGGAATCAGGAGGCGGGGAAGCATTTCACACGCATAGTTATGATAATATTTGTATTGACACTGCACTGCTGTGTCTGTGTAAATCGTATTGCACCGTATGGCGCGGCAGATGGCTGGATCAGGATGACCAATGGCTATGGCTTAATCTAAAATCCAATGGATTTGATAATTAAGCCTTTACTTGCTATTTATAATAAATACTTATGGGAATAAAAACACTTGTCGTCGTGTGGAGTCCTGTTTTGGGTTTCCAGATCCATCCTATTCTCTGCTTCAACTTCCAGTTGTGTGACCTGGGCCTCATGCATGGGGCCATCGTCCCAGGCCTTTATTCTTCACCAGGAAGACTCCAGACCAGCGGTCACATGATCTGTTCTCTCCCCACTGCTGGAATGCCTCACACATGTTGTGCTCGGCGCCCAGCCTGTGTTGCCCTGTTGAGAGCTCTCCTTTTATTGTACCTCCTCAAAACAACATCCACGGTAGAACAGAAGATCTATTTTCTATATGAATTGCGAAAGCACGCCACGTACCATTGATGGCAATATGCACATGAGAATAAGACCCTCCGTTTAATAGGCCTAATTAACCAGCGGTAAACACCGCCCGGTTTACCAATCATTCATTTGATATAATCAGACTCCAAATCCTCCGCAGCGCTCTTCATTCCAGCGGCGCGGTCAGGTCTTCACCAGCAGTTTGTCTTGACTTCATTTCAACACCAGTTTTAATTCGATGTGCAGTATAATAACCACGGCTGTCTGAATGAGTTTGAGCTGCGGTTGGAGGATCAAACGCTGCTGCTGCGGGCGCACGACGGCGTGGCCGCCCCGGAGGCGCACCGCTGGACTGTTAATTATGTCAACGTTCTTGAGTTTGAGCAAACGTTTAACAGTTAGCGGAGCGCTAGTTAGCGGAGCGCTCACACTAACGAGGAGAGAAAGGAACCGCGGTGAATGTAATCACGTCTCTTGACCGACGCTTTATTTCGGATGATTTGGATCCAGACCTCCGAAGCGAGACCACTGCTATAAGCTTTGCCCCCCCCCCCTGGCGTGCAGCTGAACTGGTGTGAAGCCGAACACATTTGTTTCACGAGCGCTTACTGCAATAGTCCAAGTCTCAAAATGTCACGTTTTCAGCCTCATTTAAAAAAGTTTTTACTATGAAATCATCACGTTTAGGCTCTTTATAATACACACAACGTTGTCTTCAGACCATGTTTGCCCTCTTGGATTGTAATATGCTCGAAGTTGACCGACTCCTCTGCATTTAGTCTAATGGTTCACGAAACGTCCGGAAAATGAGTGGTCAGGAACTTCCCTAGTGTATTGTTTGACAGTATTTGAACATGCTGGTAAACGTACGAACAAACCAAGCACCTTAATTGTACTAACATATGTAATGATAATGAGCATTTACCAGAAACCAGTTGTGCGGAATTGACGTTGATTAAATTACACTGTGTTCATGAGCAAACCAGGATGCCCTGATTGGTCAGAAAAGAGCTGGGGGCGGTCTCGTGTCCAGCTTGACGAACACAGATGCTGACGCAATAGGTGGTCGATCCACAGAACATGTCTCTAAACAAACACCCCCATTGTAACCACTCACACACTCACTGTGTCCCTCCCCCCTTCTTCCCAACAGTGTGGAGATCGGGGAGAGCGTGCGCGGCGAAGATGTCTACATCATCCAGAGCGGCTGCGGGGAGATAAACGACAACCTGATGGAGTTGCTCATTATGATAAACGCCTGCAAGATCGCCTCGTCGTCCCGCGTCACCGCCGTCATCCCCTGCTTCCCCTACGCACGGCAGGACAAAAAGGACAAGGTGGGGGTATGAGCACACCTTTCACATTGGGTTAGGTGTTGAGTCACTCCATCTGGAGGTCAGAGGACCTAAATCTGGAGGTCCAGTCACTAAATCTGGAGGTCAGAGGACCTATATCTGGAGGTCAGAGGACCTAAATCTGGAGGTCCAGTCACTAAATCTGGAGGTCAGAGGACCTAAATCTGGAGGTCC
>JAOPJO010000118.1:15925069-15937582 GCA_027123675.1 Molva macrophthalma | reverse complement strand
TTTTTTTTGTAACTGCGACAGCAACACTGTCGTTTCTAGTTGACATTTCCTCACGCAGTCTAGGGTCTGCTGGACAGGTCGAAGGAGTCTTGGAAGCAGGGCGCGAGGGTCACGTACCCAATCAACCTCAAAATCACGTGGGATTCCTACTTTCCATCCGATTAATATTATAGGCCTACATTATAACACGTCTGATCACTGAAACGTAATAACATGTTGCATTTTTTAACACTGCAAGAATAAAAAGACAGCAACAAAAAAATGCTACTTCTCATTATGTTGCCTAACACTTCAATGTGTCGCTGCCAATGAAGTCATAGAAGAAATGGGGACTTAAATATTAACTCCTACCTTGAAATCAGAAGCCCCGAGTCGTCCGTGGCCGTGCGGACCGTTCTGTGCGCCCGGTAACGGGTGAATCTCACAGGTGAAGCCTAGACTACACAGGCATTCAACCATGCACATCTGCTCAACCGCGGCACACGGTTCGGAAACATACTTGGAAAGATTGCTCGGCGACTTGGACTTGAACATATTGGCCGGCTCGATCGTCTGGCTTCGCTTTATTTTGACATGTCCAACTCGAAGGGCGAAAGTCCGTGGCGGGATAGGCTCCTCTGATAAGGGTCAGTAGAAAGCAGTCTTTCTATTCAAACCTGGAATCAAACGGATGTCGTCACATGTGCTTATCTATAAAGTGTAAGTTAAAGGGGTCGATCAATTATGTTTCCAATAAATCTATTTTTTGGGCACACATAAAGTGTCCCGATTAGGCTTGGCATACTGTCAACAAACACAAAACAAAAAAGAAACGGAAAAAAATGTAATTGAATAAATTCCAAATGAGGAAACATTAATGTATTTAACCAAAGATCGTTTTATCAACTTTTGTAATTACCTGTAGTTGTCATTAAGTGAACACTATTATTTGAGGTATTTTCTAATCACCTAGGCCTATCAATTTCTCCACTTTGAGTTATAGTCCAGGCCCGGCGCCACCAGGGGGCCAAAGGGTGCAATGCCTCCTCAGTTAAAATATTGTGCTCCCTTATTTTTGTATCCATATTTCCTATCACACAATCTGCCCCATCTGTCATGCTCACCCGATGGGCTGTGTCTCTATTGCACGCATGACGCATCTAAGTTACACAATTCAACAGCTGAAAAAAAAATAATTGTGATTGGCCTTCCAATCACAATTCGGTTGTGATTGGAAGGGCGGGTGAATTTGACCATTTTGGTTTACCATCAAAGTTATGTTTCACTGAGAAAAGGTTTCACTGAGCAGCTGAATCGAATATCTGAATCACAACTCTCTTGAACCCTGGTAAGAGGAGGCTGCCTGGTTGGGCTTGTATTATTTAGTAATATTTGAATACTTACTTAATACTTGGAAATACGTGGGAAATGTCAGTAATAAGCATAGACATTATGTCATCATTGGCATTGCTGCCAATAAGGGGATGTGATATTAATGTTGTTTTATATGGTGGAATAGGTGCTTGCTTTGCATTACATCGATGAGGCTGGGCAGACCTTGACTTACCTCTGGTGTTGTCATACACAGTGTATTACGGCACTCTCGTGGCAAGACAGCTTGGTTGTGAATTGTCTGTGTTTTTAAAGCGGTGCAGTAGCCTGTATTATTGAGGCAAGACAGCGTGGGTGGCTGCAAATACGTTGTGTGTAATTGTACTATAGATGATTATCCCTCCTGTGTTATCAGCAAGTGAAAAATAGTTGTGCCCCCTCTGTCATTTCTCATGTCCCCTTGCCTAGTTAATCCTGTGTGGGGTCTGGTATAAACTGTAGAAACTTTCATCATCGTTCAAAATGTATCACCTTAATATGCATCGATGCATTTTATTCAAACTGCATTCAAAACCAAAGCTCTTTGATCAGGCCTGTAAACGGTTTGTAAATCTCTGTGGCAGCCGGGCTGGGTCAAACAAGTGCCACTTGGGACGACAAGGAGGGACAAAAAGGATCTGTCAATGTGTTGTTCCAGTTAAAGATTATATAAAACATTTGTGGTAGGAAAACAAGGAGACTGTCCTTCACTTGAAGAACCATGTGAGGCTCATGAGAAAGCAGTGGCCCTCAACAAGTTCTGGTCTCACCTGATGAGCTAACATTCATCTTCAATTCTGTTCAGGTTGAATCATCTTCTGTTAAATTCATCTATTCGATGCGCATTTATCTCGGATCCAGCAGTCCTACTATGTTATAATACATCAGAACCTCTGGAGGGAGACAAGCGTAATATTTCATATAGGGATTTCCGCAACCATTTACAGTTGTAGAATATACCTATTTAATGTTTACGCATACCTGTACCTGTGCCGGAAACCAAACCCTGAAGGGCGGGGCTACGCCTTGTTTCCTGTTTCGTTACGGAGATATTCTACCGAAGAGACATTGATAAAAGTGGACAAAGTTTTCAGGAGGGGATTTTAATAAGTGTATTTCTACAGTGGCCAGTCTACACCGTTTTGATTTGAAACATTTACAGATTATTATTTTTTTGTACGTTGACAAGTGTTGGCCGAGTTTCAGTTCGCGGTTAACGCTTCCATGTCCTCATTTCCAGCAACATGATTGGTCGAAACCATAGTGCAAATTACACTGGGGACGCTCGAGACATGTACCCAGCACTTTTTGAAATGGCCGATTTCTTCCCCATCTAATTTTAAAATAATAATTTGTTAACGTAATTTCTTGTTTTCTTCTATTTTGTCATATTTTAGGGCCGTGATATTCGCTGTGCTGACTTACATGCACTGGTGCTTTCTACTAGATGTGATATTGTCATTGTTCGATTGACCTGGTGTTGCAGCTGTGCTCCTTTATGCAATTATCCCCACCACTTTTCAACATAAACTGAAACCCTTCGTGAGCAATATCGTGATGGTTAGGGTTAGGGGTTAGGGGTTAGGCTGCCTTGAAGGCTCCGTTGGGGGCACAAAAAACCATCGAGCAAGAAATATACAGTGAACGAAAAATAAATGTCCCGTTCAGCCAGATTTGAGTTAGTCTGCCATCAGATTTTAGATTAATAATCTTAAATCTAAGAGTAATCTCTTTACTAATCTAAAGTGATTTGCAAGACTAGATGTAACTGAACCTGCATGTGTAAATATTCATATCCGTTTTTATTTCAGTCTTTTGTTTAAGGCTACTTTATTTATTAGGTCCAATGAAGAGTGCCTGCAACCGAAAGTCACACTTTAACAATGGCAACAGTGTCAACATAAACTTATTTTTTAGTACTTTAAATCCCTGCGTGTGTAACTATGGAAATATTACAGTTCTTCCTGAAGAAGACATTACGTGAAACACTCAAAATTGAGTTTGGTAGGCTATATATTGAGAACGCTCTACACCACAGCTCCCTCTTATGGTTAGCTTGAGTTACTACGAGTCACTGGCCCCGCCCCTTTGCACTAGGCCTGCTGCTTTAAAAAAAGGCTGTCGTTCTAGTGCAGTCTTGCAGACCAGCCTTGCACCGTTTTGTTCGCCGGGGAACCTCGTTACACACTTGTACTTCACATACACTTACTGCATCTTGCATACAGGCAAATGCTAACAGTGTAAATCTCATATGTCAATATTTGTATTGGTATACATTAGAGTTTTGATAAAGATAGTGTAGCGACTACTATCAATTCAAAAGCCGTTAAGAGGCTAAGTTGGCTCTTATCTGTGACTCGTTCCAAAAAATCCATGAAGTCCAGATGCGTTTAACTGTTTATTTAAAGAAAAGACTGAAAAGCAATAATAATCTAAGTAAGACCTGACGGTCAACAGAAAATATCGGAGCCTGACTAACCCTCTTTGTTCCAGTCCCGCCATGAAGCGAACAGGTAAATAATGTGAAACCACACCCAGATGCCAATTACCGGAAGTAACCGTCACCAAAATGACGTGTGCAGCCAAAACAAATAATAAACAATTACACAGGCTAAATACACATTTTGGCTCCTACAAGCATATTGTACATTTTATTACAACACAAACATTATATTATACGAATATTGCAAGCATTGTATAAACGATGTGGGTCTGATGTGTCATCTTTGGTCAGCAGGTTGATATGACTCTTTGAGTTGAATGAGGTCCACCTTCTTTGCATCTAAAGATGCCATACGGCACAAATTCCTAAAGAAACAACATATTTATGTCTTTTTCAATACTGGATACAATTTGTCTTAAAAAGAAGAATAAAAAGTTAAATATTTACAATGTCCTGTTGGCCTGCTGGTGTTTGACCGTGCTGGCGTCTTGGGCATTTGTTTCTGTTGGGTCAAACAAGAACAAAATGTTGATTTAGGTGCTTAAAAGGTCTCCTATTTTAATACAGGGGTGGCCTTTAAGAACTGTTTAATGCTTCTACCAAATAAAAAGTAAACATGAATGCACGTCTTCATTTTATCTCTCTCCATGTCTTGTAAAATCGTATGAATTGGCGACATGCAGTACAAACAGTAGGCTTAAGCCGCATGGCTGGTAGCCATTGATATGCCTATCTCAGGATAGAGTCTAAGATACAGGTTAGACCATTTTCTATGGAGTTTGATGGGAAAATCCTGAGATAAGCATCAATGGCTAGAGTAGCAGATAAGTAGGCTACAGCAACCACAATAATCAGACGTTGGGCAATCACATTTTTAAGAGATATTGGTTGGTTGGATCATGAGGATCTCTCTCACCGATGGCCACATCGCTGCAGTGACCAGATGATGCCACACGAGGTGACGAGTAGGCCTGCGACCGCTATGACCACTAAAACAACGTAGGCCGTGTTAGAGGAAGAAGCGGCGAGCTGCTCATCTCCTAGATCTGTAAAAACAGAAGCAAGAATGAAGGGTCAAATGCTTCATACGGCCACCAAGAAACAGACGATGTGCTGCGGTGCACTCAACATCAACTCAAATCTCAGTCAACAGGCAGTTTCTATGATAGCCTAGAATTATGAATAGTAAACTGTTAAATTACAGCAGCCACATTTACGGAGCCGTCACAAACAGTTTTGAAATATTGATCCCCCAGCAGTAACCTTACAGACCCTTGCCTCCTTCCACAGTAAGCAGGAGATGCAGCTGGTCTACTCCTCCATCATATGCACATTGACAGGTGTAGTTCCCGCTGTCTGAAGGTTGGAGGTTGTTCAGGTGTAGAAACAGGGTCTCGTTTTTCACAGTAAATGTTATTCCCGAGCCGTTGCTGTGTTGGGTCCACGGTGGGGTCCTGGTCCTATCATAACGCAGTTCAAACGCTTTCCCGCTGTTCGCCTCGTTGTTCTTATTACACATGGCGAACGTGACGGTGTCCATAGTGTTGTCGCAGCAGAGAGTCACTAACTCTCCTTCTGACCCAATGGCTTTTACTAGAGACACTGCAACGAGGAGGACGTCATGTCAACGACAAACAAATCAACAACCACACATTTATTTACACTCGTTTGCTCGATTCATTTGGTTACGAGGCCCTAATGTTTTCACTTCAGCCATCACTTTTGATCGAAGTAGGCCTAGCTCATAGATTGATACAAACTTGTTTTTACATCATCAACAAATTACATTCTTATAGTTAATGGCACAACTTTACAACCCACCATATCAAATTCAAACATGGTCTTAACGTCCTGGTAGTGTAGCTATGTGGACGTACCTTTGCTGTCTGCACATTGGCCTATCCACGGCAGCGGCAGCAGGAGCCACAACAGCTGCTGCAACATCTCAGCAGGGGTCGACCAGAGGTCTCCGGCTCGTTGCATGGAAATGTATCTTACCCCATGCAGCTCTGCTCGCTTCTGGGTTGGCTTCTAGACTTCAAAGCTTTTTCTGCTGCTGTAAACACCCACATTCAGGAAGCAGAAACCCTGCGGCCCCACAGAGCCATGGGAGAGCAGAAGTGTAGTTAATCAAATACATGTAGGAAAATCAGAGTTGACTCTTGATACCTCGACACAAAACTAATGCTTTTACTTAGAGGCACATACACGCAAGACATGTCTGCAGCGTGATGACAAATAATGGCTTCATGAACCATTTCAACGTGTCATGGCTCTCTCACCACTTAACATTTGACAAAAACCCGGCACATATATCTGACAAGTGGATGAGAAATGAATACAGCTATCAGTCAACCAATGAGCACCAGCATGGTTAGTCCATCCCCTTCCACCCGAAACTCCACCATCACTCATACCATCTGTGAGTGTTCTTCACCAGGGCTGTGGATCCAGCCAGGAGGGCCCAGTACAAGAACCAGAAGCTCGGTCCAAGAAACAAGAGGTCCCGTTAAAAACAGCCCATACCTGAATGTAGCTTCTTTGACGGCACCCATTGGTTAATGCACGACTAAAATGAGGGTGTACATTTGCCTTTTACAGAGCGTCGCCATTTTGTTGACATTTTTGTGACCATTCAAATGAAGTCAACTTTATTTATACAGCACATTTCATACACAAGGCAGACTCAATGTGCTTCACGTAAAAACATGTCATACAATAAAATAAAACAGGGTTTCAAAAAATGCATGAAAGACATTTAACCATGGCATTTAAAATAATCCATAAAAGACACATAAAAACACGATTTAAAAGAATGCATGAAAGACAATTGAATAAAAGAGTAAGTTAAAATTGCATTATAATTGAGGAGCAAGCGAAGGTGAACATAAATGTTTTTAACCTTGATTTAAATGCATTCAGGTTTGGGGCAAGTCTAACATCTTCAGGAAACAATGTCCATATTTGGCCCAGTGTACATGGAGGCATCTATCTCTCTGGCCTAAATGTCAATCCGGACCTCTTGAAAAACATTATGAAGATGAAAAAACTTGAATCGAATGAAGAATAAAAGTGTGGCTTTGTATTACGAGGATGGAATCACATTTATTCCAAATGACTTGGGATAGGGGCAGGGTCCATCTGCCATCACCTAAAGTCTGTCAGAAGAACGTAATGCTCGTCTCTTCCGCATGCCACAAACAGATGGTCATGGCTGCCGCTTGGGGTTATGCATAGAGGCAACAGGACAAGATGGCCGTCAGTACGGTTACCAGGACAATCAGACCCGTCTCCGTCTAGAGGCAGCCATCAGGCTTTAGCTCCAGCGCTCTCTCACTGACGGTGCAGTCTGCTGAGCGGTGCAGGCTAACGGCGTAGGAGGTAAACAGTAGCGTTCTCTATCTGCACGTAGGCCTATCTGGGGCAGCAGCAGCAGAAACCACAACATCTTCGGCAACATCTTAGAAGGTCACCCGTCTCCGGCTCTTTGCTGTGAAATGCAGAGATGCGAACAGGTAATGGGTATAAAAAGGTGAGAACTGTGCGTGGATAGAGAAAACCTGTCACAGCTAGGGGGAATACTACTCCTGGAGAAATGTTGAAAGACATTTGCTTTGCATGCTCATTTCTAGTTACAAGTCAAAGGTCCTCCTTCTACGCCTACTTGACTGTAACACTGACTTGATTCAACCATTTCAAACTTTATCAGAACAGCTCAGCTATTCTATATTTGATCTAAAATGTATTCAAACTTTATCACTTTAGCTATTTGTTTAACTCTTACACTTTATTTGTTTCCAACCATTTTACATTTTTTAAATGCTGTGCATGTTTACATTGTTTTCTCCATTGAGACTTTTGAACTCAAATCTTTTCACTTGATTTAAGCTATTCAACATTTCTTTAGGTCTTAAACTATGTGGCTTTATTAAAAGATCACTTTTCTAGTTTGTTAACATAATTTCTTCAGTTGTTTTCTTCTAGCATGAGCAGTGACAGGACGATGGCATAAGAGGTGACGAGTAGGCCTACAACTATGACCGCCAGAGCAGGATTGTAGACAAGGGAGTTGCCCTCAGCTCTCGGATCTGTAAAGACAGAACAGTCCTGAAGCAGACCGTTTGTGCACTTCATATAATTCATTCTATGCCTTCAAAAATTTGAAGTTACCTTTAATAGAAAGGTTTCGACCCCTTTTCCGTTGGTACAAACAATTTTGAAACATCATTCCCACAGCAGTAAACATGAGAACTTGCCTGCTTCCACAGCAGGCAAGAGATCAGGCAGGTCGTGTTCTCCATCATACAGATCCAGATCTCCTTGTTGATCCCAGAGGAAATTGGTTGTTTCGGTTGCTCAGCTCAAGCCAGAAACATCAAAGTAAATAGAACACAACTAGCAATATAAACACAAAATACAGCATAAATAATGTAATCAAATATGCACCTATATAAAATAAAGTATGTAACTAAAGATAAGTAAAGTAAGTAAGTGACTCTAAAATAAAGTAAAGTGGCCCAGGTATATTGCAGAGTTCAAAATGACTGAGTTAAGTTAACATTTTACCACCAGGTGTGAGTGATGAGCCATTATACACCATTTCAAAATCTGCCCTGCTCTGTGACATCACAAGTGGGTGTGTCTGCCCAGCTGTCCGCTGGATTGATCTACCAGCCTACCCAGTGGACTGTAGTAACTGGTAGGCTTATCTATCCAGTATATCTCTAGGTGGACACCCCCGCTTGTGATGTCACTAAAGCGCAGGGCATTATTTTAATTGGGGAAAAGGTTATTTTAATTGGGGATAAAAAAAAACTGGTGCCAACAACCACAATAGATGCCTTGCATTTGCTTGACTGAAGATTATTGTAGGTATTATTATTCCGTCACTTTTTCTAGTTTGGCGAGTTCTCCAGGTTTGCTTTGTACCAAATCAGTCCCAATAGTCCAAAGCTCAAATTTTGATTCTGTGGAACAAAATCTCTAGCACCACCAACAGGTCAAAATGGCTAAATAGTGTCACATGATCTGGTCTGCTCAGGGCCTGCAACATATCGTGCGCCATTAGGAACATTTCCTTCTACCAGCTCCGCCAAGGCCATTTGTTCAAACTTGCTTTGTGGGAATCTCGTGGCCCTTCCTTGTTTCAAGTTATCAAAGAGTTCCTACAGTATGACCACTACAGCAGGGAAACACATCAGCCAAACCATTGAATGTAGTAGTTGAGCTTCAAAATGCTCATCCTGAGATGAACCAAGCCGTTATTTTTGGACTCCGCACTGGATTTTGAACGACACTTATGACATTTTGTTCATGCAATCCAAACCATAGGATTGATTTGAATATTTTATTGCCAGTTTTGCAATTAACAGGACATTTCACAAAAACCTATACACCCACATGTGGATGAGAAATAAGATGGATACAACTTTCAGTCAACAAATTGGCAACAGCCCGTCCATCCCACACACCCACACCCCTTCTCCTTCTGTCAACCACACCCAACTCTGAGGGGTCTTCATCAGTGCTCTGGATCCAGCCAAGCGGGGCCAATCCATGGGACAAGAAGCCTGGGGCCCCGTTAAAACAGCCCCAGCCCAGTATGTTGAGTGTAGAGGCAACAGGACAAGATGGCGGTCAGTAGGGTTACCAGGATGATCAGAACATTCTCCGTCCAGAGGCAGCGATCCACCTTCTGTTCCAGACGCCTGGATCCAGCCAGAAGTTTCAGCAGCTACAAACAGCAGAGAGAAGGCCTTTCAAACTCAAATCACTGCAGTTTTATCTACAGTACGTGAACCTTAATCACAGTTCCTGTCTCAAAGGGGACTCACGGGCCAGAGGGAAGAAACCTTGAGAACACAGAACAGAGGTCCTCCTTTAAGGGACATTAGAAGGTGCCACAGGCACGTATGTCGCATGGAAGAAGACTAAAGGTCTCTTGTTTAGCAAGACAGTTTCACAAGATAGTAGTTAATAGGTAGAGGTATTACAATACGCCACATGATTCTTAACCATACAGTGCCTCTTAAAGCAATCTGGAGGAACGGTTACCATGGTGTGCGTATCTTGTTGGCCGCCAGCGCCGTTAGTGAGGTCTGTGTGGGGGTTAGTGGTCCGGATGTGGGCAGGTTTCACACCTTGAAGGACTTGACACTGTAACCTGAGGGAAACACAAAAAGGCCAATCAAAATCGAAATGTGCAAAGACGGAAGAAATACAGAAACTTGACAGGACTATTAAAACAAAGGTTGAAACATAGTCAATGGTGATAATATAATTGTTCATAAAATATAGAAAACAATGCTAAGAACTCTACCATTACAAGGATTATCAATCAATCATCAGAACAATAGACAGTGGAGTTGGAGGAGCCCGAATCAAAAGGTACATCCTTCTCTCCTCTCCATCCCCCCCCCCCATTTGTTGTCCGTGTGTTCTGAAGGAATAGTCGAATCACCCGCGGTCGCACCCTTGGGGGAAGCCGCCCTCACCTGTGCTCCATCACTTTAGTCTTAGGGATCTCCTTCCAGAACTGGGCCAGGTCTTGGTTGTCCCCGGCAACGCCCTTCTCCATTTCAGCCGCCATGACCAGGAAGCGGTCCTGAGGAGAGGCCTGGGAGCCTGAGACAGCCAATCGCAGTGAGCGGAAATCTCGGAAAGCGAACCGTACGAGCAGTACAGCATTTGAACATTTTTTTGTTTTCTTACACTCAATCTACTACTTATCTATCAAACTCTCACATACATGCATGTAGCATTAAATGTGAAGTCACACATGATGTAAAGTATGGCTACTTAACTTGTATGCGAGGGCTTCATGGGCCTTATTCACCTAGCAACCATCTTGGTTCTGAACGCTAGCTTGGTGGGGGAACTGAATGCAGAATTCTGCATTCAGTTCCCCAACTCCACTAGCGTTCAGAACCAAGATGGCCGCTGGAGAGGGGCGAGACCTACCTCCATGCAGTGAGACCATGATCTCCACGCTGGACCCTGGCTCCAGGACACCGCTGCTGGGCTTCACCCTGTACTTGTCTGGGGCCGTGGTGCGAACCTTGAAACCATATATCCAAGTGCACAGTAAGAGTTACAGCAAAGTGATAGACGTACAAAGTAATGTACATAAAGTGTTTTGCAGAGTGTAGCATTTTCCTATTGCCATTATACATAATACAACAACGAGTCTTGGTCGATGCGGACGGGAGCCATTTATTTATTAATGCGAGACTAACCTTATAGGCCAAGGGGTTTTTGACGATGTTCTCAAGAAGGATGACACATCGTCTGTCACTTTCTGACTGGCCGAAGCACAGCTCCCGCGCTGGGCTGAGAAGAGAAGGACAGACACAACTCTGAACGTCCAAACCTATTGAACAACGAGGTCAGCGCTACGAAGGAGCTAACGCTACCTGAGGCGGAGCAG
Source organism: Molva macrophthalma (assembly GCA_027123675.1). Taxonomy (NCBI): domain Eukaryota; kingdom Metazoa; phylum Chordata; class Actinopteri; order Gadiformes; family Lotidae; genus Molva; species Molva macrophthalma. The sequence goes on along the minus strand of JAOPJO010000118.1, from coordinate 15,926,363 downwards.
GGCGCCTGTGAAGGTGGTGGTGGGTCTTCTGGCGGGCCTGGCCCTGGAGTCACCGTCCCCCTCCTCCGCAAGGCACACAGGGCGGGTCGGGGCGGACAGACACACAGACACTCATGATCCCACACAGCTACGGGGAACGCGGGTACATGCGTAAGTAGGTGGACTACTTTGTGCTCAATTGGTCATCTACTTGCATACAAAACTTTGAATATTTACATTTGAAATACAAAGCAAATGCAGACCACAGACTATATTACAGTCATGCATATCATAATAAGTATACCAATTCATAATAAAGTGTTTTTTTAAATCCAAATAGGCCCAATGGGTGAAATGCTGCTGTACGATGCTGCCGTGCGATGCTGCCGTGCGATGCTGCTGTGCGATGCTGCTGTGCGATGCTGCTGTACGATGCTGCTGTACGATGCGGTTAGCTCCACGGTGTTTCCACCGACCTTCCTGAGCCTCGGCTCCGGCTCGTCCGTCTCCTTGACCTCCACGTCGCCTCCCTCTCCCTGGCTGGGCGACTCCGACATCGGAGGCTGGAAGTCGTCCTCCGGCAGAGGAGGGTAACTGTACTCGAAGGCATCCTACAGCACAACAAAGACATGTGAATGTTATTCCAAACTAACTAACCGTTCCCAAACATCCCATTACAAAGGAGGAGTGTCACCATCACGTCCAGTTTGTGAGTAGGCACGGAAGTAGACATTTTACTTAAGTGCAATATTCTGTCCTTTTCATTTTGATAGTCTCATTTGAAGTCTTTATTTATTATTATTTATCATCAGGCATAACGAGAATGTTTGAGGACTCTTACTTTCAACAAAGTACCGGTTTGTTGTGATTTTAAGGTTTTTCTTTTGGGAAAAAGACGCTAGTTTTTCCACTGATTTATTCATTTTAACTACCAATAAGCCCTTAGCCCTTCCAATTAGCCATAGCACTTTCTCATTAGCCTATAGGCACTCAAAACATTATTGTGGAGGCCTTGTTAACATGTTCTGAGCGCTGGATGAATAATGAATTGTGAATGAACTATCCACCAGTAGCCCAGACCCTGTGACCTCATGACCTCGGGGGGCACGTACGGTTCCCCCCATGTGGAGCGGGAGCTGCTCCACCTCGATGTAGGTCTGGACGTCGTTCCTCGTCACAAACTTCAGCTTGTCGATGGCGTCCGGCCCCAGCCAGGACTTCACAATCTTCCACGCCGCTGAGGACACACACACACACACACACACACACACACACACACACACACACACACACACACACACACACACACACACAC
>JAOPJO010000118.1:15668983-15679330 GCA_027123675.1 Molva macrophthalma | reverse complement strand
GTGTGTGTGTGTGTGTGTGTGTGTGTGTGTGTGTGTGTGCGTGTGTGAGTGTGTGTGTGTGTGTGTGTGTGTGTGTGCGTGTGCCTGTGTGTGTGTGTGTGTGTGTGCGTGTGCGTGTGTGTGTGTGTGTGTGTGTGTGTGTGCAGCCCGAGGCCATCACTGGCTCCTCCAGGATGAAGGGAGGAAGTGTGACCAAGATCCTACTGGAGAGCATCCTGTCCGCCGCGTACGACGCCGTCCACACCAACACACGCATCACGTGCTCGTGAGAACAAACTACTACTGCCATTGAACTGCAAAAAGCCTATATTCCCGGGGCCTACGCAGGAGTTAGTTATCCGGGACCGTGGTTCCCCACCGTTTTGCAGAGTAGAGGCCCACATCACTATCTCAAACGTATTTCAGTCCCCAACCATAACCCGACCATCGGAAGAAGCCATACCATGATCCCTCCGTTCCTATTAATATTACGGTAATGATGCAATTTATCGGAAAAATAACATTAACATTGTTTTAATAACTAAAATATATGAATAAACATTTCTTTACTTTACATAAGTGGGGGGTGGAATCATTTGGCGGTCCCCGTACAGTAGGCCTCGGGGCCCAATAGGGGACCCCAGGGTGGGGGTCCCTGATCTAGAAGGTTGTACTTTTGGATGATTTGAATACAGGTCTGGTCCATAAACAGCATTTCAATCAGGTGTCATGAAGCCAATGTGTAAAACAACTACTGTGAATAAACAGGGACCTCATATTCAATTTCAATATCGACAGTCTGTGAAGTATCTCAACATTCAGTTCTACATGATAACTTATCTATCTTATCTGCGTCAGAACTTGAACTAATCGTCTTTCCCGACAGAGGGATGCTGAAGCGCTTGAGAGAGTATGAGAGAGCTGTCGCCATCACCTACGCTCAGACAGACGTCATCGCCGGACTGGTAGAGGCTGCAGGGCAAAGGTCAAATTCGTTATGGGAAAATGGGTTGAGGAATGTAAAAGTTATAGAGCTTTTTATCCAGAAAACCACAGCAACCCGGTTTACTTTATTTGTAAAGGCAGTCTTTGCCTTTCCAATATGGCGCTGACGTTGACAAAGGATACAAAGGCCAATGTGGTGTCTGTATATATATGTCTATGACAGAAACAGCCGAACCAGGCTGGAAGGGGTATTCTAGTCACAATATCAAGAACAACCAGATTAGAAAAGACCATTCGGCGATGTCTTTGAATAATTTGAATTGAGAATGGCAGGGGACAACATGGTCTGTTGTTGTATGGTGTGACCCCAAAAGGGTCTTGGTTCAAATACCAATTTCCTCAGTCTGCCTCAAAGTTGTTTTTTCTAACGACTACCTCCTCTTATTGACATGTCTCTATATTCATGTATTTTTGGATAAAAGCTAAATCTAAATGAATTTCATAGTTTAATTTGATGTCCCACATCTAAAAAAATAGAAAGTATATATATATATGTATATATTGTATGTCTTTTTTTTAATTTGTATCTCTTTATCTGTTTTTAATTACTGTGTATTCGTACTTCTGTTGTGACCCATCTGAGATCTGAGATTAATAACGTATATATAGAATCTATACCTGGCATACCATGACGTCATACATATGTCAGTATTCATAACACAGATGATCTCTGCTTCCACTAGATGATGTGGGAGCGGTGGAGAGACTAGCGCGCAGAGTGAGAGAGAAGACGTCTGGGCTTCACGCGCTCTACCACCTCGCCGGTGATAGCGCCGGGGCCGCTGCCCCCCAGGTGGGTTCCCCGTGTGTTCACATTAGGAACACATGAGCTGGTGAGGAGTGCGGGGCCTCTTGCTCATGGTTTCCTACAGGTAGACCGTCCGTACCTCGTCAAAGGTTCGGGAGAACGTTTACAGAATACAGTGGACAAAATTGAAGTACAGATCACAACAGAAACCAGAATGCAGTAACGGAAGCTCCACTTTGCGTTCTCTCCAGTAGGCGGTGCTGTAACTCCTATTAAAACAAGCATCGAATAGAAAGGCGTTATTTGAGCATGTTTTATCCAGCACGTAACTAATGTCATGCCCACCGTCTCTTCGTTGCCATGGATACTCTCCATATGCTACGCACACTTAGAACACCAATGTTTGATGCATCCTTATATGTCAAAATACTGAGCAAGGGACTCAATAAATATATAGAGGCTAAATAAATAGCCGATGAATTATAGATTTTGTTAGACGGGCATAAACACAAACTCAATTAACATGGGTGGATGTGCTGGATGTGCTGGTGTGCGTGTATGTGTGCATGTGTGCATGTGTTTGTGTGTCTGTGTGTACTAGGACAACATCAATGACCTTTGTTCATCAGCACTGAAGATCCACTGGCCATCATCTGCTTCAGACAGCAATCTACGCATGGTACAACACACACACACACACACACACACACACACACACACACACACACACACACACACACACACACACACACACACACTCAGACCCATTGTGGATGTACAAATATGATACAAAAAAACTGCTGAATGGAAACAGAAAAACGAAATATATTTATATAAAACAGATATACATTGTATTATATATATGTATTATATATGTATATAATGTATTAACCAGCAGATGGAGCTGTCCAGTAAGCTGGTTCTGAACGCGGTCAGTACCGGAGCGTGTTGAAGGGGAAGGTTTACCGGAACCACATGATAGACGTCCAGGTGACCAACACCAAGCTGTTCCTCCGTCAGCTACACAGTTACACCAACATACACAAACTTACTTTACTTCCGCTTTCATTATGGCTACATAAACAGTTACCATTGGACCCATTTAACCCTAGCAGGGACTACTGATGAATTCAGATGTCTTTAAAGGTGCTGTAGGCAAGACTTAAGAGCAATGTAAGAGTAAGTTGTTATTCGTCAGCTTTTAGTGAGTGAAATGAGTAGTGAGAGAATATTAATTTCTAGTTGACTGCGCCTGCCTCATTTTCAATTTTAGACCACTCCCGGCTCATTTCTGACCAATCAGGTCATCTGCTCCCTGATGGTTTCGGGGAATCCATCTTGCCTGTCAATCACAGGTGCTTGAAATGCAACACTTCTCAACGGCGGGGATACGTAGGGAGGGAGGGGACGTTTTTTTGGGTTGTTACGTTTCAAATGCCCTCTTCTTTTCTTTCTTTACAACTCTCAAATCCTAGCCACAGCACCTTGTAGACCAGGCAGCAGTTAGGTCTCTGTCATACTCTCCACGGACAGCTGTGGACATGTACTGGTAGCGCACGAGCGCGTGGTTTCAATCATGCTACAATTGAGGGTCCGCCATGGTCAGGCATTCCACGCCAACCGCAACAAATATCAAGGAGAAGAAGAAGAAGACGCATGCGCATTAGGAAATAAGGAAGGCCTTTGTTTGATTTCCCGCCAGGAGTTCAACGCCCTTTGTGTGTCTTTATATTCCTTCAAAGATGTATTGTATAAATTTGGTTAACGGCAGATCTCCTTGCACATCTCTCTTCAAAACAAGCGTCCATGTTGTTGATCCGATGCGGAAAGTATTAATTAGCCTTTAGGCTTTTGCTCCAGGATGCCTACAGATGCCGACTGTGGACACCTGGAATCGAACCCAGAACCTTTTGAGCAGGCAGTCACAAACCCCTGAACCACTAGACTATTCTGATGTCTGTATTTCTTACCTCCACCACCACCACCCTCAGGGTCTGTCAGGGCACTCCCAGGCCCGGTGCCAGGAGGCCCTGCTGGGGGCCGTCTATCAGACCGACCGGCTGGCGGTGGACGTTCTGAACTCTGACCTCACCGCTCACACACTGGCCGCCAGCACACAGAGCAAGGTGGTGGGAGGATGGATGGATGATGGATGATGGATGATGGATGATGGATGATGGGTGATGGATGATGGGTGATGGATGATGGATGATGGATGATGGGTGATGGATGATGGATGATGGGTGATGGATGATGGATGGTGGGGGATGGATGATGGGTGATGGATGATGGGTGATGGATGAAGGGTGATGGATGATGGATGATGGATGGTGGGGGATGGGTGATGGATGATGGGTGATGGATGATGGGTGATGGATGATGGATAGTTAGATCATGGATAGTTTGATGGATTATAGATGGATGGATGGTTGGTGGGTTGGTAGATAATTGGGTGGATGATGTATGATGGGTGGATGAATGATGAATGGCTGGATATGTGGGTGAATTGGTGGATTGTGATGGATTATAGATGGACAGAATAAAAACATGCTTGGCAGAAGTGCTTATTTTTCCTGGCTAGTAAACAGCGCTGTGTAGCTGTGTTTGTGTCGGTTGAAGTGCTCTGCTTTTAATTACCTCTCTCTCTCCCACTCATGTTTATTCTGGCTCCCCATAAGGTCGTCCCTCTGGCTTTGATCTGTCTGCTGATTGGCTGCTCGGTCTCGGAGGCGGAGTCCCCCCTTGTGCGTCAGCCAGTGGTCCATGACGTGGTGGAGGCGTGTCTGACATCATCAGCACAGCTGTGAAATATCAACAACACTCTGTCTCTCTTTCTCGACCCCACACACATGCACACACACACACACACACACACACACAGACACACACATGCACACACACACACACACACATCTTTGCTAAATCTATTAAAATGAATAAAGGATATGTTACCAACAATTGCTCTTGGTATTGTATATATAGTATTGTTGCAGTTATATGTTTATATTGTCTAATAATAATTAAAATATTCTTATAAATAATACATATATTACCCATATTACAAATATGGTTTATTGCTTCTGTACCTGCCAGATACAAAGGCACCCCATAATAATAATAACAACAATAATCCAGTATTATTTAATATTGATAATGATAATGAAAATAGGATAAACATAATCTTATTATCAGGACCAGTGTGGGCATGACATGTAAATATGATAATTTTTGTATATGTTATTCTATACATATATTATGTGTATTTATATAGTGGAGTAGCTGTAGCAGTTCAGCGATAACCAGCTTAGAGGCATATTTCACTGTGTGATGTAAGACAGACAGGCACAATCACTCCCCCACATACACACACACACACACACACACACACACACACACACACACAAACACACAGCCAGGTGCAGGATTACAGTGACGTGTTTGGGTGTATTTTAAGAGCAACTGAGCTGCTTAGACTTTCTCTCTCCCTACCTCACTCTCTCTTTCTCTCTCTCTCCATCTCTCTCTCTCCCTCTCTCTCACACACACACACAGTCCAACACTGCTCCAGGCTGAAGTAAAACCACAACAACGACAGGACTTGCTAGACTGAGAGTCAGACATAATGATAGAGGCGCTTAAAGCATTCAGAAAACAATAACAGATAGTGAGCCAACAACCAAGAACACTGAACACTTCATTGAATGTTTACATCTTTTTAGATGTTTAAAGATTTCTATTTCAGTATGGATGAGTCCAACTGTGGGGAAATGAGCTAGATTCACAGCTAAAGCTGAGAGCAAGGAGACTCCATCAGTACAGTACGATACAGCACGATGGATGGAGTCTGTTTGGGCATGCAAACGTTTCGGATTGCAGCTTTAACAATCCAAAAAATCTACGATATTGACATTTGAGAATATTGCGATAGAAAGATTTAGTATGCTGTCAAAAGTGGGAGTCGTATTCAAAGATGCTTCCAGAAGTATCTCATCAAAGCAATTTTATCAAACCAACATTCAACCTCCGAAACGACACCCTCTTACTTTAAAATGTTTTATTTGTATCAATATCAGATTACACTCAATATCATTACATCTTATTTATAATCCTCTAATATGTTAATAAGTGATAAATAATCATACATAGATTAAAGTAAATTATTGACAGCCAACTGGACCATTAGCAGCATAGGCATAGGCACACCCCCCCCTCCTCCACACTCCCAGATGTGGAAAGCTGTGACATAAACATGTTTAGCATGACGCACACATTGTCTTCATGTCAACCGACCACTGCGTAAGTGTGTGTGTATACATATATATATGTGTGTGTGTGTTTCTGTACGTGCGTGTGTTCCAACAGATTAGTTGGGTAACAGGGAGTTCATTGAGGTTATGGATGTAAGGTTAATCGCTTCCCCCTTTAGATACCTTAATCCTTACTGTGTTTCATCATTTTTCTTTAAAGCGTATTTTGACAAAATAGTTCTTGGTCGGGAAATATAATAACATAGACGCCCAAAGTGTTGCCAAGGGACTGATTTGATCATATATGTTTGAAAGAAGAATGAAGAAGGAGAAGAAGAAGGAGAAGAAGAAGGAGAATGGTCTCACGCTCCTTCATCCTCTCGCTCTCCTGACCTCGGAGACGTCAAGGCGTTTGCCCTCACAGAAAACGGTTGATTATCACACCCGCACGCTACAAATGGGAAAAACGGAGACTGTTGTGATTGCAAAACTGTCTGTAGGCTGTAGAAATGTGTAAGAGCACATTAAGGGACTTTGTTCTCTGTGGAACGTGGAACGTTTGTGGCAGTGGTTATGATCTGGTTTCAAAGCATGTTTCAGTTCCCAGAGCGTTATTAACGTTAACAGGACAAACTGCACACAAAATACAGCAAATACATAGATCAAATGAAGTTTAGCTAAGCTATGTCAAGCTACGAAGTTTGTCCTCCAACATTTCCTCAGCGGTAAATGCTAGCACCTTGTGTTTCCTTGAGGTACGTCTGTTTATGGCTAAGTGATACATTTCAACAGTTGGACGCACAAGGTTGACCCAAAAATGTACATATTTAATAATAAACACCCGGTCTTTTCTTCCTTCATTTTTCCAAAGCACCAGTAGGCTACATTCATGGTAAGAAGTAGACTCACACCTTGAAAATATTAGTGTTAAAAATACAATTTGCCTCTAAAATATACAAATAACAGTATAGTAGGCCTATGCCATTTGGTAATATGAGTATTTATGAAGAAAACAATGAATATACTGTGTGATTAAATGAGGATTTCAGGTTTTCTGGAGGTTTTTTTCAGGTTTCTGTGTCGCTGCAGTAATCCCCAGGAATCAGGGCCAGAACGTCTCCAGACCGCCTCCTCTGAGACGCTCCCCGGGTCCGGTCTGGACCGGGCCCTTCTGCCTGTGATAAAGTGCTTCCAGTGTTGTTTTGTCATTCTTCAGGAGGGGGTTTGGGGAGCCAGGGGTATTCAGTCCGGTGGCCCTACAGAACTCCTACAAATCAAAGTTCAACCAAGAGGTCCCTCAGGGGGGGTCCAGGTCTGGAGGGAGCGGGGCTTTGAGGGGGTCCGGGTCTAGAGGTCGTCCAGCTCCACGTCGCTCTGCTTTGGCTTGCGCCGCTTGACCCGCGCCGGGGAGCGGCTCCTGCGCTGGCCGCGGCCCCGCACCCCCACCCCCACTCCGCCGGGGGGCGGAGGCTTGGGGTCCAGGACCTGTGGGGGGCCGGTGTGGATGGAGGAGGGAGGAGGAGAGACCAGGTCCTCCATAGAGCCCGGCTGGGACTCCACCGAGCTCCGGGTGTACTGATGGGGGAGGCGCTCGACCGCCACCGCTTCCTTCTCCACCTCCTTCTCCACCTCCTTCTCCACCTCCTTCTCTGCATTGTTTATGTCGTTGGCTCCGCCCCCTTCCGACGCGTCTCCGTCACTCTCTCGCTGCTTTGTGTCGCCGTCCGAGTCCTCGCCGTCTGCCTCTTCCCCTCCCGTCGTCACGCACACCGTCGGAGTCACCGCTAGCGCCGACTGGTTAGAGACGTTTCAAAATAAAAGTTCACGCTTTCATTTTGTTACTTGTGGTGAGTGGGGGGGTTGGGAGTTAAAGGAACGTCAGGAATTAGCTAATCATTAAATATTAAATTAAATCAGTTAACCATTGTCAAAATGATGTGTTTTCGTTATCTGTATCCGTGAAAGAGATGTTAATATATAGCTAATCATTTTAAATACCAAATAAAAATAAAAACACGCCATGACTCATCAAAGCTCCACCTTTAAACATCCTCTAGGCAGCGCTATCTGTGGTAGTAGAACATGCTCAGACTCTCCAACTCGGATACTCAATGACGAAGCAATCAGGGCTTTTAGGAAAACCCTCTCCAAAAAATATTATCAACGAGTATCAACAAAGTACCTCTTCCTCCTCTCCTCCTCCCTCCTCCTCTTCCATGTTGACCTCATCAGGGGAATCTTTTCCACCCTCATCGTCACCGTCCTCCTGGGCCTCTGCCATGACCTCGTCCTGCTCCTCCTCCTCCTCCTCCACGGCGGTGGACTCCTCGCCGCTCGCCGCGACTTCATCCGACGCCACCTCCCCCGACGCCTCCTCCTCTTCCTCTCCCTCCCCGCTCTCTTCCTTCTCTGTCATCTCTCCTTCCTCCTCGGGCTTGGAGTCGGAGGCCATGCACTCTTGGCAGATATCTTCCTCCTCCTCCACATTTTCCTCTTCATCGTCTCCTTCCTGTTGCTCTGCTGTCTCTCCACTGTCATCTCCTTCATCTGTTGTCGTCATCTCCTCTCCTTCCCCCCCTCCCATGTTCACCTCGCCTCCTTCATCCCCCTCCTCCCCATCTCTTACCTCTACACTCTCCTCCTCTGCCTCTACACTCTCCTTCTCCGCCACGACGCTCTCCTCCTCCGCCTCTACGCTCTCCTCCTCCGCCTCTACGCTCTCCTCCTCCGCCTCTACACTCTCCTTCTCCGCCACGACGCTCTCCTCCTCCGCCTCTACACTCTCCTCCTCCGCCTCTACGCTCTCCTTCTCCGCCTCTACGCTCTCCTCCTCCGCCTCTACGCTCTCCTCCTCCGCCTCTTCGCTCTCCTCCTCCGCCTCTACGCTCTCCTTCTCCGCCTCGATGCTCTCCACCTCCTTTCCATCCCGCTGGCACTGGTCTTCACCCTCCCCCGCCTGCTCCTCATCTTCCTTAACTTCCCCTCCTCCTGTGCTTCCCGTCCCCTGCACGGCGTCTCCATCCCCAGCCCCATCACCTCCATCGTCCACTGCCCCTATTTCATTCTCTCCCTCTCCTCCTTCTCCTGTTTCCTCCTTCTTCTCCTCCTCCTCCTCCTCCTCCTCCTCTTCCTGCTCCTCCTCCTCCTCCTCTTCCTCAGGAATTGTCTCCACCATCACATTGGCAAGGACCTCCTCTTTACTCTCCTCCTGCTCCATCTCCATCTCCATCTTTAGCTCCTCCTCTTTCTCCTCCTCCTCCTCCTGGACCACCTCCAGGTTCTTGTCCTCCCCCTCCAGCTCCGGACCCCCGGCACCATCGCCGACGCCCTCCGAAACGTCCCCCGGCAAGGGCGCGGCCCCGGGGGCCGAGACCTCGGGCTCCGGGTCCCTCCTCAGCTGGAGGATCTTGCGGAGGTCAAAGTCCATCCTGAGCGGCGCGGGCGCGGCCGGGGCCGGGGCCGGCGTCCTGAGGGGCCGGGCGGCCAGCTTCTTGCGCACGCACGCGTCGCAGGGGCAGTACTCGTCGTCGCTGCGCTCGTCGCTGAACCTGCCCGTCGTCTCGCCGTCGCTGAGCGAGTCGGCCGTCTTTGGCGTTTGGTTCTTCATGACCTGGATGAGGAGAAAGAAAAGCTGCGTGTAAATCCGTGGGTCTTTAGATGTGTGTGTGAGATGAGGTCATCATCCATGAAAACAGGGGTTTTGTTTAGGTCTTTAATACACGACGTTAACTGAGTAACACTTCAGTATCGTTTCGTATCTCTGAATGCGTGCGGACAGAAGGCAGAACACTCACCCCCTAAAGCTGAGCAGGTTAATATCGTCTGCATGCATCTGTGCTTGCACGTGTGTGTGTGTGTGTGTGTGTGTGTGTGTGCGTTTGTCACGGTTTCCATTACCCGGCGTTTACCAACCATTGGCCCACTAGAATTAAAATCGGCCGCTAAATATAAGTCTTGACGGCCATCAGTAGATTTATTCTATAAATGTTCAGATTATTGTTATTATTAGGCTATTAGATACAGTAACACAACATTGTATGCCTGCGTGTGTGCGTGCGTGTGTGTCTGCACACGCACGCTCTCACCTTCAGCATCTGCCTCCTCCTCTCCGTCATGGTGGACTCCCGGGAGAGGTTCCCCAGCGGGGGCCTGGGGGTCCTCGCGCCCCTCCCGGCCCGTCCCTGGATCTTCTTCAGCTCGCGGCCCACGCTGCTCTGGATGCGCCGGCCCACCTCGTCCCGGAGCTCCGAGATCATGGTGTCCAGCAGCGCGTTGTCCTCCAGGTCCCAGCGCGCCTTGAACTCCACCATGGCCGCCGTGTAGTGGCTCATGAACTGCTTCTCCAGCTTCCTGAGCAGGTGCAGCGCC
>JAOPJO010000118.1:15564665-15577852 GCA_027123675.1 Molva macrophthalma | reverse complement strand
CCCCCCCCCCCCCCCCCCCCCCCCCCCCCCCCCCCCCCCCCCCCCCCCCCCCCCCCCCCCCCCCCCCCGGCGGGAGACAGAAAGATATTATATATATATTATTATAGATAGTATATGTTAGATATACATGGTATCCATTTTCCGCAATCAACAATCAAGTTCAAGTCTTAGTTGATTATCCCACCAAGGAAAATGCTGTTTACAGTAGTGTGCACACAACAGTACATGTTTTAACACACAACACTTAAAGCAATACACACTCAAACACAACAATGACACAGTGTCTAGCCAGAGATATGAAAACAATGGAAACGGCAAGGGTGAAAGTAAACTAGCTCATAGCGCACAGGCATAGCCTCTATCTGCCTATCTGTCTGTCTGTCTGCATGTCTGTCTGTCTGCATGTCTGCCTGTCTGTCTGTCTATCTGCCTGTCTGTCTGCCTATATGTCTGCCTGTCTGTCTGCATGTCTGCCTGCCTATCTGTCTGCCTGTCTGTCTGCATGTCTGCCTGCCTATCTGTCTGCATGTCTGTCTGTCTGTCTGTCTGCCTGCCTATCTGTCTGTCTGTCTGAATGTCTGCCTGCCTATCTGTCTGTCTGTCTGCATGTCTGCCTGCCTATCTGTCTGTCTGCATGTCTGTCTGTCTGTCTGTCTGCCGGCGCAATGGGTTTATCTCTGTTATGTAAGACAAAGCTCTGTGGTCCTGGTGAAATCCCGCTCTGCCACTCAATGGTTCCCCCGAGCTCTGCCTCGCTCCCTTCAGTCCGTTTCTTTATTCTAACTAATGAGGTTGAATAATACAATTCATTCAAACTTCTTTCCTGGTTCCGACATGGGACCTAAGCCCTTGAAGTTGTAAGCATGCGTTGTGAGTGCGTTGGTGGTCATCAGAAATGTCCCATTCAATGTATATGAGTTCAAATAACAAGTTACATGACGAGAGGTTGTAAAGACGAGGAGTTTAGGTGGAATTATTAAAACTGATGATCTGTGAGAGTGTTTGAACGTAGCATCCTTAGTAACTTTACGTTTTTGAGCTCATAGGAAAGATGATTTCCCGAAATCTGTCAAATATTGGACCAATGATGTCAATAGTCCAACTTTTTAGCGTTTTCTTTCACGGAAACTTAGTGGATTTTTATAATGCAATGTAAACGCGTATGATGCAGTATTCTCCAATGTTACAAAATAGCAGAGCGTGACAGTTCCCCTGTAAGACCAAGATAATTCTAAGCTTTATAGGTATAGTGAGAATGATACTGTTTCAAATCCCCCGTCCCTTTATAAAACATGCAAAACATTATAAAACCATTCTCTTGTTCCCATGCGTCACAATTTGATGTGAGCTGTTCTCTTCTCACTCAGATAAAACTACTTCCTGTGCACGTTTCTTTTTTTTAAAGCTGTCACACACAAAGCAAGTCTGTGTCCCTAATGGAAAAAAGCGCCTGACCTCCTCTAGTGAACAAGTCAATGCAACCAGTAATGCACACACACATAAACACACACACACACACATACACACAGGCCCTCGGGCAAAAAACGATCACACTCACACACACACACAGAGCCTTTTGTTTCAAATGAAACTTTGTATTTGACTTCCCTGCAAAGTAACAGACACAGACAAGCACGCACGCACACACACACACACACACACACACACACACACACACACACACACACACACATTCACGCACATGCACGCACACAAACACACGTTCAGGCTTTGTGTTGTGTGTTTTGTTGTGTGTGTGTGTGTGTGCAGTGTGCAGAGTTGTGTCTTATGTTGTGTTGTCTTGTGTTATGGTGTGTATTGCATTATGAGTGCCGCAGAAGACATAAAACAAGTTGATGTGCGTCAGCAAATCCCAGAGAGGAGACCCAGAAACCTTTTTTGTTAGCAAATAGAAATCAGGTAATGACGGTATCTACCGTCGAGGTGCAGAGAAAAGGCATTAGTGGGGGAGCCAGCATAGAACAAGATGAACATCAACAATGAACAATGAACACATTGTTTAGTGTAAATGGATACACAGTTTAAAAGAGGATGCATAACATCCAAACATCTTCCAAAAATATTGTACACAACGTTATATCCATGGATATTCCTTACTACTTACTACTTTTTATTACTACTTTATTTTACTGAATCGGATATGGGTGATTGAGAGCAGATTCAAATGTGGGGCCTTCATTCATGTTGTCTATTTGTTGCTATTTATTAGCAAGTTATTATTGGTTTGCTGTTAATTACATTTTGCACAAACCCTTTCTCTTACTCATAAGTTTTGTTTTTAGTCAATCAGCTGGATATGGAAGGCCAATTAAGAAACAGGTCATTATGAAATGCTACCCTTGTGAGACCATCCCTCTCTCACACACACTCTGTTCCTCTCTGCATCAGTCTGGCCTCAATCCCGGTGAAAGCCTTTTCGAAAAATGTAAAAATTCTAAGACTAATCAGCGTTCGGGAGAGGGAATTTCAGTTCCTGTTGTACAAGGAGCTGTGCAGTCTGCCAAATTAAAAAAACAATGGCGGCACCAAAGGACAGTGTAGCAATCAAAACTTCTTTATCGACGTATTACCTTCTAAAACGTCTTTATCCACAATAGACTGAATAATGAGGTTAAAGGGCTTGTCTGAGGTTAGAGTATGTTTGTGCTTTACTTCCAACCACATTCTGCAAGATCGAAAGGAGCATTAGCGTCCCTCTGATTGGAGTTTTTTGAACAACGTAAGGCTGTGCCCAGATGTGGAAAGTAATGGCTGCCCAGCCCAGGCCACACTTCTACTCATTGCATAACACTAATGTGAATATCAGGATGGTCTCACAAGGCCAATTAAATGCTCCAATCTGTTCAACAAAACCACATCTATCTATCTATCCATCTATTCATCCATCTATCCATCTATCTATGTATGTAGCCAATGCATGGGCCACCATCAAGCTATTACAGGTCATCCCTAAAGGATTAGAGTCATGCTCTGCAAAACATTGTGATCCTGTATCCTATATGCATATCCATAGCATTAGGATCGGGATGGATGTCACGGGTCGCTACGTTGCTAAGCTATAGGGATGCGAACGCTGACGATTACTAATGAGATGCTAACCTTAGAGCGACGAATAACAAAAGACTTCACAAGCACATCTGGATGGGATGTTATATTTAGCAACAGAGGCGGAGGATCTGCACACTGGGGCCGATTCGTGGATAAATTAATGAATGAATGAATGGGTGAACGAATGGATGGATGAGCAAGAGATGAACGAGGGATTACAAAGGGAACAGGAGCAGCGGATACAAGGAAATCGCAAACACATCTGGAAACAAATGTCATGTTTAGCAACAGAGGCAGAGGAGTTGAGTGGATGAATCAGTGTATGGATGAATGGCTGAATTAATGGATTGATGAGCCAGACAGATGCACGAGTGAATGTATGGCTAAGGGATCGTGGGGTGGTAACGGATGGAGAGGAAGTGACTGAATGAATGAATGTGTGAATGCATAGGTGAATGAATGTCTTCATGAGCCAGACAGATGAACAAGTGAACATTTGGCAAAGGGATTATGGGATGGTAACAGAAGGAGAGGAGACGGCTGGATGAATGGAAGGATTAGGGGTAAAAGGAGAAATAACTAGATGAACCGAGCGAGCATGGGAGGGGAGGAGAGGGGAGGAAAGGGAGGGCAGGGGAGGGGAAAGCCTGCTTCGCCTTGAGTGCACATTGATAGAAACACAAGTTGACCATGCCAAGGGACCTTTGTCACACTCACACTCCCAAACAAGGAGCATCATCTCAGACTCGCATGTTAGGGTTTCTATCAGGATTAGTGTTGCTACTACAGGGGGACTCTAAATCATGAATTGCCGTAATAATAGTAATCGTAATACACACACAGGCATGCACGCATACATGCATGCATTTGTGCATACACACAATCACACATCCTGCAGAATACAATAGTGAGTAATATTCTCACTCATGCACAATCTGCACTCTCTCTCTCTCTTGCTCACACAGCAGAATACAATATTGTGAATATTATTCTCTCATATACACACAATTACACACACGTACACACTCTCACACACACACACATACACACTCACACACACACAGACACAGACACAGACAAACACACACACACACACACACACACACACGTGGCTGCCTGTGGGTGCCAGGGTGACAGAACTAGTTGCGTTGACAAAGGACACGGGTTCCCCTGGGTGTCAGGCGCACCCATGCCTCCCTGCCCTGTATTTACTGTAAGGGTCTGAGAGGGCCTGTGTGCGTGTGTGTTCGAGTGCTCGTGTGTGTGTGTGTGTGTGTGTGTGTGTGTGTGTGTGCGTGTGTGTGCGGCACGTTTGTGTGTGTGTGTGTGTGTGTGTGTGTGTGTGTTCTGTGGGGATTTGTGGGCGTACTGTCGTCTGGAAGGTCTGTTTCCGCTCAGGGTTCTGTTCTAATGAGGACGGTGTTGGGATTTAGGAGGTCTGGGCTCAGCGGTGGTGATTCACACAGAGTGCTGGAGCCTACACCGGATAAAGGTGGTCTTATTTACCTAAATTAGAAAATATTCTGTCTCCATGAAATGCTTTATTTTTTTACAGTTTTTAATGAATTTGCAGATAGCATCTCTGGTTGAAAAGCTTGACTCAGTTCTTATCTGGAGATGTTCCTGAACGGCGGACATAGAACTACACATGTCCACATGTGCATTTTCTGAAGAAATGCCTTTGGTTCAACTGCCCCGTTTTAGTATTTTTACCCCATTCACTTTCTACATTAAATAATAATAATATACAAATGTATTAAAAGAACGTTTGGTCTATAAAAGAAGATTCGTACTGAACTGATAAGCCCAGCCTTTGGTAGTGGTCTTGTGTTGATTCCTCAAAAACTGTAGGAGATAATTACAGAAAATAAGGCAGAAGAATAATAAAAAAACAACAATAGGTATCCACAGATACACTGTGAATACCTAATAGACAGAATAGCAATAGTGTGGCTTGCTTTGCAGCCACACAAACCAGAAAAGGTTAAACTGATTTCATATCTTTACAGCAGCTTGAAGTATCTAGCCATCTATTTATTTAGCTCCTTATGGGAGTAGGTGGGGGTAGGGTGAATTCATAAGCACTTCAAAAGATGTGTGACCTGGCCGATTTGCAAATATAGCAAGTAGTTCAACCAAAGGGAACGGTTGTGCCTCCAGGGAGTTCACAGCAGAAGCTCGTGAGGATTTGTGACTAAGAGGTGTCAAGTGGCCAATCACCAAAAACAATAGGTCCAAAAAAATCTCTCACTTGTGGGTGCTGGTGGTGGTGGTGGGGGGGTCCCATGGCACACCATTGACATAAAAAAAAAGAAGTAAACTCATTCCCAACTCGTCACAATTTCCGTAAGTAGGTAAAACCCTTGCAGACGAGCAGAGAGATTAATGGAGGTTCCGTCTGGTGTCTCGCACTCTCGCCGCATTTCACTCTCAACGCATAACAACCAAGATAAGCTTTCGTTCACTTAAGTGCAGGAAGTGTTCCCGCCCCTTTATAGCTTCCTGAATTGAGAGGAGAGTGTGAGTGCTCTCTGCAAAACAATGCTTTGCCAAGTAAGGTTACACTGATCAGGTCTTGTGTACAACACCGCCGTTAGACAGGACAATTAACCCTGTTTTTCTTATGGAAAATGATATGAAAAACAAGATGCATGCACAACGCCACATAATACTATGAGCCGATTCCTACGTTGCACTGGGATAACTATTATAAAGAACAAGATTTTACTAAATTGAGCTAAAAATATAAACGGCTTAGATTGTTTTATGGTAAATCCATGTCACGTAGATGCAACATGCAACAATGCATTCTTTCAGGGGTTCACAAAAGGACTGGCCTTCTGTGGTTGTCAATCAAGCAGCTTCAGCGGGGGTGCTACTTGACACTCGTCCAAGCTGATGTAAATGTTTAAGAAAACAAGAGCAACAGGTGAAGCCGGGCTCAGCTTTCTCATTCACATTTACGCCACACAGTCAAAGGATTAACTGAAGAAATTGGTTTTAATCGTCCGTGTGTGGGGCGGGGGGAAGAATCTTTGCATTCCTCCGTCGTTGGCAAACACCAAGTCCACAACAAAATGACTTCCTCTCTCCTTGAATGTGAAAAGGAGGCTTTGGTAATCAGCGAGGCCTGACCTCCACAATGGCCCCCCTCGGAGAGCACTGTCACTCACACACCGAAGAGAGACAGCGCACAGCAGGTGGTGGCTGGGCCCCCCTGAGATTTAACGAAATGACACCTACGAGTCTCGCGCTCTCTCTCTCTCTCTCTCTCTCTAATTGGCCAACATGGATGTTTAGGAATACTGGCAGGGTGAAGGGCAGCAGCTGTTGTTAAGAGCAGCATCTTTGGGGTGAAGAAAAAGGACGAGAGAGAGAGAGAGAGAGAGAGCAGGAAAGAGGAAGAGTGGCCATACATGGACGAGGAATAAAGAAGCATGTCTAACTTGGTTCCCCCCCTCCCCACCCCCATGGTGACAACCAATTACCTGTTCTGAGTCCGTCTGTCAGAGCCCTTCTCGTCTCAAAGCGGCTTTGGACAATACCGTTTCCTGTCTGAGGAGCGTCGTATCCCAGGGAGACGGTGGCCATGCCAACATCCCAGAGTAGCCACACTCCATGCCAGACATGTCAAGAAGAGTGCCGCTACGTCCTGAGCCATTTCTCTTTCTATTCATGTTGTTTGGACTGTGTGTAGTCATATTACATTTGCACTACATCAAAGCGTTCCCCGTTATGCGTCCCCGACCACGTTTCAAAACATGTACCGACAAACCTCCACAGCAGTCATCCTCTCCTCAGACACCACATTACCGGTGTTTGACGATAGGAATTCAACATCATGCTTTGATGTCGGATGTATGGCATTAGTTAGTATTCCTAACACTCGCATTTCCCTCCAATAAAACGTTTTCATGACAAGCAACTGGCCGATGTACCCGATAAAACCTGATAAGCCCTTATCCTTAAGAGGTGCCCATTAGGAGCCTGACTCAAATCGATTAGCAACCAGCTCGATTAGTTAACCAGTGAGTCAGCATGGAAGGTCTATCTACGACACTGCAGTGGTCCAGCCTCGCGCATCTTTGAAGCCGTTGACTCAATGGAAACAAAAAGGGGTGTCATCAGTGCTTTAAGCTTACCTTTGATGGTGGTAGCATCATCCATCGCATCGACATGGACATAGGGAGAGAAAGAGGAAGAGGGTTAGCTAGCAGCACAACAAGAATCAATAACTAGCAACAACAAAAGGGAAGCAGCAATACCGTGTTTGACTAACCTTTAGGATTCTTACATTTTTAGGAGGTTGCTCTTATTAAAACATGGAATATTTAAACCACTTGACAAGGCATGGGATGCAAATGTTTGTTTACCATCCTTTAGATATGTCAAACATGCCTCTATGTAAAAAAACTAACAGAACCATTTTATTTTGTATGCTGGTATTGGACATGGTAGTATCTTTGCGTACACCCACCCTGCAATCATTTCCTCCACTGATTCTATACCATACAATAAATACAGATACTGGTCATTAGGGAGCAGATAAGAAGTTAGTCATCTTGCCCCAAGATGCTTATAGGAGGAGTGAGGACATTGGGAATCAAAAACCACAACCTTTTGGCTGACATTTGAACATCTTAACCAGAGCAACCTATTCCCTAAATAAACTTGAGGCAGCAAAATACATTTTTTACAAAGCTTTTTTCTTTTTGTACTTCACCAACTAGATGGCTTTGCTAAGTGCAGGTCTCTTGACGGAACAACACTGGTGTATCTCCGTCCGAGAGAGCGGGAGGGGAAGGTAATTGAACCAAGGTGGAAAAAACGAATGCCAAATGTTTGGCTCGGAACTAGACAGCCGTGTGATGGATTTACATTTCCTTTTCGCTCGCGGTGTGGGAAAGCAAAACAAGGTACCGCTTTTAAAACAGTATAGAACTAAAAGGTTCAACATATTCTGCCTGCTTGTTTTTATTCCAGCACTCTTTTCCACTCATGAATTTTGAGTTCGCCCTCCTGGCTTGCATTGTCAGAATTTTCAGTTTTTTCGGTCTCTGAGGGAAGACCCATGAAAAGATGCACCAAGCATGTTCTCTAAAAGCCCCCTCCTCCCTGACCAATGCAATATAAATCTTTCTTCTGCCCTCCATCCATCTTCCAGGTATTTTGGGCTCATCTTGACTCATCTACCCCACAGGAGGGAGCACGATGGTGCGTCGGGTTGGGGTGATGCAAGCGCAGGATAACAGATAGCTCCTATCAAAACGGAGCGGGGGGGAGGGGGGGGGGGGGAAAGAGAGATGTTTCTTGTATCACAGAAGAAGAGACGGCAGACATTATCCCCAGTAGGAGTCCTCCAGGCCAGCCTGCTGTACCTCCCCTGACAGGCTCAGAACACATTGCTTTATTGCCTGTAAAATAGACACACTGGCCTATTTAGTAGAGGACTACAGGAAGAAAGAGTCTGCAGGAGAACACACAACATCTGAGCCAAAGCCTGGGGGTGTGAGGGCCATCAAGGAGACGACACAATAAGCATAGTGTTGTGAGACGTGATCTATGGCTCAAACAAGGGGACGTAACCAGTGAATGATTCCAGATAAGGTCAGCAGCACTTGGTTGTTAAACTTATGATTTTTAAATGGACCCCTTTGACCAGAACACGCGAAAACATGCCAAGCAAGATGACCCCAGCGGGGCCGTGGCAGACATGGTGACCCTTAGGTCAACAGGTCCTTTTATGAGGACAATAGACAAGCGCTGTGTTGTAATGAAGGAAAACAAGTGTAGCCAGGACTCATTACCACACACACACACACCACAACCACACACACAGCAGCTTGGTGAGGCTTCCACGTTGCTCGAGTTGAAAAATCCGTTGGCAAGCAGACCCGTTGGATTTTTGTAAACTTTTTGTTGTCAATGGCAATGTGTGCTCGGAGTAGCAAAGACTAATTGAATCGTGGATTAGCATGGAAATAAACCACAATGTCCTTATCCTAGCAATCTGGCATCGTTTTCATTAGAAAAATAGAATCAGCTGGATCATCTTTGCATAAAGCAACAAAAAACATTCATCATCCAAAAATAATTTAAAAAATAAAAGAGTGTAGTACAGTTATTAATAATATTAGAATTATACACAATAAATATATATTTTGCTATATGGGTCCACAAAATGTTGGCCAAAAGCCAAGTTTTGTTCAGATGACGATAATGAAAAATGGTAAAGGTGAGGCAGTAAACGGGGATAACAGTCTAATGGTCCAAGCTTCTCCAAGATCAACACGTTGGTCGCCAAATAAAACTCGAGATGGGGGGGCCCGGGGTTAAAGGAAGACGAGAGAGGGTCAGCCCCCCTGGGTTCCTCGCTGCCCCCTGTTCATCTCAGAACATCTTCAAAAAGGAGAAAGTCCAATAAAACCTGAGCCGCTGTATTGAGCGTAAGGGGAACCCTTGGAAAAAATCATCAATCAGGCCTTCTCAGCCTCTTTGTTTATCCTCTGTCCTCTATGAGTAACACCTGATGCCTCTGCCCGCATCAATGGCTGTTGCCCCAAGACCGCAAGACCAGGTTAAATTATTTATTTTCTTCAGATGTTATCTTTGCTGACGGCTCTAGTCTCAACTGTAAAAGAAACCGCATAAAACTACCAAAAATATCCTTTTCCAAAAGCAATTTATGAGCGAATGGGGAATTGAAGGGGGATTACGTTACTGGTGTGGAGGTGTCTACGTCGAAGGCCCCCGGTATCGGCCCGGCGGGCCCACTCACAGCCTGCTCTAGCACTCTATCTGGCCCAGGAGCCTGGCTGTAGGGCACCATGAACCAGGTTCCGCTTTGGCTGTCAGCCCCCATCGATCGAAGCCGGGGCGTTGGTGGAGCGCAGTGGTGAAAACGGGAACCAAAAAGGAGGAAAAAAAATCATTTCAAGTCTGAAATCCAAGCAGGGCCTTTGGGAGAAAGCAGAGAGGGGGAGTAGGGTAGCGATGCATGACTTCTTGCATCCTTGAACGCACAGCTTGTTTGTTCGCCGTTTTGTTGGAGGCATATTGATCCCTGGCTGGGCACTGGCTAAGGTTTTGACTAAGGGAGCCCCAGACCCCCAGAATGGACGATGGGCTTACACAAGGCCAGAAGCTTCATTGTACACCGTCAGATACGCCCTTCACTTAAGGGCAGTAGCAGAAGTCGAATGATTGCGATTCGTCCCAAAAATGGGTTATAGAATTATATTAGGCACAGAGGTCAAAGGGTAATAACGTCTGTGTTTTTAAATCGAAACAACAGACCATGTAATTGACAGATGTCGGATGTCTGGAGTGGCAGGCGAGGGTTTGACAGATGGGCAGGGCATTTTGAACCCCAGATCATCATTTATGAGTCTCTGCCCTGGCCAGGCAGCATCTTCTCCACCAAGGGGCTTCCAAGACAACCACAGCCTAACAATGAGCCCGTGCTCTAGCAAAGGTTAAAGGTCAATTAGGAGTCATTTATTTCTGCCAAGCCTTGTCAAGATCAGCCGGGTTCCCCCGTCCTCATCTCTAAAGCCTCATCCTTCCAAGGCAGGAGACAATGAGGGGAGATGCAGGTGACCAAGCCCTCGCCCGTTATATTTCAAGACATGGAGGCCATTGGTAACATTTAATGGATTTGTTATTGATGGCTTTCCTTTAGAAACCACAATAAATCTGTTTTTTTTAGGACCAAGTCCTCCAAGAACAATAGCATTCTAGAGGTAAGAAGGCCAGTTCAGCAATGCCGTTTCCAGTTTCTAAATACTCAAATATCTTCTTTAACCGTCTGTGACGACAACACAATGACATTCCTGCCTCACTATGAGTCAAGTCAACCCTTAATAAGGCTGCAGAAGAAATACTGCCTTAAGTCATTATCCACTTCCTGTATACTGGAAATCTAAAGGAGAAACCAACCATACGGCTTGGAAGTGTTTGCCGACCCCAACATCCAAGGCACACCAAGGGGTTAAAAGGCTATGGTGTCATTGAGGGCCAACATTGAGATGGTTGCAATGCACATGAATGCTAAGGCTACCTTTTACAAAGCAGCAGCACTTAGAAGTGCCCCAAATCCCCAGGGCCCGGCCGCCAGCGGCAGCGCTCTCCAACGGCAGCGCTCTCCAACGGCGACCCCTCCTCATGGCTCACATTAAACCTCAGCACGCAACACCACATCACAAGACATCACAACAGGGACAAATATCGCCACGGAGGTTGCAACGCAATCCACGGCGTCCCAGAGATCCTATACGTCTAAATCGGGCAAATTACATTTACCGGAGAGTTATTTAGATGCCATCGGCGGCCAAGGTCTTTGTGCAAGGGGGATTAGCGCCACCGTAGCCGGCCCTGAATGGCGTCTTTGTGGCTGTGGTCTTTAGCGGAATCCGAGAGGGGCTCGGATGCCTGTTTGCAGAGGGTGTCGGCTATCAGCGATCCTTCCATGCCATGCTAATCTCGTGGCGCAGCGGAGTTCCTGAACCTCGGCCAGCGTGCCCCGCGCCAGCCTCTAGAGTTCCAGAACAGCCTGGCGGGGACAAAGATAGGTATTCACCGAGAGGTTCACTCGACCGTTCACCTCCTCCCCTTGAGCAAGCAGTAGCAGGGAGGAGTCTGTGGGGGACTGGGCACCGCGGACTCTCAAAGCACAACAACCGGAGCAGACAGTACTGGGATGCACACGCTACGCTTCATCGGTTTAGGTGTTCATGCCGACGGATGGTTTTCTCACATGCCTGCGTATAACACGGAATGCACAGCTCTTTTTGAATGAATGAAGTGCCAATAAAAATATCTTTTTACTATCTAGGCAAAAAAAAAAAGGCAACACAGTTCTCCTCTGTAAGGACACTGCACAAATACCATTCTAGCATGAAGCCAAATACTGAAGGAAAGTGGATTCTTGTGAATTACAACTTAGATAAGATCATGATATGCACTTAGTCACTTGTTAAGTAAATTCATCATAATGACTGTTTGAGTAAAGTGCGCTTGCAATGTGAAGCTGAATATTAAAACGGTCCTTTTAAAAATACAAAACAACTTTAAAAAAAACGTAATAACAGCTTAAATCAGCCTTATTCCTTAAGTGAATCATATTTTCACTGCAGGGCAAATTGATTCATGAAAAATTGGGTCACTGAATTACAGTACAATATGTTCCCTGAGGAACATGTACTGTTGAATCCTCACTGGAGCTTGCATTTCATGTGGTCTCTTAATTAAATGTAGATTTGTAGGACAAAGGGGATGAAATCGCCCTTACCAACGTGCTTTGGTGGATTAAATTAAAATGTGGACAGTGAGGGAGGGTTAATGAGGATTCAAAGCATGATACGGAAAACAAAAAAGGGGTTGCTAGAGAGAGAAGGGATGGGTGAGGTTGGGAGGGAGAGAAGAAAAAGAGGGGATTGAGGGATTAATGCATCCAAATGAAGAGATGATCCATTCAGACGCTGAATTAATTTGTGGCCGTGTCAGGTTCTCTTTGGACCCCAACCACGTCCACCAGACTCCACCCAGCCAGACCGTGCCTTTCCCAGTGCTGCCAGAGCAGTGGGTTGGCCTAGTCCAACCCACTGGCCTCCTTTCCACTCCAGCGAGAAGCAGACATGTAGAGTGGCCTTGTAAACGCTTGGCTGGCGAACCACACAGACTGAGGTCTCATCCCGACCCCCTCCCCTTCCCCCAGGCTTCCAAGAGCTCCCCCCCGCCGCTTCAAGCCTCTGGCACGCTGTGTTGCGACCCTCTCCCATGCTGGAGTCCGGGGCAGATACACGTTATTCAGCCCCGCAGTGAGGATACATGCGGGATGGATGGGATTTTCCAGAGCCCGGATCTGACGGAACGCCTTAGGAATGCAATAAGTGGTAAGTCACGAGCTTGTGCGGCGAATTGTAAAAGAAAAAAACGCGGCCTGTAAATAAAAGCGGTTCATGTGTGGTGCTGTTGAATAACGCGGCCCTGTGATGTCTGTTGTGGTCGTCGACTCAACCGTTGTGGAGCCGAGTAAAGAAAGAGCGCACACACACACACACACACACACACACACACACACACACACACACACACACACACACACACACACACACACA
>JAOPJO010000118.1:15495565-15509164 GCA_027123675.1 Molva macrophthalma | reverse complement strand
CCCCCCCCCCCCCCGGAGATGGCATAGATGTAATCAGTGTGTGTGAACAAGAAAGGTATGATGAAAACGCACAACACATATCTTACTGCACATGGACATTATAACGTGTGTGTTGTAATACAATACGGTCTACAATCAAACATTGAAATTAGATTGATAGGGATAAGATTTAGTTTCCTGTTGCCTGCCCACTTCGTTATCACACATCTATGACGTTATCACTCATCTATGACAACGAATAATACTTATGCACACCTTTGAACCATTGGGCACTCAACGGGTTATTGCCTTTTAATGATATTATATTGGAGCGAGACAACTAGGTCTATATGGACATTGGTTATCGCGTTATCACTTCAAGCGGAGGGTGCAAACCACCGAAGTCTCTTCACCGACACTGGATCTGGGCCAATGACACACGGGGTTAATTTATTCCCTCAAACAATAATATCTCAGAAGATCATCCTAGTGGTATTAAAAGACGGGTCCACTTACATATAGTCTTCGTTCGGTGAGGAATAACCGCGGTGCGTGATGCAGGGCGTCAACTTAGGGCATCTGTGGTTATCCAACTAGGCTCTCGCACAGAGCTGTGTTTGACAGTGCGACCAGGAAGTGAGCTGGGCGTTGAGTGATACTCTGACGCGCCAATCGGGCGGCAGATCTCTGTCACGCATCCAATCGTGTCATTGGGGGCGGGCCTCAGAGTTGACGCAAAGCCATGGCGATATTGCGCAACAGCGTTCTTCTCCCATCCTCTTTCATGTGTGGCCCCTCCCCCCATCCATATAGATGGGATTCCAAGAGCGCGTGAAGAGACAGCAGCTGTCGTGTGCCATACGATGGCCTACCTCTTTATACAGTGTAACACACTATAAATACTATATAGGCTACGCACACGATATACGTTTGTAGGATAGTTGCCAGTTTGAGCATCCATTGTAGAAAACGCCTTGTTCCTTTTTGACGCGTGAACGTTCAAACTCAAAGATTGGGAATATATTTATGTAAACAATCCATATTGGAAATAAAGAAAACAGCGTTTTGGTCATCATTGTACATTCTACTCAAGTAAAATAATTGAATAATAGTATAATGTTCCAAAAGTGAATTTCTTATCTATTATGTTTTTTTTATATTTTGATATGCAAACGCATTCTAAATGTACCGTAACCGGACTAGTAGTATATATGTTCCTAAAGAAATGTAGGCTATAGCTATATAATAACCAGTGACTCATGTTGGCGCCGAAAAGTAGCCTACTCTTTGTCCATCACTGCTCAAATAATGCAACAATTAAATGATTGCAGATATTTTTTTGCAAGACAAAATAATAATAAATAAGTATAAAGTAGGCATATGAATAAGAACTATGATATATATTTTTTAAATATTCATATAAAATTACTTTTAAATACAAGTATACAAATAGAAAAAGGAATTGTAGGGCTTGAAATCCTTTGCTGAATCCTACATTATGTCAAATCCAAAGCGGAACATGGCCTACCAAAAAAAAGAAAAAAATGAATGGAATCATAACGACCCGTTCTGTCTGTCTGCAGGTCAGCCGGTAATTCGTGCGTAATTCGGCACGTGGTCAGCAGTTCCGAGTGCGTATGTGCGTAAACAAAAGCACATTGTGGGTGTCAGCTCGGCAGACTACCTCGAGCTGGCGCGCAGAACGGTCATATCTAGCGGCTCTGGTCGACCACGGAACTCGATCGCGCACTGGATACACCGAGCAGCAAAGCGCCTAAGAAGACATGGGATAACTTTACCAATGCCCGCACTCGGTGGATTAAAACAAGTAATCATTACAAGCAGTACACGGAGATATAGGCTTTATTTTTTATTTTTTTTATTCCCTCAACAAAATCAAAATGTTAATGTGAATTTTTACGCAGCAAAGTCGATCTATCAGGATATTCTTCGATTTCCACACTAAAGGAAAATTCTACCGTTGGCAAACCATCTTCATTTATAGACTGCCATAACCTGGAGGTATAAGATACTTTTGAATGCATGATTCGCAGAATTATTTTGTTCCGAATCATTGTTGTTGATGTGTCACTCTGTTAACATTTGGTCTGTTTGCGTCTGTTTATGACTAAAACCTCGTTCGAATTGGTTACATTGAGAAACTTCACCCTGCGTAATGCGTAAATGTTCGACTCTTATTTTCCAGTGGCCATGCCGTGCGTCCAGACCCAGTGCGGTTCGTCTCCCCAGGGCGCCAGCCCCGCGTCGCAGCAGGGGGCCACGGGAGAACGCGGCGGTGATTTCCTCACGCCGGAGTTCGTCAAGTACAGCATGGACCTTACCAACAGCGAAATCACCGCCACGAGCACCTCGCTCTCCGGTTCCGCTTCGGGACTTGCTGCCCTGTCGGTGGACAATTACAGCAGCAGCTGCACTCCAAATCCGTACGACGTCATGAAGCCGGCGTGTGTTTTTGGGCCAATAATGCCCGTGCAGGCGGGGGAACCTGCGTGCGTCAAAGTCGAGGACGCCGCAGCCGCGCATCATCGATATCAATCAAATCCGCATCAAACGCACGAGACGAACGAGCCGTTTATCTCTGCCGGCTCGGGGTATCTGAGGCCACACACTGCGCTCGCGTCTAACTTCCACACTGCCGGCGGACACGTATGGGACGATTGTGCCCCCCACCAGGGGTTTCGCCAGGATTATTTTGCGGCAGTGCAGCGGAAAAACGCACTGTCCCGGTTCTCCCTCTTCTCCCTGAAACACAGCCAACACCATGGCAACCAAAGCTTCTCCGCGTGTCAGATGAAGTTCGACGGCTCGTTCCACGTGTCGATGAACCTGGACGTTGTGGGCGCGCGCCACCTGCCGCTCGAGGAGGGGGGCTCGGGGGGGATGTTGTCTGGTACCGACGCACACGAGAAGGCTCAGGCAGGCGACGCGGGGTTTCCACACCCGCTCCAGCTTTCCCACGCGCACGGACACGGGTCCCACCAGCACCACCACTACGCCGAATACCGTGGAGTATCGTCATCATTGTCTTCGGCGTCCTCGCCCCCCGGTAGAGGAGGCCCGCTGAGCGGGGAGGGGCTGTGCGCCGTGTGCGGAGACAACGCCGCGTGCCAACACTACGGTGTGCGCACCTGCGAGGGATGCAAGGGCTTCTTTAAGGTGCGCGCCAAATAGTCGCTGATTGCATACGCTTTGAGTGTTTTAACCGTCGACTTTTTTTTTCAAATGTCTCCAGGTCACCATTGTTATTCATAAACCTGTAATATCAAACATATCAAATGCGTATATAGGTTTCCCGGGATGGAAGTTATTCCCTTAACTCAACGAAACAATACGCGTCGGCTACATTTAGAAGGTCGACATGGATTGTTTATATAACTGGTCTATAATATACTATTTCAGACAAGTAATGAGATATATGGATGAACATGGGGGCTTTTGAATGTTATCCACTTTCAGTTCTCCAATTTAATTTAAAATGTATGTGTTGTTAATACCTTTCGTTACACCGTTATCAATATAGGCCTACAAATGACATGCATACGATTAGGCGATATAACTTTCCTCGGGTGGAAACGATAGAAGTGGTGCTGATGCTGCGTGATAACTGTTATGTGGATGAATATGGACTAATGTCAAGAAAAGGTCAACCTGCCCTTTTGGACCCCTAAATAAGATACTTTGCTTCGTCCGCACGTTTTAATCAGGAACCGTTAATTACGGGGTCAAAGTGTCCTTTGAAATGGTCCCAAACTCACGTGCCATGAATTCGAAAGAAGACAGAGGAAGACAGAAGTTGTTTTTCCATTACCGGACAGCGGAGACACTAGAAAAGGAGGGGTGTGGATGTGGTGGTGGGGGGCGGGGGAACACCCTCGGGTGTTCACTAAATTATGTGTCGTCATGACCCAGTATTTACCCCGTCCTTGCACTGTCTGCCTCTAGAATATGTTAGTGATTTAAATGCACCGATAGCTGTCTGTGACTTTCCAAGTGTACGAGATTTGGGAGTAGTGCTGCCAGTCACTCGACATCATGATAAAAATAAATAAAAGATGTTTGAAAAAAACACACCGAATTAACGATTGACATTCGCTCTTCTCTCCTTAGCGCACGGTCCAGAAAAACGCCAAATACGTGTGTCTGGCGGCCAGGAACTGCCCAGTGGACAAACGCAGGAGAAACAGATGCCAGTATTGTCGCTTCCAGAAGTGCCTTGTAGTGGGCATGGTGAAGGAGGGTGAGAGGCACACTGTTTATACGAGGCGTATACGATTACGCACGATGCGTAAAAGTGGTTAACGGGATTCCCAAAGTACCAAATTAAGCAGTGGTTTTTCCATCCTTGGTGCTCTCTAGTGGTGAGGACGGACGGGCTGAAGGGTCGACGAGGTCGTCTCCCGTCCAAGCCCAAAGCGACGCACGATCGATCGACGCCTCCCGCCATCTCTGTGCTCAGCGCGCTGGTCAGGGCGCACGTGGACTCGAACCCGACCGCCTCTCGTCTCGACTATTCTAAGGTACTGAACTAGGAATGGTGTCACTTAAACCCCTTTCAAATGGACATTATCATCAGTTATTGCAGTTACACATAAACGTACGTATTCACAGTCACGTTTTTCGCAATTTAACTTTTAGTTTCAAGCGAACCCGGGAAGTCCAGGAGAGGACGACGCGGAACACGTGAGGCAGTTCTACGACCGTTTGACCGGATCGATGGACATCATCCGCAGTTGGGCGCACAAGATACCGGGCTTTGCCTCTCTGCCAAAACACGACCAGGACCTACTCTTTCACTCAGCGTTCCTGGAGCTTTTCGTTCTGAGACTCGCGTACAGGTACATAGTCTCGATAGAAATATACCAGCGTGCACATTATTACTTTTTATGGCTTACTAAACGGTCCCTGCTGTCCCCTTCTCAGATCTAACCCAGAGGAGGGGAAGTTGGTGTTCTGTGACGGCTCGGTGTGGCACAGGTTGCAGTGTCGGCGTGGGTTCGGGGAATGGCTCGACGGAATCGTTGAATTCTCCGCTAACCTCCAAAGAATGGATTTGGACATCGCTACATTCTCTTGTATCTCCGCACTTGCCCTAATAACAGGTAAGACTACAAACATGAATGTATAGCCAGGCTACCGTCGGAAAACATATATGTATTTTAAACCGCTATTACTGCATTTTTCAGAGAGACGCGGTTTAAAAGAGCAAGGCAGAGTGGAGGAGCTTCAGAATACCATAGTGAAATGTCTAAAGAACTCTCTCAGTTACGTCGACGACGGGCAGTGTCGGCCGAATCACGTCTCCAAACTGTTGGAGACGCTGCCGGTACTGCGCACGCTGTGCACGCGAGGCCTGCAGAGGATATTCTACTTGAAGCTCGAAGACTTGGTCCCCCCTCCCGCCACAATAGATCAACTATTTTTGGACACGCTGCCATTTTAAGTTTTAAAGTTAAATGTTTTCCCGTTTTAAGCAATAGTTATATGGGCAACCGTTTCAACAGTTTTTCCGAAGATGCCGATTTGTTTCTTTTTTTGTCATTTTGTGGGGCAGGTCGTTCTGTCATCATGGCTCTTATCTTAATTGGTTGGAAGCATCCTTTTTCCAGTCAAATACAATACCGACATTTTCTCCTATGTTTACCTTATAAGTGTGTTATGAAGGTATTTCTTAACATAAGTGTATCAATGTCCTTGGCTCTTGATTTTGAACAAATTGCCGTTATGGTGCTCATGCAGTTATGCTTCCTTTGATAGATAAATAGACCTCCTGTCATTTTGTAATTTAGTCACAGAATAAAATGTTCTAAAAGAAATCTCCAAATCATTGGTTTTTATCTTTTTATTTGTATGTTTTTTTTCAAGTGTCTGCTGATATTTAAATTAGCCTATGTCTCAGAAGAGACGTTGAGTGGAATCATTTCATAGTTGAATAAATATGCCTATAGGCCAATTTAAATTAGACCTTGTCGTATCGAAAACATAGGCCAAATGGTATGCGTAGAATAAGTTTACAAATATATGAAGACTGATTATAAATAACAATAACTGCCTCTTTCTGATATACGGAGTGTATCAGAAAGAGGAATTAAATTGACTCTCTGGAAAACAAAGGACCTAAAAATACATCAATATATGGATCTATAACATGAAGTCTACTGGCCACTCTTAATGCCACATTGATACAGATGAAACACTAAACCGCTGGTAAAAAGCGAGAGTTCAGGCGTCTTACAGCCGCAACCGTTCCCTGCAATATGACGTTTCTCTGCATTCCGTCCGGGGTGATTGATTTTATTTTGTGTTAAAGGTCTCATAAAGACGATTACACTCCCAAGAAGGCATAATAGGGGCCCCGGTCGATGGGGAGAATATTCAATGCTCCGCACGATGTCGCACATGCTGTTGCCTAGAGATAAACCGATCGATACTATTGGTGAAGCGTCAAATTTATTCGGGCGACGTGGATGATGATTGGCAGGTCGCGTTGGCGGAACTGTGCCCATATTTAGACACACAGATAGATACACGAGGGAGAGACACATTACAAATGTTTGAGAGTAAAGCATCTGCATTTCAATTAACTATATTTGCCAAGTGTGTAGGCCTAACCCATCTTTATCAAACTCAAACCCATCGTCACTCAAAAGTGTTTCCATATTTCATATCACTAAATAAAAAAACAAATGTTGCTGGAAAAATACATCATATAAACCATAATCTTTTTTTCTTTTTTGAGACTTTGTATTTCTCGGTTATGTTTCCATTTGGCCTATAGTACATCTTATCTCAAGACCTCAATCCGCATTTTCCATTCTTTTTTTTTTTTCTTTTTACTCCTGACACATCTCCTGCATCAGCCCAACTTCAATACAGCTTAACCCTTATCGGGGGCCATCCAGGGACCCCCAGAAACCCACGGAGATACCACCTCCGTGGCCAGATTGAATTATGTCAATGAAAAAAAGAAAGAAAATATTATCTGGTGATAAAGAGTGTTTGAGAAGACCTCATTGAATATCAAAATGTCATTAGCGACATAGGTGCCTCAATGTTGCAAAAGTAGACAAATATGCATATTTCAGTTTAGTGAATCGTTATGAGCTCCAAACTGGAGTCTCCTATTATATGCATTATCTGCTCTGAGTGGGATTATCGTATTATGTAATCAAACCTTCTAGTTTAAATTGCAGAAGCACTATCGACTTGGATGTCCTGTACTCAAAAATAGGATTCTGTCCTATTGACGAGACAAAAACAGTTTTATTAATGTGAAATAACAACCTTTATATTTGGAAGAATCATAATAAAAGCATACCACTTCATTTCAGTGCAATGATAATGTTGATGTCAGGAAAGGTTGAGAGCCAACAGCTTAATTCAATACAATTTTCAGAGGCTAACTTCAAGGTGTGTTTTTACAACTATGTCAAGAACAATATAGTCAGCTTACAGGATCAACAGCATTGTATACAGGCCACGAGACACACACCCACACACATACACACGCACGCACACACACAGCATAATCCTTCAACCCTACATGTAGGAGCGTATATGCATGCATGTGTGTGTGTCTGTATGTGTGTGATACTGTCCGAATATAATCTTGTGTTTGTGTATGTGAGTGTGTGTCTGTGTTCATGTGTGTGGGAGATTGTGTTTGTATGCACTGCACACTCCTTAGAGAAGATCAAACATTGGTTTCTCAGTTTGCCTAATTGCGTTGAGTCTACGAGGGTTTGGGTGTGTGTATGTGTGTGTGTGTGTGTGGTGGTCCTGGGAGTTGTACTGGGGTGGCGGGTGGTCACCCTGGACACCGCGTCTGTATGCAGAGGGCGGGGAGCCAGACAGAAACACGGACAGAATATCTGATTGTGTCAGAAGTAAGGACTCATGTCCGTCAAAATGAGAGAGACAATGGTCGCCCGTCTTCTTTTGTTGTTCAAGTCATTTAACTCGTTTGCGCTTTGGATTTCAATGTGGTTGTTGTTTCAGAATGAGCGGTACATCATGCTTTTTTGCATTACTACTCATATTGTAAATATATTGTCCCGGTCTTGGAGGTTTTTATATGTTTTATCTACATTAGGCTACTGTCCTTCTTGAAAATAATATCTCATCTAGAACAAATTATTATTTTTTTACATTTGTTATTCATAAAGTACATATGGAGCGAGTCTTTCCACTTGTTGTAAAAGCAGTGAGGGGAACAGAAAGCCCTCCTCCAGTGTCAGAGCAGAGTTACCATACACGGGGGATGACAGACAGTCGTCATAAGTGACAGTTACACCTTAAGAAAATAGGCGGGAAAAAGCAGCGGAGGAGGGGGGGAATAGCTTAGGGTCGAAATACCATCAGAGAAACTATGATAGAAAAATGATCTCCTTCCCTCTTTGAGAAGACAAACAACCAACCGTTTCTCTCTCTCTGTCTGTCTATCTGTCTCTCTCTCTCTCTGTCCACTCAATGTTGTGGAGTAGGGGTCTGAAGGAGGAGGAGGAGGAGGGGGACACTTTAGGAGGATGAAGCTGTGGGAAGGCTCAGCAGGTGGTTGCTCTGAAGATTCTCTTTCTCCATCTGTCTCTCTGTCACTCTCTCTCGCCACACACATGGTTTATATAGATATGTCTCATGTCAAACACACACACACACACACAACATTGGCACCATTTTAAGCTGTCCAACAGCCCTGTCCCTAAACCACACTGTCACACACACACACACACACACACACACACACACACACACACACACACACACACACACACTACTTCTCCTATTCAAAAACATGTAAACATGATGTGAAACAATATGAATGGCAAAAGTTAAGAGAAGGAGACCCTGATTCTTTGTGTTTAGACCTGACTCTGAAGCCACCGATACATCAGAACCCTCAGAGGTTTCAAGTCCTATGTACATATGTTAATGTCAACGCATACATATGTTTGTTAGTTTGTTTGTTCTTAGTTTATATTTTGGCACACACACATAGACACTAAACAGAGCTAGAGTAGCACACAGTAGAGAAGGGAGAATATAATAGATAATAGAGTAAAGTACGATTTTGTCAGGTAGTCCTACAAATACAGTACAGTCGATTATAGTAGAGCATATGCATATAAAGTAAGGTAAAGGAGGCTAATGAATAGAGTAAAGTACACAGACTAGACATATAATAGAGGCTGTATTATGTCTACTATATATGTATATTTATTTCTGTATTGTATTATGTATGTATTTTATTTATAACTAATACAAATCTATATTTCGAATTCATACCATCTTTGATTGATCAAGCTGTAACTCCTTGAATGAATTCACACACGGTTGTGAATACATAATCACACTATAAAGATCTTCGAAGATCGCCGCTGCGCAGTGAAGACTCAACAAGACCTGAAAAAGAAGGAAAGGAGGGCATCCAGTGGTTCAAAAGCAGATTTACAGTTTGTGATTGGATTTATGTCGCTGGTGTTTCGTGCCAGAAATCTTACTTCCTCTTCTTACTTTTAACACAAAAGTTGTAGCTTCAGAACCACAATACGTGTTAGTTTCATACAAATAAGGATTTACCAATTTACAATGCCTACTGTATACTAGTAGCTAAACTAACATAGCGACGTGCATCAAATAATACACTATTATTTAATTAGTTCTTGCATTTATCATAAACGATATCCAACATAGTTAAAAGGCGATTGTCATGTCATTGATTAAACATATTTACTTCGTTTTTCAAATGTCCCCCCCACCCCTGTAAATTAATCAGTACATCCGGATTCTTGAGCGTAGCACATCCGGGTTCTTGGGCGCAGAACATCCGGGTTCTTCAGAGCAGCACCATCCGGGTAATCGGCCCTTGTGTCATGCCCCCGCCCTTTTTTTTTAAATGAAAGCAGCACCGGTAAATTCAAATTTTAAGCACTTTGCCGATTAAATAGCTTAAAATAATACACTGCATTGCTTTTTATCTATTAGGACCCAAAATCCTATAGCCAGTCATGCAAACAATTATGTCGTTGCCGATTACCGTTCGGCAATAAGAGTTGATGAGTGTCCCTTCAGGCTCCATCTATCAAAGTGGACGAACAACCCTACCCAGCGGCCGCAGTGGTCATCATAACCCTAACCTTACCCTCTCTGCGAATGGCCTGAAGCCACAAATCTCTCATTTTTCATTCTCCCTTTGGGTAAGTATCGAAAACAGATTTTATTGATAGATAGATAGATAGATAGATAGATAGATAGATAGATATATTGTTTGAGGTGCAAAATACGACGCATCAGCTTTCAGTCATGGTGCTACTAGTTTTTCAAATTTGGCACCGGCCCTTTTACGGCGCTTGTTTTCATCCAAAAGGGGCGTGGTCGTTCTGACGATAGGGAAATGACGTCTGCCTACTATCACGCGTCAAGTGGCTCCACCCCCCAACCCCTCCACAGTATAAAGAACAAAGCGCGCTGCGCCAACACCATGACATTCTCACGGGGACCTCATTATAGGTGCGTTGTGAGACTTTGTACTAAGAACAGCATTTTTTTCCCTCGACGTTGACCAAAAAAGAAACAGTAAGACAAAATGGTAAGTTGTTATATTTTCCGTTCTTCTCGACTAATTTCAGGCTTTTTTTCAGCCATTTCCTTTTAAACAGGTCAGCAGAAGACATCTGCGTTTGTGGGTGAAGGGGGAAGGGAGATGTGATACATTTTTTTGTTAAAAGGGGTTTTGTTAAGATTATACTATGCATAACATATTTTACACAACGTTGGACCATCAATCCTGTATTTCCCTGTTCTGTATTCCGTTGTACACCCGGCTTCATACAACAACAAAAAAATGCGCCCATGACGCAACTGACTGCGCCTTTTTTTTCTCTCGTGGTCCCAACTTGTGATCAAGTTTGCAATCTACTTTGACGCACACCGCAATAAAAGGGCCCTTCTATGGGACCCCATAAAGGGAAGGCACTGCATCGATCTATGCGTCATATAGTTCGCCGCGCTCGATGTCAGCTCTATAGACTAAAAATATGCCATTTAATGATCTGGGATGGTGATGTGGCCTCCATCAGATTTCTGCATTTGTAGTTCTAATAGTGACCACTCGGGGACATGGCAAACGCCGACAGAAGCGTTTAAAATTTGCTGGGACAGCCCACGCCTATTATAATGATTAACACATAAAGGTATAGTCTCCCATAGTCTACCACCATATGTCGTGCACCTGCTATTTAAAGCCATATGCCGATGGTTTTAATTTAATGCTTGCGGGTTTTAGTCGTGTAATGGCCGACAACGGCGTCATACCACCCCACTCGTGGAGCATGGAAAAAAAAAAAAATCTAAAATGTATAGAGTATGCAACTTGTAAGATTGGGCTCAGTGGGGTTACAACACATTATAAAATAAATGAGACGGAAAGGAGGATAGCATTCCCCGGGGGATAAACGTACAAGATAAACTACCACATGATGAAGGATTTGTGGACTCGTGATTAACGGATAGAAAAGAGGGAGGGGGGGGGGGGGGAATTATTATTTTTGTAATCTCAAACTATCGCGTAAACTGTAATCGGGCCTATGGGCTCAGCGGGCGCATTACTTTCCCTGCTTATCGAATTACTTTGTCACTGATAAATAAACTCCAATTTAATTAGATAATTGATTATTCACTAGATGGTACATCTACTTGTAATGTAGATTATTGACTTGTCAAGACAAGAGAGGAAACACTTGATTTAAAAAAAAAAAAAAAAAGCACTATTCAAAGTGCGCACTATAACAAAATCAGCGGGTGATTTGGGCCTCATGAGCTGCTGCGCGCGTTTTTCTAGGGGCGTGTGTAGGACCGCTATGGTGAAGTTGGTAGTTGCACCAAAATGTGTGACGCATCGAATTATCTGTTCTGCTCTGTATCTTATTTTAATGTCATTGGCTTAAGTTTTGTTTCGTTAACGAGGGCGAAATTGTATATTTGCTGGGCCGTTTCTTTTTTTTTTTTTTTTTTGTTCTCACTTCCTAATTTGCCATGAATGTCTTCCGTTAATTCGTTCCACATGTAGATACTTTTTGTAGTCATTGTTACATACAGACTGTTAGGTTTTAACAGAATTGCTGACACTGGAGCATAGAATGTTTATCTATGTTGGGCCAATAAATTACAAGATAGTCTGTCCGTTGACAACAGTTGACCGTTGGTACAGGTTTCTGTTGCAATATGTACATCTGCATTTGGTGACCTAGACAATTTTGCGGATGTGGTTAATTGACAGTTGGCTTAACCAGACTGCAGACCTAAGGACCCCAGTGTCTGTTAATCCTTAGAGGCACCCCCTTTAAAAGTACAGAAAAGGCTTTTATATAAAGCGCATTCATAAAGATTAATTTAATGAACCCATAATATGATTTAACTTGAGGGCATAAAGTACTTTGACTCTCGAAAGAAAATGACTCGGCTCTTTGGAAAATGACTAATTACACACACTACAACTGTTGATTAATATAAATCACTTGTCTGTTGAATAAAGAACTTGAGTTGTTTTCTCATCCCAGTCCACCACATCATAAGTGGTTTTTGTCCACAGATGGAGTTATGGTTGTTTAACAGTTGTCATGTCCTGATCAAAGCCCAAATTAAAATGGCTGTCCTGTCCCTAAAGCTCCATGGGAGGTCATTAAACAGATCAGTGGCCCTTTTATAGACC
Source organism: Molva macrophthalma (assembly GCA_027123675.1). NCBI lineage: Eukaryota > Metazoa > Chordata > Actinopteri > Gadiformes > Lotidae > Molva > Molva macrophthalma. The sequence continues at coordinate 15,496,461 of JAOPJO010000118.1, read as the reverse complement.
CACAGTCATCTAGTCCCACGGCCGCAGAGGAATAGTATTGTATTCAGAACAATGCATTCACTGTTGGTCGCTTTGGAAGAAAGTGTCCACTAAATGACCGAGTGGAAAATGGAAGAGCCATTGTAGCTGGACAGGCTTTTCCGGGCGGTGGGGGGAGGGCCAAAATTACACTCCCTTAAATTGCTAGCCTTGGATATTGCCTGTGTGCCAATACTTGGCCCGTTCAGCCTTATTTGACGTGACTGTGCAATATCACCCACCCAACTCCTTATACCCCTCCCTCGCCGTGATGACAAGGCACTAACGGGGACATGGATAGCAACGGGGCTAGCTGTAATGGGGTCTACGTTCATAACGGGGGACAGGGGTGGTAAAACAAGATGGTCAATGTGGTGAGCTGGTGCTGCACATGAGTCGTGTCTTGTAAACTAGTTGTAAACACTGCAGTGGTGTTGTAAATTCACTTGGCTTTAATGTGTGGTGCATCACTAAACGTTCCGTCATCCCCTGCTCCGGGGTTACAATGGGCATATTGAGAACATCTGGAGATTTAGGAAGGGGGGGGGTTGAGTGGTCTATTGAGAGACTTGGATAGCGTCAAAAGTTCCCCATGGGTCGCATCCGGTCATGCTTCTGTCTCCTCAGCGAAGGGGAAACACCCTTTGGGTATGTGTCAGTGGGGGGGGGGGGGGGCGCGCCCCGGGGGGGGGGCGTGCAATAAAGACTTTGTTGTTTTCTGGAAACGAAAGCAACGGTTTAAAATAATGAAGAGCTTATTATGAAATGCAAAACCCCCACACACGCACGCATGCACCCACGCACGCATGCACCCACACACACACACACACACACACACACACACACACACACACACACACACACACACACACACACAC
>JAOPJO010000118.1:15484686-15495465 GCA_027123675.1 Molva macrophthalma | reverse complement strand
GGGGGGTCGCCGGGTCGTTGGCGCGCCTGGGAGCCCGTCAACCCGTCCCCATGGGTCGCTCCCGGTCATCCCTGGGTCCCCCCCGCCCTCGGGAAACACCGTGTGGTTTTTTCATCGTCCCCCCCCCCCCCCCCCCCCATTTGGCTGGTATAGTTTGGTACATGGGATGATTACCAGAGTTTAAATGTGCTAATTATAGTGCATATGGCTTGGTGCAATTTACTACATAAATTATTGCAAAGTACCATTTCTAGAAAATCTGTCAGTCGTGTTCTCCTTTTATATTATATATATTGAGATACCAACACTCGTTTGGTATTTCTGGCTACGATTTAGGAAATGCCACAGTGGGGTGGGGAAGTTCTTCAGCTTTTCACATATTGTAGCTTGTCAAAACCGATGCTTACTATGGTACTAGTTAACACGGTAGTGCTACACTCTGTACTGTAGGTCTACTCAATTCATTGTAAGAACTTTTTTTTTTTTTTTTCCATTTTGTCAATGAATTTGAAGTGTTGCATTTCATTGGACCACACTAACGTCTAACGCTTCCCGTCTCCAGCGTGAATGCATCTCCGTACACGTGGGCCAGGCTGGCGTCCAGATGGGCAACACCTGCTGGGAGCTGTACTGCCTGGAGCACGGCATCCAGCCCGACGGACAGATGCCGTCTGATAAGCCCAACGTGGGCTACGACGACTCCTTCACCACCTTCTTCAGCAACACCGGGGCTGGGAAGTACGTCCCCCGCGCCGTGTTCGTAGATCTGGAGCCCACTGTTATCGGTAAGTCGGCAAGCTGAGATGGATGGGGATGTGTGTATATATATTCTGTCTGAACAATTCAAATGAATAGTGTAGTTTGTTAAATAGTTTGCAGTATTTGGTAAATATACAAAACGAGGGCAATGTAGGGGATGTTGTGCTGTAGTAATGACTACTAGTTTAGACAAATGACTGGTTTAAAAAAACATGATGGTTAGATGTTGCGGCTAGCTATAAATGTTAGATGTAGCTTTAGCATTTAGCCATTGCAGTTGGCTTAAGTTAATGAGGACTAGTTTAGAGAATTGCTAGAAGGTTAATGGGTGGTTCTGAGAATTGAGCTCACTTCTGGTGGTTTAAAATGAACTGCCAAGTTCCATGGCATGCTTGCATTAACACGACGGGCCTCTCCTCCTCAGATGAGGTGCGCACAGGGTCATACCGGCAGCTGTTCCACCCAGAGCAGCTCATCTCGGGGAAGGAGGACGCAGCTAACAACTACGCCCGCGGTCACTACACCATTGGCAAGGAGCTCATAGACTCTGTACTAGATAGGATTCGCAAACTGGTAAGGCTGAGGGGAAATTTCCTATTCCATAATTGAATCGAGCCTCTCGTGTAGCATTGGTTTTAACGTGATTCGGGCGGTAAGGCTAGCGTCCACATTGAAATATCAGTTTTAGTCTAGTCCAAAGTGCATTCAAATGATTTCACCCAGATGTATCGCTGCTACATGGACCAGCCTACCCACTGCACTACTGACTCGTAGGCGTGAGCCATCATCGTGCTTCTGGGTGGGCACTACCATTTTGTGATGTCCCCAATGGGTCGATTTTGAAACCACTCATTATGGCCGAGCCACCGCTCTCTGGGGTTCTTTAACGTTCTCTTCTACATCCAATTTGAAACAGGGTTTCCATGTTTTTCTCATTCTGTCCCGTAGTTGAATGTTAATGGTTGCCGTCCTTCTCTCCCCAGTCCGACCAGTGCACAGGTCTCCAGGGCTTCCTCGTCTTCCACTCCTTCGGTGGGGGAACGGGCTCCGGCTTCACCTCCCTGCTCATGGAGCGTCTCTCCGTTGACTTCGGCAAGAAGTCCAAGCTGGAGTTCGCCATCTATCCCGCCCCCCAGGTGTCCACCGCCGTGGTTGAGCCCTACAACTCCATCCTCACCACTCACACCACCCTGGAGCACTCCGACTGCGCCTTCATGGTCGACAACGAGGCCATCTACGACATCTGCCGCAGGAACCTGGACATTGAGCGTCCCACCTACACCAACCTCAATCGCCTCATCAGCCAAATTGTCTCCTCCATCACCGCCTCCCTGCGCTTCGACGGCGCCCTGAACGTGGACCTGACGGAGTTCCAGACCAACTTGGTGCCCTACCCGCGTATCCACTTCCCGCTGGCCACCTACGCTCCCGTCATCTCCTCGGAGAAGGCCTACCACGAGCAGCTCACCGTGGCGGAGATCACCAACGCCTGCTTCGAGCCGGCCAACCAGATGGTGAAGTGCGACCCTCGCCACGGCAAGTACATGGCCTGCTGCCTGCTGTACCGCGGAGACGTGGTGCCCAAGGACGTGAACGTGGCCATCAGCAACATCAAGACCAAGCGCTCCATCCAGTTCGTGGACTGGTGCCCCACCGGCTTCAAGGTGGGCATCAACTACCAGCCCCCCACGGTGGTGCCGGGAGGGGACCTGGCCAAGGTGCAGAGGGCCGTGTGCATGCTGAGCAACACCACGGCCATCGCCGAGGCCTGGGCGCGCCTGGACCACAAGTTCGACCTGATGTACGCCAAGAGGGCCTTCGTCCACTGGTACGTCGGGGAGGGCATGGAGGAGGGGGAGTTCTCCGAGGCCAGAGAAGACATGGCCGCCCTGGAGAAGGATTATGAAGAGGTGGGCATTGACTCTTGCGAGGAGGACGAAGAGGGCGAGGAGTATTAGGATGTCTTGACGGGACAGCGGAGAGGGGAGAGCGAAAAAAAACCACGTATAGCTATTATTGTACGGATGTGGCTGCCTTTACCTATACCGGTATGGAGGTGGTAAAAGCAGCCACGTTTGTTAGCCAACAAATTGTTCAAACAACTGGACATGTTATTTAAATGAATAATGTTTGCGTTTTTTTGTTTTCAACAAGTTACTGCCATGCAGAAATTCAGCTAAACAGACTCAATCCCATGGCGTTTGGTTCTTTTTAGTTATGCCCATACTATAATTCTTCAACTTGGAGAGCTGTATCTGTAACTCGTTTTTAAATAAAAAAATGTTAATAGCTGAAATCAATTCTCTGATTCTTTCCTAGTTTGAAGAAATGCCGTCTCTGCGATTGGGGAAACAATTTAGTTATATTAAAATACATAACCTCTAGTTGGAAGTAAAGGCCCATAAATGGTTTTAATAGTTTGCAAGTGGGTTGCTGTGGGAGTGGAGGGGGGGAAAGCACAAATGGCATCATTGGCTCACATCAGCCAAATATAGATGTCATGCATCTGGAATCCATTTCCCAGAATTGTACACGATAGTGAGATACTGCTTATTACCACAAGATGGCACTGCTACCTTAACAGAGCTCTAAGCCTTTCACGTACAACGTTTGTATTTTAGTTTATTTTACTTTAATCATGGGTATTCAAACAAAAACTAGCAACTCTGTACAGCAGTTTAACATACTTTTCTCAAAAGAATCAAGACTGTTTGTCTTAAATATTTAATAGTAAAAGACTCAAATACAACATCCATAATGACCCTTGCAGTGCTTTCAATGCAAGAAAAACATGACCCCATCATACTCTAGAGTTTGAAACTTATTCTGAAAAGTTTGACAGATTGGAGTTGCAAAATGTCAATGGTGTTTGTGTTCCAGTGATGGTAAATAAGTATTGTATGGTTGACCTGACTAGAAGACATTTAAGGATGTATTATGAGCACTACCACTTTCCATACAGTAAGCATGGTAGTGTACAATGACCCTTATGACACAAACAACTCCCTAATAAACAGTGGGTTTAATTTATATCAAAACACACATTTAACACATCTTCAAATAATGTCAGTTTTAAAATTCTAATGGAATTGCTTGAAGAAACTCAGATTTTATGCTTTGTCCACGTCATGGCAATAATGGAAACTGATTTGTCTTGTATAGTTGGAGAACTATTGCTATTAAACGTGAGCAGAAGCGCAGTGGGAAGTCACCATAACTAATGGCTTATCAAATAGGAATTTGCGGTGGTATTGGTCTTGAAAGACTGCTGTATTTATGAACCTTGTGAGTTTCCTAATCTTCTAAACAATGCAGCTGTCGCACACGTTGGACTTGGTAGGGTGCAGTGCACAGAGGGAAGAGTGACACAAACACACTCGCTCTATTCCCAGATTCTGCAACACTGGTTTCACTGTTTAGAAGTTGGGATCACAAAGGATTTGTCGAATATTAGCAGCTGCTTCCCAAGTGCAGTTTGATTCGAGCTGAAAGAAACTTTTTTTTTTTACTCTGTCCATTTGACACTATGCTACTGGTAAAAAATACTTTACATTATGACACACGCACACAAAGAAAAAGGCACAGTAAATAATAACATGCACAAAAAACTCAAATGACACGTACACACATACCCACACACACAGGCACACGTGTTCAGACTTTGCAGAACTCCGAACTTGACCTCGTCTCAGTCTTCATCCTGCTGTAGTCTTGGCGACGGTGATGAGTCAAGCAGGCATCCTTTAAAGTAGCCAATCAGACACTGAGTGAGTTGCAGCAGGCTGCCTGGCGACAGGAAGTGGCCTTCATCTGGATAAATCTGTAAACAAACACAAAATTAAAAGATGAGGTCAGTTTAGGAGGAAAATACCTGACAAATTTTCATATTTCCGCTCTAGAGAATTTCATTCTGAAGAATTTTCAGGCCTAAAATGAAGGCCTTTTCGAATAGGCAATGTGAAAAATCAGAATTTCAATGTTCATGTTTAATCAGCACCATACCACATCTTTTAAAGTACTTTAAATTTAATTAAGGTATAATTTTGAAGAAAGTGGATGAAATCTGTCATTCGCATTCAAATCATTTCGGTCACACTCTACCGTAAAAAGAAAAGTGCTTTTGTTCGCTGAGACAATTATAACAAAAAAATGAGGCCTAGTTTCTCTCTGTTTAATGTTAAAGGGCAAATTCGTAATCCAAATGAAATTGTGAATATATAGTCAAACTAAAACCCCACTGAAACTGAATAAAGGGCCCCTACTGGAATCTACAAATGTAAAACCGAAATGCCAATATACTACAAATAAGAACATCGTCACACCAATGAGTGCAGAGAGGTACAGAGAAGCAGTAAAAGCTGAGACTGGAACCAGCCTGTAGACCTGCATGCTGTAGTTGGCACCGATCCTGATCAAGCGTCTGATGAGCTCCGCAGAGTGCTGGAAATGAACGTTGGCTGGAAGGGAAACAGCATGACATTACTGTTATTTCATGAACTTATTTTACTTACATCACACTATGGTGCTATTTAAATGGGTTACACAACTGGAATGAATGTGAATAATGATACTACCAACAGGTTAATGATTTTGAATATCAGAAACAGTCATGTTCCACTAACATAAGCAACACAATGAACTAGTTATATTGAATAATAATACATTGATTCTAAAGGAATGGTTCCAATGTATCAGGACTGAAGACGAGGGCCATATATCTATATATTTACACATATGTACAGTATAAGTATGTATATGAATGTATATGTATGTATATGATAATATATGTATATAGACACTGTATATGTGTATGTATGGGCTCAGTATATGTTGTATATCTTCAATGCAGTATATAGTGTATGTGTGTTTAAGTATATTTCCAGTCCTATTGTTCACGTATATGTGTGTGTATACCTTCAGTATGTACATATGGAGAGTAACATTATATGCATGTAATGTGTGTTGCGTATTCCCAGTGTGTGTGTGTGTGTGTGTGTGTACCATCAGCTGTCCCGTGGGCCAGTAGAAGTCCCCCACTGGGCGAGGACCTCAGGTTGGGCAGGACTTGTGTTGCCTGGACAAACGCACAATCAACACACACACAATCAACACACGCACAATCAACACACGCACAATCAACACACACACAATCAACACACGCACAATCAACACACGCACAATCAACACACACGCGGTTGACACACGCAATCGTAAACAACACCTTGAAAAGCACGGCATCAAGCGCACAAATCGGTTCGAATATTTTGTAAAACCTTGGCGCCTGGCGAAAAAGCATCGTGCTTCAATTCTGTTCCTAAACGTACGCAAATTCAGACTATGGATATTTTGGACGCTTAACCTCAGACGTGTGTGTGTGTGGCTGGAGACCGGTGAATAGTAAACGTAATGGTAAATCTGGATCTGTTCAAACGGCTGCGTCTCTGTACGAAGCAGCCTGCGTGAACACCTGAGGGAGCAAAGTAGAGAGCATGATTGGGGTGTGATTTTACACCTTTTACACCTTGGTCAGTTTCTCTCTTTCTCTCTCTTATATCTCTCCCTCCCCCTACCCCCCCTCTCTCCCTCTGCCCCCCTCTCTTGCTCTCTCTCTCTCCTCCTTTTCTCCTCCCTCCTCTCTCTTATCTCCTCTCTATCCCCTCCCCTCCTTCTCTCTCTCCCTCGCCTCCCTTCACTCTCTCTCTCAGAGGACAAGGGCGACCAAGCCAATGACGTGAAGGTGGTTAGGGGGGGGGTCCTAATCGACGTTTCATTTTCCGGCCAGACCGCCGTGTGAAACGAGCGGGGGGGGGGGGGGGCGGCCCCCCCCCCGCCCACGATCACTGGCTCTCTGCCAGGTTCCCTCTGGAGGGAGACGTTGTGAAGAACGGATGGATGGAAGTAAACAGTGTAGGTAGAGAAAGAAGCAGAAAGGGAGGGGGCTCCTGGCTGATCCACAGGGGAGCTTTGGGGCAACGAGAAGGACGAGTTGGCAGAAGGATGCAGGATGGGATACGACAGAGAGGTGGACTGGAGAGGAGTGGAGGGCCGGGAGTGATGGAGAGGAGTGGAGAGGAGTCAAGGGCTGAAGTAGAAGAGTGGACTGATGCAGAGAAGTGGTGGGATGGAGAGGTGGAGAGAAGTGGAGATAAGATTCAAGGCGAGGAGAGGTGGAGTGGACAAAAAAGAAAGGGTGGAGAGGAGGGGTGGAGGGGGAAAAGAGAGGAGGGTGGAGAAGAAAGAAGAGGAGGGTGAGAAGGGTGGGGAATAAAGGAGTGGAGGGTGGAGAGGAAAGGAGAGAAGGCTGGACAGGAGAGGAGTGGTGGAGATGAGTGGGGGCTGTAGTGGGAGGAAGAGGTGGAGAAGAAAGGAGAGGAGGGTGGAGATGAGTGGAGGTGGAGAGGGTGGAAGAGGGGGAGAAGAAAGGAGAAGGGGAGAGGAGATGAAAGGAGAGGAGGCTGGAGAGGTAGAGAGGAAAGGAGAGGAGTGGTTGGTGGATTGGGAGGAAGAGGTGGAGAAGAAAAGTTTGACAGTTGGAGAGGAGTGGGGGTGGAGAGGGAGGGAGAGGTGGAGAATGAAGGAGAGGAGGAGAGGGGATGAAAGCAGCGCAGGGTATAGAGGACTGGGGTGGGTGAGAGGTCATTAGCCTAGATTAAAGTGACGTGAAGGTGGAAAGAAAGCAAACAAGGACATCAAAGAATCGCAGAATCTCTTAATAAAATGTATTTAAGTTGCTTCTATCTGAAAGCAATCATGAATTTCATGTCCATGTGTTTAGTAGGTGATCATTCCGTCAAATAGCCCGTTTTCGGGAAATGGACATTGCCTTCTTTTCGTAGTTGAAATTCGGGTTCTACTTGTGAACCTCTGAAAGTGTCACCAGATTACTCCTTCTATCCTGGAGGTTATCACTTACAGAACTATGTGCTATTTAACAAAAAGGAAGACAATAGTCTCTCACTGTATTGAAAGTCTATGGACAATAAACAGCAACAGCATCTAAGCATCGCAAAGCGCTCTAATATAACAATCCCAAGAGACGAACAGTAGACAGAAAACTGCTGGACAGAAAACTGAACGCTTCACATTAAAAACAATCATACTGCAGCAACAGCACCCTCTCTGGTAAACCAAGAGGTACTGCAGCAGCTGTCCCTGTGTGTCTCTCTCTCTTGTGCTTGCTTCTTCCCCCTCCCCTTGTGGTCTGATGTCTGTGTCTCTGTGTTCCAGGTGGGTGGCCGGGGAGTGGGGGGGCTGCTCGGTGACTTGTGAACGGGGCTTCCAGCGGCGCGAGGTGGCCTGCATGTACCAGCTCCAGAACGGCTCCCTCATCCACACCAAGGACCTGTACTGCCAGGGGGACAAGCCCCCCGTGCTGCAGGCCTGCGAGGGCCGCCTCTGCCTCACCATATGGGAGGCCTCCGAGTGGTCCAAGGTGTGTGGGAGGACAAACGCATGCATGCGATCATGTTAAGTGTGGTGCTGTCCCCGTCCGCAGTTGAGGAGCACACAGGAGACGGGGGGCAGAGCATTTGGGATGAATGTTTTGTTCAATTACTTTGGTGGCTGAGGATTTGAGCCTCGGCTTAAATATTACGTGCAACCTTTTTTTTTGTGTGTGTTTTGCTCTATGTCAGTCGGTCGGTCGGTCTGTCTGTCTGTCGGTCTGTCTGTCTGCTGCCTGTCCGTCTGTCTTTCTGTCCGTCTGTATCCACTGTCTGACTGTCCATTTGTCTCTCTGTCTATCTGTCTGCTGTCTGTCTGTCTGTCCATCCGGCTGTGTCCATCTGTCTGCCTGTCTGTCTGTCTGTCTGTCTGTCTGTCTCTCTGTCTGCTTCTCCACCTATGGGGTATGCACAGAGGACTTGACTCCACCGCTCCCTACATTGCGTTCGTTTTTTGAACTATTAGAACTTAATATGTCATATAATTCATATTGCACTAGTACTGTGATGCTTTGTGCAGATGCAGACGCAAACCTTAAACTTCTGTGTCTAGACGGTGTGGTCAGTGTAGCAGTAAAGTGTGGCAGTAAAGTCATTTGAGCATGAGATGAGCATAAATTACTTTAGAAATGTTAAGAAGCAGCCTAGGTCTTCTGAAAATATTTAGCATCATTACCTTAGCATATTGGACGGGTAACACATTCAGACGTTAAATCAATGAGCTAACCCGTACAACATGTGTTGCTGGTTTTGTGCTTATATGCACCCAGTTTCAGCAGAACATACAGTATCAGTTGTGGACCCATTTTTTTTTAGCCTCTTCCTTCGTCTTCTTTTGTAATAGTCTTTTTTTGTGCTAGTGGGAATAATAACCAAAAGGCTTCTTCTCTCTCATAAATCACTCATCCCCCCTCCCCACGCTCTCCCTCTCTCCCTCCCTTCTCCCCATCCATTCTCTCCTGTCTAGCCTTCACGCCTCCTCTTCCTCCCTCCTCTCTCTCACCCCCTCCCTCCCTCCCTTCTCCCCATCCATTGTCTCCTGTCTAGCCTTCACGCCTCCTCTTCCTCTTTCACCTCTCTTTCTCGCTCCACCTCGCCTTCTACATTCCCCTCTTCCGTCGATACGATACGATACAATACGTTACAGTGAACCGAATGACCCCTACAGGGGAACCTACACGGCAGCACATTCACGTACGGCAATCACAACCAGCCATGACAGTTGGTACACAAGCAGGCGATATGCTCGGCGATATACGCGCACATCCAATTTCTTGCAGGTGCAGGGCAAGTGAGGTAATGAATAATTCCAATGAAAGAGGGTCGGCGTGCTGAATATATACATCGCTCCCAAGGTGTTTATCTTCCACAATAAACGTTTTTGATCACATTGGATGTCCGTCAGACAGAGATGCACACACACACACACACACGCACACACACACACACACACGCACACACACACACACGCACATCTCGTAGCTGGTACATAACGCTTCTCCTCTTCCCACTCTGTTTGTTGTGCACCCTTCAGTGTTCGTCCGACTGCGGGGCGGGGGTGCGCAGGCGTTCCGTGTCCTGCACCAACCCCCAGGGGCTCTGTGACCCCCACTCCCAGCCGGCCCAGCAGGAGCCCTGCGAGGACCACTCCAAGTGCTACGAGTGGAAGACCGGGGAGTGGTCAAAGGTGAGGGACGGGCGGGGACGGGGGTCATACATGCACATACACACACACACACACACACACACACACACAGGCCCTCCTGTTTACACTACCCTGGCATCCATAGAGGAATTGCAAACTGCAATTTGTCTGGAACCTCTCCGTTCATTTTCGATTTCCAAAAGGCGTCACCAGCGGGCGCAGACCAAAAAAATGCCTCTGGACGCAATTGGACAGGCCTTCAACCAATCATAGCAACGGAAACGGGTGACGCAGCGCTGAGCGACGAAAAAACATATTTCCTCTCAACAATAGCTTTAAGTGCAGTCGTCTGTTCTTCTTTTAGTGAAAATATACCGTCCAGTTCGTTTAATACGGTCTCGATAGCGTCATCAACAGACCGTTCTACATCAGCGGCAGCCATCTTTGTTGTTGTTGAAAAAAATGCCTCTATGGCGCTCCCCTGCACCGTCATCGTATTTATCCCACCTTATATCAGATAAACAGTTGTGATTGGTCGGACTATCTCATACCGGGCAGAAATCGTTTTGTACGGGAGGGGAGCCAGACCGTATCTGCAGAGCAAAAGAAACAAGAGATTTGTTTGGTTCGCAGGCTATGTTTACACAAGAGAATAACTTGCATTCTGTGACCGTTTTTTTTGGGGTATTTTGATCTGTATCTACATTCAAACGCTCATCTGTTTACACAGAGGCCACAACGCACTCACAACCGTCTCGGCCTGTTTACGCGCAAGGGGTGGGGGCGCTTACGAGAGATCCCCCCCCTTGAAATGTGCACACACACATAGGTTTCATCCCCGCTTGAAATGTGCACACACACACACATAGGTTTCATCCCCGCTTGAAATGTGCACACACACACACATAGGTTTCATCCCCGCTTGAAATGTGC
>JAOPJO010000118.1:15336447-15348702 GCA_027123675.1 Molva macrophthalma | reverse complement strand
CTCTCTCTCACTCTCACACACACACACACACACACACACACACACACACACACACACACACACACACACACACACACTCATTATAGTCTTATCAAAGTGTTGTTCTGATACGACTATGGTGGCATTTCTTCCCTGCGTGCACCATCATGATTTAGGATGGGGGGGGTGGGGATATTAGCTGTGTGTTATAGGTCATCGTCCAAATGGCGCGAGTGTCTCTTCTGGTCTTCTGGTTCCCCCCACTGACCTTTTCCTGCGTCTCCGTCGCCAACGGGATTAGAGGACGGCAGAGCAGACATCAATGACCTGCACACACCTCTCTCTCCCCATCTTTCTCTGTCTGTCTGTCTGTCTGTCCATCTGTCTCTCTCTCTCTCTCTCTCCATCTCTCTCTCTCTCTCGCTCTCTCTCGCTCTCTCTCGCTCTCTCTCCTCACTACTTTTTAAATGACACGGCCTCTCCTCTCTCTACTTCCTCTCTTTAAGGGTGACCTTTTTCATTCCCCATCCTCCATCTCTATCCCTCTCTTCCACACAGACACACACCGGTCACACACAGGCACGTGGGCTCAGGTAATAGGTGTGAACCCATTTGGACGAGTGTCGTCTGGTCGAGACAGATGCCAGAATGATCTGACAAAGTTTGGACAGTGGATCCCCCCCCCCCCACACACACACACACACACACCAGTTCACACCGTTCTTGGTCTAAAAAACAAACTGCCGTTACCCCCTTCATATTCAATAAATTAACCCCAATCTCAGCTAAATCTGTCTTTGAAATAAATTCAATTTATATTTACAGAACAGCAAATCCTCAGACAAATGATTGATAACACTGTATGTAAGGGTACATAAGTTAACCAATAATTAACACTAAATAATGTAGCAATCACCATTAACAAATAAAATAATAACAGTGAATTAACAGGTAACTAACTAATGGTCTAGTAATCATTCACTAATGGTGTTCATGTTTACTAATGTTGTTCATGTTAACTAAGGTATTAATTCATACATCATTGAATAGGGTTCACCATAACCCCTATGCTAATGCTATTTAATGATGCTTATTACTGCATTAACTCATGTCAGTTAATGGTTCATTAACGTACCAATATTGTAAAGTGTTTCCTCAATGTATCTCACGTAAGCTATTTAAAGACAGACCTTGTTTCTGTCATTTGACCCGTCAGCTAGAGCAAATTCAGATTTGATGGTCGGCGTGATGCGCAGATTGTCATGTGGGAAACACTGGGTTAGGAGATGGACAGTTTCATGTTTTCTCAAGTGCCCCGCCATCCCTTCCTCCAACCCCCCTCCAATGTCTCCCTGAAGGGCCCGTGGATGCCCAGAGTGTGTCCCAGCCCGAAGCTGAAGATGGTGATGATGGCGTCAGCTCCTCTCTGCCTCTCTACCCGGGCCTGCAGTTCTGCGCCAGTCGCAACACGGACCGGATCTATCTCTACGACAAGGTACCTCTGGACCAGGTGTCATTTAGCAGACTTTCTTGTTTTTCCCCTGTAAACGCCCTTCATTCAGTTACAGTAGTTCACTGAAAACTCGAAGGTAGCAGGCAAACAAGGGATTATGACTTGAATAATGAGTGTATGTAGCAGCCACAATGGCAAAAGCTCTCCCTTCTAACAACAACGTGTTGGTAATTCATATTTAAACATTAAAAGACTGCACTTATTAAGGGACCAATCACAGAATGGGTTCTTCTCTTTCGTTGATGGGCGGGGTGCCCAGCGCCCAAAGTTTAAATATCGTAACTTCTATGTGCAGTCATATACCGCAGTCATATCATCATCGTCATATCTAAAGAAACCTGCTCGGCACAGGGGGGGCGGTGTGTTTTAAAACAATGCTCCTGATAGGCCCAAAGTGTTTCTGCCTTTTCTGGCGGTCCACCTTCCGGGCTGCCAGCCAATGGGCCGTGTTCACCTACCTGGTCAGGGGACAGTCTTGCGTTTGGAACCAAGATGGGCGCTAGGGGAATAAGGCCAATCAAGGGGGGATTCAAATGAGCTCCACAAGCTTCCATGTGATGGACTAGCAGGGGGGATTAACGACCAAGACGATGTCGTCGTCCAGGAATTCATCCACTCTCTTCTTCTCCGAGTTCCCCCCTTTCTTCTCCCATTCATCCTGGGCCGTTTCTCCATCGCATGTCTTTGATCAGGTCCCATATTGTCCTCTGGGATTTAGGTTTGGTTTTGCTTCGCTTCCTGGGAGGTAATCCCCGTCCATTTTAATTTCCAATCTTCATCCAATTTGGGATTGTTGTTTTGATTGCGAGTTCCCGAAAGGGTTTGGACGCTGAAGAATAGGGTCCCAATCAGCAATCTTTGGCAGCCTTTGTATGAAGCGGGTGAGCACGGTACTATGCAGTTGCCCAGGTGAAAAGGACTGGTGATGTCCACCTACACGTAACTCACTCTACTTCATCCTGAATCCCCACGACCAACATGTCTCTTGCTTGTAGCGAATCCACGATCACAACAGACGACATCCACATGACGGGAACCAACCAGAGCCAGCGTCGGTTATCCCCTTACCGGAAGCTTCTGCGGAAGACCTGCTTCGTTGATTAACTCCTTGGACCTGGCTATCAGTCCCACTCACCGGGGTCTAAATCCCCGCCTGTAGCGTCAATGCAGATAAGAGACGAGAGGGGACGTGTAGGTGTGTGTGGGTGTGTGTGTGTGTTGGTGTAAGTGTGTATTTAAGTGTGTCTGCGTGCCTACGTGCGCATGAGAGCGCAGGATTAACAGCAGAGAAGACAATGCGTCGAAATGGATCCCCAACTGAATATTATTTCTAAGCCTCCCTGCACCAAGGCGACGACACGCGTTCACACGTTCATCCGCTCATACGTTCATCTGAAGGGGATAATCCTTCTCCTCCTCCTCCATCTCCCCGACCATCTGTGTTATTTTAAATGATGAACCAACAAGGTTTTTTTTTGGTTTTTTGTAACGCTTACCAGGGCCCCCGGTAGATCTGCATTTATCCTCCTAACCATGGGAATTTACACAAGCCGCGCCCAAGTCAACACACAATCAAAGTGGGATTTGATGTGCCAATAAGAGACGTGTTTGAAAGGAAAATACTAATAACCGAAAAGACAGCGTGATTGAATGTCTGATGTATCAAATGTATGGGCTGTTTTTAGTTATTTTGTGTGAGATGAGATGCTCTCCGAGTGTTGACATCCCACACTCAGCTGGGCTCAACCCTGCATCTGCGTGTGGCTGATGCGGAAGACTAAATCCTTTCAATTCGCTTTCTGAATTGTGAGATTTTCCACAAAGAGGTGATACCTAATTTGTTTTTTGTTTGTTTTGGCTGTTTGGGTTCAACCCATTTTTTTTGGTCTAATATTTCTCTTCCATGGTTGTCAGGCGGTGTTATTTAAAATGTGCCTGTTTTAGCCCAGAAAGTCTTTCACACTTATACTTAATGAATTTGGTAAAAGCAAATATAAAAAATACAAAATGTAATCTATAAAAACATATATATAATTCATCTTGCTCAAGGATGTCTACAGGTTAGTCTGCGAACATTGAGGGTTGGATCCCGGAGCCTGGGAGTCCAGCACCCTCACGCCCCAGGCTTCACTGCCCGGCTATTGATTACAATTCAATCCAATTCCTACATCTGTATTTTTCCGTTAGGGACTTGGTTCACGTGGTACAAGCTTACGGTGCATTAAGACACGCGAGACAGACAACAAACAAGTACAAGAGGGCGAACAAGTGCATGTTAATGTCCAAGTACAAGAGTCAACCGAAGAAGTGGTTTAAATGATGGTTGAGTTGAGCTGTCAGACGGGGGACAATTGATGATATTGATCCGTGCTGTTCCTCTGTTCACCAGGACGCTGCTCCACTCAACTGTAACTTCATTCCTCTGGACATCCAGCTGGAGAACTGGGAAGACCTCCCAGAGGCCTTCAGCAAAAGACGGGAGAACCGCATCCAGGTTTGAACCCCGGCTATGCGCAGTGCCCTCGCTCTCACTCGCTCTTTCTCTTGCTCTCTTTCTCTTTCTCTCGCTCTCACTCTCTCCTTCTCTCGCTCTCTCTCTCGATCTCTCTCTCGATTTCCCTCTCAATCTCTCTCTCTGTCTCTCAGTCTCTCTCTCGATCTTTCGCTCTCGCTCTCTCTCTCTCTCTCTCTCTCGTTCTCTCGCTCTCTCGATCTTTCGCTCTCGCTCTCTCTCTCTCTCTCTATTTCTCTCTCTCTCTCTCGATCTCTCTCTTTCTCTCTGTGCGTGTGGGAGAGATGGGGGCACTAAAATCGTATTGTTAAACCCAAGTGTGTGTGTGTGTGTGTGTTGGGGATGGTGTCAGATGACAGAGTTTACCAGACTGAAATAGTTCTTGTGTATTTTACTGCTATCTGGAGATCAGGGCTGCTAAAATCCATTACGACTCTTCCACAATATCAATGCTACGAAGAGAGAGGGGAAGGTTTGGACAGATTGGAACTTGTTGGTCTTCTGTGAGGGAGAATTGGAGTAAAGTGAATAGATGAAGTCGTGCTTCTTGGTATTGCCAGATGCTTAAAGATTTGAAACAAAAACCACGCAAAGACTCAAAATACTCATTAGGTATATTACATTTTCAGATCAATACATAATGTGTGTGTGTTTTCATTCTTACACATGCACCTTAAAAATGTAAAGGGATGGACAACAGAAATCTGTCAATTTCCGATTATGTCAAGGTGTGCATTAAAGGAAAACTTCGTGATTTTTCCACCTGGACCCTATTTTTTCCGATTATTTTAGGTCCAAAGAACTAATGCGGACAATATTTTTTTAAATTGGACCGGTATTGAACAAGAACGCTGCAGCCTTAATCCACGAAACGGACTGCAATGTAATCCTTTGGGGCAATAACAATTTTGGTACTTCTTTCCATTTTTCCGGCAGAAATACAATTAGCTGCCACACTACATCCTCTAGAAGTGCTTGTTTTTGCCACCGACAGGCTCAGATTCTATTCTTTCATTATGGAAAGCATCCCTACAGAGAAATAAAACTTGTTTCTTTACCTTTCACTTGATCACGGTCAGTTTTTCATTGTGTCCTACCAAGTCTCACACAAGGAGAAGTCTCTCTCTGATATCTCTTTGTTGCGTTGTTGCAGGATAATTTCCTATTGTCATCTCCACCCCCTTTCACCCAAATATTTTAGATAACACTAAGCCCTGCTTTCCCAAGTCCAACACAAGAAACTGTGTGTTGTTTCACCGTTCTCTTCCTGCAACAACTCAACTGCCGCGAGACTTATCCAACAGCGAGACTTGGTTGGAAACAAAAGGACCGTGATCAAGCGAAAGGTAAAGAAACAAGTTTTATTTCTCTGTAGGGATGCTTTCCATAATGAAAGAATAGAATCTGAGCCTGTCGGTGGCAGAAACGAGCACCTCTAGAGGATGTAGTGTGGCAGCTAATTGCATTTTTGCAGGACATTTTTTCACAAGTGGAAAGAAGTACCAAAATTGGCAGAAATACTCCTTGGGGATTGTTCTTTTGATAAAAACCCATTAGCCATGCAAAAATCAAGATGGCTGCCACTTTTACAAGATGGCCACCATTTCCAGCCTGGAAATACTATTTTGGGAGCAACTTTGTGTAGAATTTCCCAATATGAATGATCTTGCTATCAAACCATACTTTTTTTAGCACAGAGAAGCCAGATTTATAACTCTGAAGCCATTTCATTCTATTTCAGCCATTGAAAGAAAGTAATCTGCTTACTGAGCTCTGGACTGTTTGGTGTAGGTGGTAGAAGCTTTACGGCTGCACTGCAATCCATCTGCAGAAGATTTCTGTACCTATTGCATATTCTAATTGTATATAGCGTACTGTCCAACATGATGGCCAATGCCAATGCAGTTCCAGTGCCATCTACATGGCAAACTGACTGGAGCAAATGTCAAAAGGAGACAAAGGAAGCTCTCAAATCACCACCAATACATTATCCAAGTAAACATAATGGCTATACCATGATTGCCACCAATGTTCCTATCTTTCAAGCCTTCAATAAACTCCCAATTATTCTTGACCCAACAAGACTGGATGAGGGTAATGGCATAGAGGAAACACTTAAAAGGAACGAAGCAAAGCACCACCAGACCTGTCGCCTTCTTTTCAACAACACCAAACTGGAACGGGCATAGAAATGAAGAGCTGCTGGTCAAAGTAATAAGCCTGCAGAAGGGCACACAAACCTGAGAAGAACCAGCCATGAAGGCAGTGTTTCCCCTATATGCATTTCCCCTGTAGGCGCTACGCCGCTGCTGAAAAAAAACAATTCACTGATCGGAAAACATATATTGTACGTCAAGCGTTTGTCGGGTTCTTATGAGTGCCCGACACATTCGGCTACATGGACTCCTGTAAAGACACGTAAGTGTAAGTCATTTTGTCATTGAAAATGTCACGCGTGTTCGCCCGTGTTGCGTACATTTTTTTTGGAGAAAAAAATATTTTGGGGTGGGGTTGATCACCGCTGCTACACCTCAATCCTAGGGGAAACACTGGAAGGCCAAGCTTCAGAATGCTTCCTATGTGAAAAAGAAGCTCCAGCATCCGAACTGAGCCAGGTAATGACAATGCATCGTAATAAACGATTGAATTAATGTACCCGAAGTCTGAAAGATGGAAAACTGCTGGCAAATCTGGGTGGTGGGGATGCTATTGCACAGGAGTTCAAGTACCATGTTGCATGTTTGACAGACTTGTATAACAGAGAGAGGACCCACTTGAGAACCATCAAGAGACAGCAGCAGTACGTGGGACGTAGAGGGTAGGCAATCAAGAAGATGTGTGGAGACACCAGCTGTTAACTCCACAAGACTGAAGGACAGACATCTGGCAGAATTACCTGAGCTCCAAGCACTCAAGCAGGGAAGAGATGTCGTTGTGGCTTTCCAGAAAGACATCGGCGTGATATTAATGGCTTCACTACAGTGAAGCCATTATCCTTGCCAAGGGAGCGAAGATTTTGCGAAGGCACAAGCGCGACCAAGCATCTACTTTTGATGGAACGTTCCACGAGGGATGTATTGAGGAAGCCATTCCGCCCAGTCTTCCTCAATTTGTGGGAATGGTTGAACATGGGGCTAATATTAAGTCGCAACTCAGATTTGCTGCACCAAAAACAGACTTAGTGATTGGCCAGCTGCTACAGTACAGCTGCTATGCAAGGTACAAAGAAGGCACAGCAACTCACAGATACTCAAAAGTACGGGAAACCTATTTTCCTGAAAACCCCTTTTCCAAGACCAGAAAGAGATTGTTGGTGGAATTGCTTCATGAGCCTGGCATCAGCATATCTGACGACAGAGATGGAAAACTGAGATGCTGGTTCCATTGAAAGAGGAGATTGCTGTTGTTGCAGTTGGGTTATGGCCTATGTTATCCATGGCGGCTGTGGTGAACAATCCTCTCCGCAAAACTGCTGGACAGACAATTCCATCTGCAACGTACTTCTTGATTGTTGTGTCTCCTAACTGTGCAGATATCTGAAATGCTGAAATGCTGGCTTCAATGGAACCAGCATTTCAGTTTTCCAGCATCCAACCAAAGATGATGAGGGGTAGAGGGTGAACAACCCAGATTGGGGGAAGTGAGTGAAAAAAGTTCCAGAATTGACTGATTCCTCTACCAACATTCACCCTGCCTTCTTTGCAAAGAAGAAGCCAGCTACAACTAGGACATGAACACGAATGCTTGCAGAAGGTCACAGCGATTGAGGGCATAGATGGGGAGGTGGTAGGGTGGTGAGGCACGTGATGGACTAGATCATGGACATAGTGACTTTCCTGCACCCAGGTCAGGTACCTATCATTGCTGCTGATCAGCCAATTTATGCAGTAGCAAAACAAATTCAGTGGCACTGGCCTGAAAAGTATGGTGAAGACAAGTTTGTTATGTTTGGAGACCTTCATAGTGAGATTGCTGCACTGAAGTCAATTGTCTCCTCCGGGACAGTGGCTGCACTGCAGCCTTCATGGAGGCAGGGATAGCATCTTCTGGGACAGCAGAATAATTTCTAGTGGCTTCAAGCGTTTCCAGGACACGTCAGGCACATCAGATAACAGCATGCCGTCTATATAAGCTTCTTCAGACAGCTTACACTGATTACGGCAATGAAACAGCTGGTAGGAAATGTCCAGCTTTGAACTTGGTGTGATAGTCGCAAACAGCAGAGTTCCCAGTTTCAGTTCTGGAATATGGTATTGTCAATGGAGCTAGCGATCCTGCTACTGATCCTATCCTTCAGGGAAGCCAACTTCATCCTGTACTGTCATTCAATGGCTGAGCTGATACACTACTTCTTTGCAAACAACAACATGAACTATGCACGATGGCCTCCAAGCCACCTAAGAGATATGCTGACCCTGGATGAGAAAAACCCTCAGGTGGCCCAGGAGTTCTATAGTGGAAAATGTGTTGTTCACAAAGAGTTCTCAGCAATGGCCACCGACCAGGCTCATGAGCAGCCCAATGCAGTCATCAAGGCTTACGGGGAGCAATTGGCATCCCTGAGGATCCATCAGCACTGAGAATATGGATGGTAGCTGGCCCTGAAGTCAGCCACTTAGTCACACAGTATGAGGCAGCATCCAAAGCCAAAAAGCCAATTGAAAATGCCAGCCACCCTGAACAGACTCAGCAAGTCAAAAACTCTCCCATGTCATGACAGATATGGATAATCCCTTCCAGGAAGACAGTCGGGACCTGTTGTGACTGGATACGAAAGACATGTGCTCGGACGTAGAGGCCATACAAAGCCATCCCTCCTACTAAAGCTGCTCTACTCCAGCATGCAAAACGTGCTGCCTACCAGGCAGGATGCATATAGGGTCAATCAATACTTTCTCAACCAGAAGCACAAATTCCTGCCAATTGAGGATGGATCAAGAAAGGTGATCTGTGGCAGATCTTGTGGACTGATCTCCCCTATTGCAGAGATTTGCCAAGAACTGACCAAGTTTGGATGCATTTCTTCTGTCTTTCTTGCACAGCACTGTGTAGCTGCAGATGTGAGATTAGGCTCCGTTTCAACCCAGAGCATAGGTTAGTTGATTATTCATGTACATTTACTCTAACAGAACTGTTGATCCTGGATTGTTCACATTATTTAGGATACATATATCTTCAATGTGAAAAAAATGCATTGATCCCAAAGTGTTCAGGTAAAACATGACTACATGTTATATATTGTATGTTTTATGCTACGCAGTACAAGTGTAATGTACAGTAGTAACCAAAGGATCATCACCAAGATCATCAAGGTTCCTCATGTGCAAATAAAACCACAATTTTGTATCATTTCTAATAAAGGTTTTGTTGACATGATGTGTTCATGCATATTTGTCCACATTACTTTAAAACATTTAGTTAACGTCAGAAGGAGATATAAAATAGATTTCTGATGTATATGAATTTGAATTTTCCATAGTTGTATATTGACATTTGACACCAGAATCATCAAAATTGGCCCGGACAATGAAATTCTGCCATTCTTTCTTTAAAAATTGCAGCCATTACAATATGTACGTGGCTAATGGGGTTTCTCAAAATAAATACACAAGAGGTACACTGAGTAACATTTTTGTTGCTTCTTTCAAGGTTTGAAAGACATTTTTACTTATCTGCTGTGCGCTATGTCCCCAAAGGATTACATTGTAGATGTTTTTGCGGATTAAGGCCGCAGCGTTCTCGCTCAATACTGGAGTGAGTTCAGACCGCACGTTTGTTTTAGTTTTTGGCCTCTGTGTTACGAATCACTATTTTTCGAGTACCCCGGGTGGCCAGATAAGAAACAAATTGGCACACAATCACAGCGTGCTGCAGCCATGGAAGCAAGCAAACTGGATCAGCTGAGATTGTACCAGATTCACCCGACCTAAAAAGCCACGTCCTCTTTCAAAAAAGCTCCATGACCAGAGCCATACTAAAACGGGGGGTACATCTTGGAGATGTGTTTGAAATATGGAGACAGCTTGGAGCCCAGAAGGGGGTTAGAGACAGAGGTCTGGCAGGGAGGAGGATCAGAACAGGATGAAGGTGAATCCACATAAATTGTTTGATCAACTCCTCAAGAGTAGTGGAGGGATAGAGACAGATGTGTGGCATGGAGGGGGATATAAACAGGATGAAGGCGCAACATATTTACTGTCTGATCAAGTGAAAGTGGGGGTCAGAGACAGGGATCTGGCAGGGAGGGGGATGAAAACAGAACGAGACGAAACCATATCGAAGTGTTAAGCAATTAATACATTCCACCATTTGAGACTAAGTCTCACCAATCATCATATTAACTGTTACATGAATTACTTCGTTCTTCTTCAAGGTCTCCTGCATCGCGCCCCAGCTCATGTATCATTGTCAATCAACTTCTACAATAAACCGGTTTTCCAACATCATCCCGTGTCTTTGTCTGGAGGAGCCCAGTAAATGCCACCTAGGTGGAGTGTGGCAGCCACCTAGGTGGAGGTGCATGGACCTATAAGTTCCATGCTATGCGCCACCTAGGTGGCTGCCACCGGCCACAGGTGTGCAGCCTCACCCAGCCCCAGAGCCCAATCAGTCTGGTCTCGGGGCCGGGTGAGGCTTCTTAAGCCAGCCATCATCCACACACACTCACAATAGCTTTGTGCTCGGCTCGTGTTGCGCTCGTGTCGGTTCAGTGTCCTCAACCTGGCGAACCACGTGAGCTTCAGTCTGGGGACAAGGCGGCTGCAGGCAACTCTCTGCAATGTTGTGATTTTGGAGTGCGGTACCCATTTGAAACGCTCTGTCTCAATGTTACATATTGTACCTTTAAGTTGAGAAACCCAAGTAAAGAGAAGGAAATAGGGAATATGAATGGGAATGTAACTCTTCAAGTGAGATAGTTTCACTTATTTTCTACCCTCCTATAAGTCAGTGAAAGAGAGGCAAAAATGGAAGCCCATGAGGGTCAGTTTCACATCCACATTCACTCTCCATAGAAGACGATTTTGAGGACAGTTGGTGCAGGCAGATACCGAATGCTGTTGAACTGAACGGCCACGCCGAGAGAGAGACCAAGAGCAGGACTCGGGAGAGAGAGAGGAGAATGTATTGGCAGAGAGGGAGAGGGGAGAATGAAAAGAGAGAGAGTGATGGAGGGAGAAAAGAGAGGGACAAGAGAATGAAGAGATCACAGGAAGGAGAGAGAGATGGGGTGGAGCGAGTGGGCTAGGGAGAGAGGTGAGAGAGCAGGTTAGGGGCGATGATGTGTCGTTTGGTAGTGAGCTAAGGAGACAGGCGATGGAGGGAACTCATTTTTACGAGCGGTCGTTAACGGAGACGGATCATCACCTCAGACGACCACACAGACACGCTGACACACACACTGAAATATACACACACACTAATATACACACGCGCACACACACGCACTGACATATACACACTAGCGCCCGGGCACTGACATACACAGGCTGACACGTACACACAGTGATGGAGACACACTTACGCTCACAAGCACACTCTGAAACACACAGACATACACACACGCACCTTGACTACACATAATCGACCACACATTAACACACACATTGGAGCCATCTAACATAAAACGCAATCTGCAGCTGCAGTAATGACACTTCACACACTGATGCGCAGACGCACGCACACACCACGCGTAATGCAAACAACACACAAAATACATGCATAACAACGACGCACACAACACACACAATACATGTGTGACATGCACACACTCCCCACACACTGACGCACACACACACGCACACTAGCACAAACTGCTGACCGGCCGGTGGGTATCTTCGGTTTTGTTATGGGCCTTATCCACCCTGCAGCCATTTCTGGAACAAGGCTGGCTGGATGCAGATTCCGCATCAGTTCCCCACTCCTTCCAGGGACGGTTAGGAGTGCATTAGGGGGCCCAATGGGCAGACATGTGCTAGCATAAACGTGGGTTAAGTGTTATTTAAGGATTATAACATACACCATAAGTGATGAGTTTGGAGTGCAATAGGTGCAGAATGGGTAAATATATTAGGCATGTATTGAGGTCAGGCAAGTCTTGAAAATACAACATTGAGGGCATGTGATGAGTGAGTGATCAGCTCTCCCTCTCTGCTTCCCCCCCCGCTCTCCGGCCTGGCCCCGCCCTGTGTGTCCCTCCCTCGGCCTCTCTCGCGATGGCGGGGACGGGCTGCCGAGCTCTCAGGCAGGCTCT
>JAOPJO010000118.1:15275300-15296640 GCA_027123675.1 Molva macrophthalma | reverse complement strand
ACTGGAGAGACTTGCATGAACAAACAGCGAAGAACAATCTGGCACCAGGTGAACAGTGAATAGCTAATTTGTAGCCTTCACTAATCACCTGATGCAGCCCAGCTGCGAGGGCAAACCAATGGAGCAGTGAAGGGGGCGTGGCCAAAAGGGGTTGCGGCCAAAACATCAGCTACCGCACTTTGGGGCCCTTTAGAGTGAGAAATGCTTCTCTCCTCAGCAGGTAACATCCAATTACATGACACAACAGACCAGCAGCATACCTCATATGTAAGGGGCAGCATTGAAGGGACCGAAGTCAATATATTAGTGGACTCAGGAGCCAGAGTAATTTATCAGTGCTGATTTTCGCATGTCAGTTCCGGCACTACGCAAGCGTCCCTTAAATACAGACTTCATTGTCGCACGTGCTGTGAATGGCCAGATGGTAGACACATTGGGCACCGTTACTGCGACTCTACGTCTAGGGGAAGACTCCTGGCAGCATGTTTTCCATGTGCTTAGGGGGTCCACACAAGCAGCACTGTTGGGACTTGACTATCTTAACTTCAACCATGCACTGCTGGACTATGCTCGTGGTAAACTACAATTATGGGACACTGTAATTCCCCTTTTGAGTGCCAAAGACTTGATTCCAGAGTGTTGCAATGTTTCCATTACCACTGACACAACAATACCCCCCCTCAGTGAGATGCTGGTTCCAGTAAATGTGTCCCCAGCTGGCCTCGTTGACCAGCTCCCGGACTTTGTGGGCTACTTCGCACCCAACCTCCAAAACAAATATGGGTGTGTTGTGGCTCACACAGTGATGTCAGTGAGAGATGGGGTTACTACAGCCCGTATGTTAAACCCTATGGATCACTACATTGTACTCAGAGAGGGTATGCACCTGGGGGAGTTTTTCTCGGTGAATGAGTCCGAGCTTGTATCACTCCCGCAGGTTGCTGTCGAGACAGTCTCTGCTATTTCACCAAATGAGCTGCTCCCGGTGTCACTAGAGGATTCGCCCGCCAGTCAGCAACAGAAAGGGTGATTGGGTGCTCTGCTAGTACACAGGGAGATATTCAGCACATCAAAAAGGTTGACAGGTAAATGTACACTTATAAAACACCACATCAAAACCGGCCACCATAGTCCCATGCGACAGCGTGCCTATCGGACCTCACCAGACAAGCGAGAAGAGATAGACAGGCAGGTGGCGGCCCTGCTAGCTGATGGGGTGATCGGGGAAAGCTGTAGCCCCTGGGCCTCGCCTGTCATCCTGGTGAAGAAAAAGAATGGTGAGTGGAGGTTTTGCATTGGTTATTGTCCCTTGAATAGTATAACCGTCAAAGACTCTCATCCTCTTCCCAGGGTGGATGACACCTTGGATGAGCTAGCTGGCTCCCGGTGGTTCACCACCCTGGATTTATCAAATGGTTACTGGCAGGTGGAGGTCGCTGAGGACGACAGGGAGAAAACTGCCTTTACCACCGGCAGAGGCCTCTATCAGTGGCGGTCAATGCCAATGGGCCTCACTAACTCACCTGCAACACTTCAACGTATGATGGAGCTGGTGCTAAGAGGGCTTCCCTGGCAGGTGTGCATGGTCTATCTCGATGATGTGCTGATCTACAGCCCCACCTTTGAGGAACATCTTTCCTCTCTGCGTGAAGTGTTTTCCGGGATTCAATCAGCAGGCCTCAGGTTAAACCCTAAAAAATGTCATCTTGCCGAAGACCATGTGGTGTTCCTCGGCCATGTTGAGTCCCGCCATGGCCTGCAGCCAGACCCTCGAAACACAGACAAAGTCAGAACGTGGCCCACGCCAAAGACTCCGACCTCCGACCGGTGAGAGCATTTGTGGGCCTTTGCTCATACTATAGACATTTTATCGAGGGCTTTTTCCTGGCGTGCAACTGGGTCATGCAGCACAAAGAGGGTCAGCAGCATGGCAATGCTGATGCTCTCTCAAGGCAGCCTCAAAACCCAGGGTCTGGTGAATAACACCCATCAGGAGACAGCTGCTCAGGTGAATTCTGTAGGCTCAGACACGGAGCTATTGGTTCCCCGGTCAGACATTTTGTCATCTCCGCCATCTGCTTGTGGACCCCTGCACCTCTGACCTCACCACAGGGCAGCAAGTGGACACAGACAGTGAGTCTGACATGTCTTTCATGCATGCACTTTCACATGACGGGACTGGAATAAGAGAGCTGCAAAGGGCCGATCCTGACACAAGTGCAGTGTTGCAATGGATTAAGGGGGAACGGGCAAGGCAAACTTGTTATTGGCCCTCTATGTTTAAAGATATTCAACAGTGTTGCGAGCAGTGCATCCCATGCCAAACCCGCAGAGCCCCAGCACCCAAGCATAGGGTGCCGATGGGGGGTTCTCAAGCTACTGTACCATTTCAGAGAGTGGCGACTGACATTCTTGAACTGCCTATGACTTCTAAGGGTAACAGATATGTATTGGTGGTAGAAGACTACTTTACCAAATGTGTAAATCTGTATGCTCTTCCTAACCAAACAGCCCAGTCGGTAACACAGTGTTTGTTCGAGGTTTTAGTGCATGGTATTCTGGAAGCTGTTCACAGTGATCAAGGTCGACAGTTTGAAGCCGAGATTGTGCAAAGGCTGTGTCCATTTTTAGGGATTAAGAAAACACGCACCACCCTGTATAATCCCAAATCGGATGGCATGGTTGAACGCTTTAATCGGACCCTCATTGACCAGCATGCCAAATCGCTGCTTGCTTGTGGTGGTGAATGGGACGATTACCTGAAACATGTGGCTTTCGCCTCTGTTCATTCCAGCACCAGCTACTCTACCTACTATTTGGTTCATGGACGGGAAGCTCGGGTCCCGGTGGACGTGCTGGTGCCATCACAGGTATCATCAGACTTACCTTCTCATGCAGACTTTGTGGCCTCTATGGCAGGGAAGCTGGAGACGGCGTTTGGTGGTGCCAGACAGAGCGGTGTCCAAGCACACGAGAAACAAAAGCTGTACTACGATGGAGCCGTCCGTCACACACCATATGCAGTAGGAGATTTGGTGTGGCTTCGTAATCCCACAGAGGACCGTATGAAACTTGCTCCCCACTGGAAGGGACCATACCGGGTCCTGGCTGTGTTGGGTTCTCAAGGAGCGCTTGGGCTCACCTATCGCATTGCCTGTCCTTTGGACTCTGACAGACGGGCACAGGTAGTCCATTACGACAGACTGAAACATTATACACTGCCACTGCTCTCTGGCTTGTCAAGTTGCCCTCCTACTTCCCCTTTTCATGCCCAACCACAGCAGGACTAGGGACCCTCCTATGGGGACTGGACAGCTGAGGAGCCCCTCGTTGCTGTGGGCACAAGGGTGCCACAACAGACTGTATCCCATTCGGGCAGCCAGTTCATTTCAAGGACATTATCAGTTATGGTTAGCCAGTTCATTTCAATGCAAGCAGGGTGTCTAACAATGTGTGGTATTATATCTGATCTACAAATGCGGGTTGACATGCTGTTTGAAGGTTGGTTTATTATTATTTCTGAGGAGCTGAAGTTAAATGTTGTACCGCAACTGTTTTAATTGATTTAATTGTGGTTATTATTTTAGTTTATTATTTTTGGTACACATTCCCTTGGTACTGCAACATGTTATTGCAAGTGGCTCCGTTTTTCTTAAGTGCGCTTAGGTTGTTCCTGTGTGGAAACGGGGACGTTTTTTTTTGAAGGAGGGGAGTTATGTAACCCAGTTCCTGTTAGGGACTCTTATTCTGAAGGGGCAGAACGGAAGTGAAAATAAAGTGGATCGCCCCATTCAGTGAATAGAGTTTGCCGATTCTTTCTTTATATATTACCAAAGTATAAGCAAGAATAAAACGCTTGGTTACAGTTAGTTAAACTGCTCTTGGCATTTGTCATGGTCATTTGGGGTTTTGAGGGAATATAATCAGGGTAAGCTATATTCTGTTTAAGAAATAACCAAAATGATATATTTTATTACACAACACGTATTTCAAACATGTGGAACCATGAGCTACATTTTTATTCGGAATCCCCCCACCGGGGGGGAATATGCATGCATTAATCCTTAATACATGAACGTGAACATGTAATATGAACACAATATTCTGAACCCCCAAAATTATTTATTATTGGTTCCTGTGATAGGAGTAGGACGCTGTGATGAGGTACATTAATGTATACAATGTAAGCACAGTTCACGTTGCTTACGAGTTTATGACTTCTATGTAAAGGTTAATTTACACAAACCTAGATGAGGATTTATCACCAATAGTGCATTTCAGTCATTTACTAATCGAAAGATAAATGATTTAGTCGGCTTTTACTCTAAACCACAGCGCACTGGTTTCAACGTTATGTGTGGCAGCTGAGTTGCCATAAATGGTTGTTTAAGCGTAAACCATGTTCCACTGGCTAGGAAATATACCCATAATCTAAGGTGACTTTCAAAGGCAAACCGCAGTTAACACTAACATTTTAATTGTGACTCGTTTTTTTTATCACTGTCTGAGGGCTAGTTACGTCACTCCGAGAGATGTGTTAGCATGGACAGATTTGGTAGTGACACAGCCAATAACCCATTTGTGAAAGCAAAACATCAAGCTCATTGATTTAACTAAGCAGGTTTATTTGACACAATTCATTAATTGATCATATGTGAGAGGTCAGTCCTCATCCTGAGTGTGTATTGACTATTTCTGTTGTTGAATGAAATGCTCATTGCAAGCTTCCTATTTATGTATGGTGTACCCCTACTGTCCACAAGCACCCTCCCCCTCCTCTCCCCATATGGATATGGAGAATTGTTGCCACGCCCCAGTGGTGGTGGTGTCACTTATATGAAATAGGGCATTCAAATATACTAGAATGATCAATTACGAGGCCGTAGCCCTACAGGAAGTAATGCAATGAGTAGGTGAATTAGGGGTCAAGGACAGTAACAAGTGAGCAATAGACCTGAGGTCTCTTTTATATCAAAGAGGGTCTCAAAGGACATATACGATTCTCAATTTGGGGGCTCGTCACGTGGCACCTCTCTTGCCCTTTCAAGATGGCTAGAGATGCTACAATTCATACACACATTCCCCTGGGTCCCTGGAACGACATATCCAAGATTTGGATTTCTGTGTGTGGAAATCTAAGTGTGGCCTGCAAGACCTAGTCGATCAGAATGTGGTTTAAAAAGGCAGTTTTGGAGATAGGAAGGTCCTTCCGCCCTGAGACTTGACAACCTTATTCTAGGGCCTAACTGGGACCCCCACACACCGAACCTTGGCCCTCTCGGGCCCCGGGGGCAGGGCGTCTGGGGTTTAGGGTTAGGGTTAAGGTCCGCCTTTTCGCTAAGAGACCCAAGATTTTCACAGAGCGATCCCAAGATGCCCCCTGGTTGAAAAGTCAAAAGTTTCTATCTCTAATTTAGATTAATTTCTAGCAAAGGCTTGTGTTTCCAATGCGTTTCAATGGAGCATTTGATGATGCTTTGTGAGCCTTTCCTGTAGGGCTAGAGCCCCCATTTGAGCAGACCTTAATTTCCTGATTCATATAAAAAAGACTAGACGTCTCTATCTCATTCACAAGTCATTCTAGGCAAACATTAATGGTGTGTTATTTTACATCTTCGTATGACCTCTCTTTTACATCACTTCTGGTTTGGCTAGAACCACCAAATTGATAATCTATGTCCTTTAGGCCCTCTTTCATATAAATCAGCCCCCATGTCTTTAGCTCATTTCCAAGTGTACTAGACCCCTAGATCACCCACCAATTATGTCACTTCCGGTTGGGCTAGAGCCTCCAAAGATATCATTTTGGTAGAGTTTAATGCCATCATTCATATAAAAGTGGTCAATAGGAGTACAACAGGCCCCACCCTATCATTGGTGACCATAACGGGGGGCATGGCTATGGACAACTTGGCCATGGACATACACACACACTAGGGACACATAAACACACACTCAATAATGTGGTTGATAATTGAGATAATTTTGGTAGATTCCACATTTCTTTAGAACTTTAGAAATTCAACAACTATTAATCTGGTTCTCTATCGCTTATTCCTATAAATATGCAGCTTGCCATGATCATTGCACTCGACAACAGAAATAGTCAATACACACTGAGCATGAAGAATAACCTCACGCATGAGGGGGTCGTTGCCTCGGCGGGACTCGGGGAGGCGCTGTTCTGTCTGGCACACCTTTGCATATGTGTCTATTTCCTAGCCAGCGGAACCTAGTTTACGACAAAAACAAAACAATTTACGGCAGCTCAGCTGTCACACGTAATGTTGTTATGGCAATGTAATGTTGTTATGTGTGTTTGGAGTAAAAGCCGGCTAAATCATTTATCTTTAGATCAGTAAATGAGTGCACTATTGGTGATAAATCCTCATCTAGGTTTGTGTAAATTAACCTTTACATAGAACTCATAAACTCGTAAGCAACATGAACTGTGCTTGCATTGTATACATTAATGTACCTCATCACAGCGTCCCGCTCCTATCACAGGAACCAAGAATCAATCATTTCGGGGGTTGTTCAGAATATTGTGTTCATATTACATGTTCATGTATTAGATACAGGATACATGCGTGCATGTTACAGAAAATGAAATAATGGCCATAGGTCATAAACAAGTGCATATGGATATATACCAGAACTGGGGGGTGGGGGGGATTCCAAACAAGAATGTAGCTCATTGTACCACATGTTTGAAATACGTGTTGTGTAATAAAATATATATCATTTTGGTTATTTCTAAGACAGAATATAGCTCCCCCAATTCTATTCGGGGGAACAAAAACGAAATAAGCGTAATATTGCATTTTCCACTGAGAATAAAATGTCAGTCATCTCGTTTGTTTTCGCAGACAGAAACTTGACGTGACGTGGACGCAGGCCTATAGAAAAGAATAGGCCAAAAAAACGTAGGCATCTCACAATTTAAGAGCTGTTATTGTGAAACAACTACCTATTCCGCTGTGGACAAACGTAGCTGTACTATATTTTGGTGTGAGATTGGGTTGTTATGGGCACGTTCACAGAAAGTGACAATGCAATGGCAATCTGTACAACAATCTAGAAAATGCAAGAAAACACACATACCTACATATGTAAATAAAAGTCCCCCATGAAAATACCTTCACAGAGTGTGTTTGGGGTCCATCCTTTTTCCGTGCATCTAGCCCATTGAGTATATGTTTTGTAGCCCTCTTTACACAAGTTTTGTGCATGATCACCTATCCTACACCTATGCTACTTGGAAGATACCGTCCAAAGAAGGGTCATTGGGATTCTCACCTCTGAATAAAGAAGCACAATTGTGGCAACTTATAAGTTCCCACTCAAACAGACTCATGAACTACTATAAATAGTAGTTCATGATTGTTTTCCCAAACCACACACTGTGGCATCTACATAGTTCCCAATGTTTCTGCCCCACTTACCTAAACATAACCATCTCAAACCTTACATTAGAATATTTTGATTAACTTTCATTTGAATTTGATTATATGTTGGTGGTTATTATGAAGCACTAACATAACAAGTGGCGACGAGGATAAAGAAGTGAAAGAAGATGGCTTTACCTTTATGCTTAACTATGCCAGCATTGTGGAACCTATGACGGCTCTGTTGCGGAAGAACACTGCATTCAACTGGGATTATGCAGCACAAGAGAGCTTTGAACAAGTCAATAGCATGGTTGTCACCAGCCCTGCATGGACACTGTTTGATCCAAATAAACTGAAGGTGGTCTAAACAGATGCCTCTGTTTATGGACTTGGAGCCGTTTGGACAGACTGAACAATGCCGGAGAAGAAGACACGCTTGATTTAGCCTCATGCAGCTTATCTGATGCTGAGAGAGAATACTTCATCATGGAAAAAGAGGCTCCATCATGAAAAAAGAGTGTGTGGCTCTGGGGCAGAAAATACCTGTAACGCACGGATCATCAGGCACTGACTACGCTTCTGACTACCAAAGCGAATAACCGTGCTGGATTTCCCATAACCAGGTGGTCTGCTTGTCTCATGGAGTTTGACTATGATGTTCAGTACAGATCGGGATCCCTGAATAGTGTTACTTACTGCTTATCCAGGCTGCTACTTCCTGGAACTGACATGGACTATGCAGAGAGACAACATTGCAGTCTTTAAGGCAGATTTCAAAGCTGAATGCCACTCTTGTCCTGTGCTTACCAAACTCTGTGCACAAATTCAAAAACCCTGGCCAAAACAGAAGAAGGCTGTTGATCCTGACTTACAGCCATATTACTTGATACAGGATGAACTGATAATTGTGGATTACTGTATTATCAGAGGTACTTACCGCCTCGTTGTACCAGAGTCACTGCAGAAAACAGTCATAGACATTGCTCATGTGACCAATCAGGGCATTGTCCGTACAAAACAATGTTTAAGAGAACTGTACTGGTGGCCAAAAATGGACACACGTGGAAACGCTTATCAAGGACTGTACTACATGTAGACAAAATTATAAGTCAGTTGTAACTCACACTACTCCACTCCATCCTGTACCATTACCGGCTGCTGCATGGGGAAAGGTCTCAATTTACATTGTTGGTCCTTTGAAACTGCAGGTTTGCAATTACGCTTGTTGATTACTTCAGCAAACGGCCAGAAGTTGCTTTTGTCACACATGTTGACACTGCAACAATCATTCAGTTCCTAACAACAATCTTCTCATGAGAGGGAAATCCAAGATAAATAGTGAGTGATAATGGATCCCAGTGTACCTCTGCTGAGTTCAAGGATTTTCTCAAACAAAGAGAAATTGTGTGCCTGAAATCATCTGTATACTACTCCCGTGCTAATGGAGAAATTGAAAGGTTCAACAGGTTTCTGAAAGACTGTCTGCAGACTGCCTCAATTGAAAGGAACACCCTGGAAGCCATTCACAAGGTCCTTTTCTTATGGATTACAGAGCAACCCCTCATTCAATCACTGCAGGAAGTAAGGCGTCAATTAAGTGTCAAAAATCAAGCATGCAGTTGGGCAAGTCGCGCACACGCTGTGGGAATGTCGAGCACAGGTCGAACGAACCGTGAGCAGGCGGAAGACTGTCAAGGGCGCAGATGAGCATATCAAGCATGCAGAGAGAGCGTTGAGAGGTCTGAGAAAATGATTGTGCTCATAGAAAGTGGGACTAAGCACAAGGACTGACGCTATGGGCATGCCTCTTAGACCCTCTGCGCCCTTTCAAAATCGACCTGCTCTAGCTCGACTTGCTCTCTACGTGCTTTCTACGTGCTCTCAAAACTAGTTTTTAAAGAATGATTGACGTCTACCCTATGGGTCAATCGTAGCTTTGCCTTTTGTTACAAAGCCAATGATTGGCTAGTCAACTTTATTGCGGAGGGGGGCGGGGCCATCCGTTGCCAATGGGTTGCTGTCGGAGCACCAGTCATGGCAGCTTCCCAGCACACAAACGCTACTTCTCCGGTAAGTAAAGTAGACCTTATGGTATTAATGTTTTGGTGACTGGTTTTCGCTAAACATTTGGCAGTATATGTTTGTAATGGTTGCTACATGTTTCCGAGTCAATAAGTAAAGAAATAATATAGTATGGTTTCATTAAACAAATAAACAAATATGCTGACAGTTGGTTTTGCAGCAGGCTATAAGTGGCTCCTTCCAAACCCCAGCGTGTGCGCAACTTGTCCAACTGCATGCTTGATATTTGACACTAAAATGATGCCATAAGTAAGCCCATCACAACTACTCCATGGAAGGCAAATGAGAATGAAATTCAAATCATGGATGTAGCTCCTGCTCCTGTAAGTAAGGGTGCTGCAAGAGAAAGGGTAAAAGAGAAACAGGGCAAATAATAACAGTATACGGATATGAAGAGAAGTGAAAATGTACTTTCAACCTGGTGATCAATTATGGGTCAGAAAGCCATGGAAAACAAGAAAGGAGAACAGAAGTTCACACAACCGAGGACTGTTGTGAGAAAGAAAAGCCCTTACACTTACCTGCTTGATGATGGAAGGATCTCAAATGCATCACACCTCTGTGCACTACCAGAGTTGAACACTGCAATGGACAATGAAAGCAAACTCGTGAATCCGCAACCAGAAACTTATGCTTAACCAGTCCAGTGAACAAAGTAGACCTAACCGGTGTAGGAATCCACCTACCTGGGCTAAGGACTATGTTGTGGACTACATAAAAAAATATATATAATACATAAAATGCATATGCATGCATGCTGTTAATTTAAATAATTTGTCTGTTTGACTGTTTGACTTGTCTGTTGTAAACAAGAGTGCGTAGTGTTATGTTAAGTACAACATTGAGAATCTTATCGTTATGAAATAAGTTACCTTTATTGAAAGAGGGAAATGTGTTCGGATTGTGTTGTACTGCATTTGCATGTAGATGTTGTGGCCTGGTTATGGTGTCTACCGCTAGAGGATGCTGTTGGTCAGGCGAGTGGAGTAGTGCAGGACGCGAGGGAAAGAAGGAATGCTTACAGTTGGGTTAACTGGAGAATAAAGACGGAGATCCCTTGTTAAAACTTATTTGTGTTGGTGGTTATTATGAAGCACTAACCTAACACTTCATCGATTTATAATAAGTATTTGGTTATTTAGTCGTTAAACTATAGGTCCTACCTTACAAGTAAGATAGTGATTATGATTGTTAATTAAAAATGCATCCTCTCTAGAGTCGTTTGTCTGTTCCTGGTAACTGTTGAAACATGGCTGGCTCCGTGGAAGAGGACACACTCTCTATGAAGATATAAAGGGCTCATTCTAAGTTGATGAAAACAATATTGTCTTTTTCATGGAATTATACACTAATTAAAACACTTATAAATATTATATTTCATTTCTGCCAAGTCCGTTCCACTAGATACCACAAAATTCTACACACTACACCTTTTAAATATTACATTTAAAGATTTTGTTGTTTAAGTGACAATATGGAGGATGAATTGTGCCATGATAAGAATTAATGAATGTTTAATAATAGACAAAACAAAACAGTGGAAAACACTGCATTAGCTTGGTGGGCAGCATGAGCAACTTGTCATTTAAATACAAGTTGTCAAAATATAATTTCAATAAATAAATTAGGTCTCTACTGGATTACTGTTTTTGCGTGTTTCCCTGGAATATGGAGGTTAAAGGGCATATGATGTAATTGACACAAGACCAAGACGGTTACCATGCATAAAACTACAGATTTCTCTGGGATTGACACAACTCAACAAAATATATAACATCTAGTTGATTTTAGATATTTTTATGCAAAAATATATATCATACCTTTAACGTCATTAAGGCGATGCTAAGACGATGCTTGCGATTGGTAAAAAAAAATTGCTATCATGACACAATCCCAATCTGATAGAAAATGAACAATTGACCCCACAGAGGAATCCATTGTAGCAGAAGCAAATGACAGGAAAGAGACTCAAACGGCTATAAAATTAAAACAATTGCAATTTTGGTGATGTGTTGTCGCAAAATAGTTTTAAATATAATGTGTTGTCTATTTAATTCTCTGCTTCTCTGACTTTACTGGAAGCATGATCAAGTCAAGCACAACAGAAACTGGTGTTGCAAATGAGCATCCGCTATAAGCACTATGATACTTGAATTGGATAGCTGTTCTCAGTTTGTCTATGTACACTGTCCCTATCAAATAAACCATAGATAAATAAACAATGAGACACAACTATCTAAGCTATCTGTGAATAAGTAAATGTTCTCTGAAAGTGTTCTTACCTTGGCCTGTCACTACCGTAAATGAGACCATCCATATTAAAAGAACACACCCTTTAGTTAATGCATGCATTTTACTGGCATTCACAAAACCACTTAGAAACACCAAGACCAGTACATTCAAGAGGAGGAAAGCCCAAGTCTGTTCCTCTTTAACTGCTGTCTGAGGGCAATGCAGAGCGGAAGGTGGTGGTGGGGGAGAGACTGAAAAAACTAATATGTGAGCTAACAAAGCTTAATAAATAAATAGGCAACCCATATGATATTTCAACTATTTTGCAACAACAACCAAAATCCAAAATAATAATTGTTTTAATTAGAGGCATTTGAGTTACTTTCCTTGATGGTAGTGTTTATATTCTCATTGTTTTTATGACATCTAAAAAAAATAGCATGGAATCAATCAAAAATAATGTGTGGTCACTGATCTTTCGGTAAATAATCCTGTATTTACCGAAAAATGAATGGCTATTCCAGTAAAAGGGCTTGTTTTTGTGTGTTTTATCTCCAGGTAATGATTTACACCAATCAATAAGGCAAACAGGCTGTCTCTCTCAACGCCAGAGATTTTAGGAAATCAGGACCCAGACATTAAGCCAAGAAGGAGCGTATCAACATCTTGTAGAAAATCCTTGATATATGTACCTGTGTTAGCCTCCATGGCAATGCAGAGTGTGTGGGTGGTGTTGGGATGAGGTGGTGGTGGTAGGAGCTTGCTGGTCACTTGAACATAAAGGAGTTGACTATAATCTCACCTCCCCCTCTTACTGTCAATGTAGGTACATATTGCCTGTTTCTGTGACACACACACCTTGATTAAAACAAAACGAGGCAAAATCTGGTATTCCCCCCTCCCCCCCCTTGGTATTGATGCAATGTGACCTTTAAATATCATCGGACTGTTGTACAATCAAACAAAATGATCTATCTAACCAAACAGTACAGTGCTCCTATTCATTAGTGAAAAATGTATAACATTTCCTAGATATAAATTTGATTGACCCAAGATGGCATTAAGATTGCACACCGTTTGCACAGTTTTTATTTGAATATGTTTTTCTGCCCAGTTTCTATTCATTTGTCTTTGTCCCATCATCTGGTATTCCCTGTGTCTCTCTCTTGCTTGAGAACACCTATGGACTTCTGACACCTTGGTCAAAGGAAATGCAATCAACTATACTAATTCCTCTCTCCCCCCCACTGGCCACAACATAATTCCAATTACACTACCGCATATCGGTGCCGATATGCAGTTACAGTCTTCTCTAATATGAAGCAGTCTTGAAATTAGCAAAAAATAGAAATTGAGTCACTCCTACGTTTGGGCAATAGTCGGTGCTATTGAGTCTAGTCTTGTGTGACTTAATGTCTCATACCGCATGTCTTTGGCCATCAGAGGAGCTGCTAATGGTGTCTCTAGGCTCTGCAGAGACGTGGTCAACCCAACACCCAACCTTGATCAGCAGCAACAAAATAAGGATTAGGAGCGACAGAAGATAGCGATTGTACAAGCAGAAGGAGGTTCAGGTATAGTTTCCTATGGTGTGTCATGGTTTTTTGGGTCGAAGTGTGGGTATGCAAGGGGTTCCTGAGCCTTTATCTTATCAATCATTTACTTGAACTAAATGTAACTAAATTAAGATATACGTACATCATGTATTATTTCTGCCCACAAATACCCAAAACATATAAGTAGCATAGCAATATCTTATGGTCCATTATGGAAATTTGTGTATACACTGTAGTAAGATTGTGAAGCACACGGTCACAGTCGTGCCTCCAGTTA
Organism: Molva macrophthalma; assembly: GCA_027123675.1. Taxonomy (NCBI): domain Eukaryota; kingdom Metazoa; phylum Chordata; class Actinopteri; order Gadiformes; family Lotidae; genus Molva; species Molva macrophthalma. The sequence continues at coordinate 15,283,102 of JAOPJO010000118.1, read as the reverse complement.
TTCCTTATGTTTCTCGAGTTTCCTCCTTTGTGTTTCCTTTTCCTCTGTCTCCCGTATTCTCCGGTCTGCCTCCCTCTCTCAGTGTGTGCGGTGGGTGTGGCAATTGCTTCATCCCATACACCTTGTTCATCTCTCTCGTCCACCATCTTGCTCTGACCTTCGCCATCGCCTCTCTGTCTCCTGCCTTGACTGACATCCTCTTTCCCCTTTACCCCTACAAAACAAATATTTTCTATCTCATGGGTCAGCATGATCAACTTCTCCGGGAGGTATTGGAGAACTTCAAGTCTCTCTCTAACCATGTATTGAACCAAATGTACATTGTTTCCACTCACCTCTCCAATCCAGCCTCCATAACCCAGCTCAGCCAGGCGGGACCCGCTGCCGCAGGCGCTCTGCTCCGGCACCGCATCACCTCAGGCCATTTCGTGAAGTAGTCCATGACCAAGAGGACGTAGCGGTTGCCGGAGTCAGTGACCGGAAATGGCCCCAGGACGTCCACCCCCACTCGCTCCATCGGGGCCCCCACCAGCTGCTGTTGGAGAGGGGCGTGGGAGTGCCGGGTGGGTCCTTTTGGCGCTGTGCAGGTGTCGCAGGGGCTCGATCACCCCTGCAGCAGCCATCTCGCGGACCTTGTCCTCCGCCACACGTTGGGCCAGGGCTAATTGGTGGGCCGGGCGGAGCCGATGTTGATGGCGTGCTGAACGCCATAGATTTAGCCATTGCATGGGCACGCATTGCATGAGAGTTGGGCTCACTAAGATTACATTTATTTATGGACTTTGATTTTGATTAATGTGTTAATCCAAAAAAAATCTGAATAACAAATTAAGATTCCCAGATCAATGATAGTAACAGCAGGTAACATTGTTCATAAAACCATCTGGATTTGAACAATTAGGTCTACAAGTAGCAACTGACAAGGTTAAAATGTGTGTGTCACAGACACCACATCAATGTGGTACAGGCAATATGTACCTACATTGTGAAATCAAGGCAAGACATGATGCTCAAACGCTACGAGGGGGAGCAGAGATGATAGTTAATTCCTTTCCTTTGTCAAGTGACCAGCAAGCTCCTACCACCAGCACCTCATCCCACCACCCACACCCACTGATTTCCTAAAATCTCTGGCGTCAAGAGAGCCAGCATGTTTGCTATTGATAAAAAATTATTAATTATTACCTGGAGATAAAACACACAAAAACAAGCCCGTTTACTGGAATAGTCATTAATCTTTCGGTAAATACAGGATTATTTACCGAAAGATCAGCGACCACACATTATTTTTGATTGAGTCCATGGTATTTTTTTTAATATTGGTATTGCCTGGTATTGCCTTTAATAAAATAATTGTTATTTTGGCTTTGGGCAGTTGTTGCAAAATAGTTGAAATATCATATGGGTTTTCTATTTATTTATTAAGCTTCGTTAGCTCACATATTAGTTTTATCAGTCTCTCCCCCCAACCACCACCACCTCCCCCTCTGCATTACCCTCAGACAGCAGTTTAAGACCAACAGACTTGGGCTTTCCTCCTCTTGAATGTACTGGTCTTGGTTTTTCTAAGTGGTTTTGTGAATGCCAGTAAAATGCATGCATTAACTAAAGGGTGTGTTCTTTTAATATGGATGGTCTCATTTACGGTAGTGACAGGCCAAGGTAAGAACACTTTCAGAGAACACTTACTTATTCACAAATGGCTTAGATAGTTGTGTCTCATTGTTTATTTATCTATGGTTTATTTGATAGGGACAAATACAGTGTACAAAGACAAACTGAGAACAGCTAGCCAATTCAAGTATCATAGTGCTTATAGCGAATGCTCATTTGCAACATCCGTTTTTGTTGTGCTTGACGTGATCATGCTTCCAACTAAGTCAGAGAAGCTTGATAATTTAAAAGACAACACATATTATATTTAAAACAATTTTTAAAACAACTCAGACAAAATTGCAATTATGCAGTTTTAATTACATAGGCGTTTGAGTCTCTTTCCTTGGTATATTGATGAAAATATATATTTTTACGCCTAACTGATCCCAATGTTTTGGGATAGTTAATCAGTAACGTTAAACATACAATTTAGTGCTGAGCTGTCATTTGCTTCTGCTACAATGGATTCCTCTGTGGGGTAAATGTTCAATACTATCAGATTAGGATTGTGTCAAGCATTTTTCAAGCATAAGCATTTTTTATCCAACTGCAAGCATCATCTGCCTAAATGAAGTTTAATATTTCCGCATAAAAATTTCAATATCAATCTAGCTTACTACAATGTGCTAATTTGACAAGTTACTCATGCTAGCCACCAAGCGAATGCAGTGCTTCCCACACAGACCACTGTGTGAAAAGTGGCGTCAACATACAAGTGTATAGTTTGTTTTCAAGTTATTGTGTGTGCCCTTTTCTTTTCCTTCAGTGAACCCCCCATGCAATTTACCGACAAGAGTAGATAATGCAGTTATTATTGAGAGGAAACGGGAGGACTACTTTTCTGGAAAAGAAGTAACCTATGCATGCCGTACCAATTATAGAATGGAAGGAGAGAGTACAATTGGATGCAGAAATGGTCACTGGCATCCACAAAATCCTACGTGCATTTGTAAGTGTTAAATTCTAATGCATTGCACTCCAAAAATCTAGGATTTGTTGCACCTCCTCTAATCTCCACTGCATTCTGTCTCCTTAGTTCTCTGCACTGCACTGTTTCCTCTCCTCTCTTCTCCACTGCACTCTGTCTCCTTAGTTCTCTTCTCCTCTCTGTAAAATACATGTGGCAGACAATGGGAAAAAAGTATTATTAATTATTATTATTAAAAAAACATTTAGGCTATTCATCTATTCAAACATCCATCTGAATTACAGTGCAATAAAACACTAAGAAACGCTAATTAACAATGAAAATATGCCTGACACTCACCTAACAACCCTCCTTAAATGTACATTTCTTGTAATCTAGATTATAGTATATGCAATGTCAGTGCATTACGTGGCTTTTCAAGTCGTGCACACATTGGATTTTTTCCTACTTGTGCATTGAAAATGCATCCTTCTGCCAAACCGGATATAGTATATACTATTCGGTATAAAATAAACTGAGTAATGTTATAATGTGATGTTTAATTACGGAGTTGGTGTGACGATCACGACGTTGGGTACTGGTGAGTGAAACTGTATCCTAGGAAATGTGTAATTAGGGGGCCTTGTTGCGCTGTGTCAAGTGATTCAAAAGCTGAGGTGAATACAGCTTTTCTCCTGCGGTCGAATAGTCTTTTTAGCTTAGGAAGGTTCCTTACTGACCCGGAAGTATCTAAGTGGCAGCCATGATAAGAGCTGTTCAAAATCTCCTAATTCTCAGGAAAGGTGCTTCAATGCTTCTTTTCTTATCTCCTTTAGCATAGGTTACACTGGACAATCCTTTACAAAAGGAAATGAGATAATGAGATAACACAATTCCTTGCGCCAGGAACATTTAAAGCGACACACCATTCGGCCGTTCACGGAAACAGACGTTCAACATGACCGACAATTATTTTCATACAATCATACAAATTAGGATCTATGTTCATAAATATTAGTGGACAGGAGTGTGAGCATGAGCAACCATTGTCAATGCGACAACTATTTAGTTTCCTTTTGTGAATGGTAGCTAATATTCATTTTTTCATTGAAATTCCAACAGTAGTAATAACATTTTCACTGTGTTTTCCATGTTTATATAGCCTGCGTGAAACGGCACAGTTAGAACGCACGGGGCAGAGTATCTAAGATGTGCTTTTAGTAGTCCATTGTCTGAACATTGTAGTTTCACCATGGCAGACCCCTGTCCATAACATCCGCCATTGCATAATGACGTGACCTAGAGTATGTGCAGTCGGATTCTTTTAGCACAGCAGATGTCTTTTTTCCTCTTTCCTTATGAATTCTCCTTCACAACTTTCCTTGACCTCATAACGTTTTCCATTGAGGTCAATGAAAAGAGGTCAGGAAAGGACATAGGACGTCCTTTTTGTGACTCTCCGACTGCCCCCACATTCAGTGCTTTTAGCCACTCCCACCCTCTATATCGACAAATCGGGAGACAAAAGAGGTGTGATGTATGCTGAACATCAGGCAGTTTTCAGGCAGCATTTTCAGTGTAGATTCACATAGAGATGGAAACCCAGCGGCACAACGGTAGTCATTGTTGTTCGAAAATGAAACAATCGTAGGAACCACATAAAATACCTTTGTCTGTATATATTTGTTTGTCTGTATATGTGAGTAAAGCCGCATCCGACTTTGGCTCTTTTTGTTGTTTTGCTTCATCATCCATAGATGATGAAAATGCTATTTTGGGTTTGGTTAACATTTTGTATGCCCTTTTTTTCCTTCAGGGAACCACACATGCAACTTACCGACAAGAGTAGAGAATGCAGTTATGATGGAGAGGAAACAGGAGAAATACTTTTCTGGAACCAACGTAACCTACGCATGCCGTACCAATTTTAGAATAGTAGGAGAGAGTACAGTTGGATGCAGAAATGGTCACTGGCATCCACAAATTCCTACGTGCATTTGTAAGTGATGTTTAATTCTAATGCATTGCACTCCAAAAATCTAGGATTTGTTGCACCTCCTCTACTCTCCACTGCATTTTGTCTCCTCAGTTCACTGCACTGCATTGTTTCCTCTCCTCTCTTCTCCACTGCACTGTCTCCTTAGTTCTCTTCTCCTCTCTGTAAAATACATGTGGCAGACAATGGGAAAAAAGTATTATTAATTATTATTATTAAAAAAACATTTAGGCTATTCATCTATTCAAACATCCATCTGAATTACAGTGCAATAAAACACTAAGAAACGCTAATTAACAATGAAAATATGCCTGACACTCACCTAACAACCCTCCTTAAATGTACATTTCTTGTAATCTAGATTATAGTATATGCAATGTCAGTGCATTACGTGGCTTTTCAAGTCGTGCACACATTGGATTTTTTCCTACTTGTGCATTGAAAATGCATCCTTCTGCCAAACCGGATATAGTATATACTATTCGGTATAAAATAAACTGAGTAATGTTATAATGTGATGTTTAATTACGGAGTTGGTGTGACGATCACGACGTTGGGTACTGGTGAGTGAAACTGTATCCTAGGAAATGTGTAATTAGGGGGCCTTGTTGCGCTGTGTCAAGTGATTCAAAAGCTGAGGTGAATACAGCTTTTCTCCTGCGGTCGAATAGTCTTTTTAGCTTAGGAAGGTTCCTTACTGACCCGGAAGTATCTAAGTGGCAGCCATGATAAGAGCTGTTCAAAATCTCCTAATTCTCAGGAAAGGTGCTTCAATGCTTCTTTTCTTATCTCCTTTAGCATAGGTTACACTGGACAATCCTTTACAAAAGGAAATGAGATAATGAGATAACACAATTCCTTGCGCCAGGAACATTTAAAGCGACACACCATTCGGCCGTTCACGGAAACAGACGTTCAACATGACCGACAATTATTTTCATACAATCATACAAATTAGGATCTATGTTCATAAATATTAGTGGACAGGAGTGTGAGCATGAGCAACCATTGTCAATGCGACAACTATTTAGTTTCCTTTTGTGAATGGTAGCTAATATTCATTTTTTCATTGAAATTCCAACAGTAGTAATAACATTTTCACTGTGTTTTCCATGTTTATATAGCCTGCGTGAAACGGCACAGTTAGAACGCACGGGGCAGAGTATCTAAGATGTGCTTTTAGTAGTCCATTGTCTGAACATTGTAGTTTCACCATGGCAGACCCCTGTCCATAACATCCGCCATTGCATAATGACGTGACCTAGAGTATGTGCAGTCGGATTCTTTTAGCACAGCAGATGTCTTTTTTCCTCTTTCCTTATGAATTCTCCTTCACAACTTTCCTTGACCTCATAACGTTTTCCATTGAGGTCAATGAAAAGAGGTCAGGAAAGGACATAGGACGTCCTTTTTGTGACTCTCCGACTGCCCCCACATTCAGTGCTTTTAGCCACTCCCACCCTCTATATCGACAAATCGGGAGACAAAAGAGGTGTGATGTATGCTGAACATCAGGCAGTTTTCAGGCAGCATTTTCAGTGTAGATTCACATAGAGATGGAAACCCAGCGGCACAACGGTAGTCATTGTTGTTCGAAAATGAAACAATCGTAGGAACCACATAAAATACCTTTGTCTGTATATATTTGTTTGTCTGTATATGTGAGTAAAGCCGCATCCGACTTTGGCTCTTTTTGTTGTTTTGCTTCATCATCCATAGATGATGAAAATGCTATTTTGGGTTTGGTTAACATTTTGTATGCCCTTTTTTTCCTTCAGGGAACCACACATGCAACTTACCGACAAGAGTAGAGAATGCAGTTATGATGGAGAGGAAACAGGAGAAATACTTTTCTGGAACCAACGTAACCTACGCATGCCGTACCAATTTTAGAATAGTAGGAGAGAGTACAGTTGGATGCAGAAATGGTCACTGGCATCCACAAATTCCTACGTGCATTCTTTAGTGATACATTTTTTCCAATGGCATTGTACAACATAAATTGAGGATTTCTTGCACCAAGCACATTGATGCTCTTATCCCATTAACATTTTAGATATAATTTCACTATGAGAAAAGGTTAATAAATAAAGTGCAGTCAGTCTGTCCATCTAACACCTCTATTAAAAAAAGCAATAATATGTCAGAGAGAGAGAAGAAAGTGGCAGAAGATGGCCAGATTTTGAAAATAACCAACCCCCGGGAGTGGTCTCAAATCTAAATTGTCTGATACAGAGGGAGGTGCAGTCAACCAGAACAGATATTACCACAGAGCAGTTCACCCACCAATAGCTGACGGCTTTTGGCATTTCTAATGACTTGCACTCAAATCATAGCTGTTAAATCTTACCTACAACGCCTTTTGAGCTTGATCTTTAAATCGCATTGCTATCAAACATATTTCCTTTCAAAACATGCCTCGACTGTTAAATGAATATGTCGATCTCATGGCGAGAATGTATGTTCTTTTCATATTTTAAAATGATTTGCTGCCATTTTCCTTCCAAAGAGCAAGCATCATTGCTATTGTGGGGATAAGTATCATAGTTGTTGGTAATGTCAAACTGTGTCACTACCAATATAAATTGAAAATAAATATGAGTGTGGAAAATTATTTCCCTATGAATATAATACAATTCAATGTACATCATCATAATACAATGTTAATCTAATAACTATGTTTTAAAATGTATCTTGCCATTTATGTTGTTCATATTTCGTATAATCTAATAAACAATGGTATCACAGAAAACACTGTAATTGTTGAAGCTCCCCCAATAGGAGGAGCTTGTGTACCCCGTTACCACCAATGAGAACACCCTAGCCATCAATAGAACCAACCCTAGGTGGGGCAGGGCTAGTTGACACAAAGAAAGAATGTATTTGTATGAATATATTATACATTTTCCAAAAACATTGTGATCTCTTGTTTACTTATTATTTTTATACAAATGATTTTTTTCCGTCTAAAAGTGCTTACAGGGCTCACAGGGCTTACAGAGTGCGACCATTTTGGTCGCACATGCGACCAAAAATCTGTCAAGTGCGACTAAACATTTTAATTGGTCGCACCGGTGCGCCTGACATTTAGCAGGTCCGTCTCTGTGTGTGTAGCGTTATTTTTTATTTTTTTCCTTCCCGCATTCTGCGAAGAAGTTGGCTCTTTCTCTGATTGTCTCAGACCCTGATATTCTTCTTCGCTGAATGCGGGTGGGGAAAATAAATAAGGCATGTGTGAAACCG
>JAOPJO010000118.1:15247288-15260263 GCA_027123675.1 Molva macrophthalma | reverse complement strand
ACACACACACACACACACACACACACACACACACACACACACACACACACACACACACACACACACACATGCACTGCAACCATGAACTTATCTAGACGTTACCTGGAGGAGATATGTTAGAATGTAAATATCCAAATGAGTTCAATCAGAATCAACCAAATCAGAAACCATAAGAAAATTAAATTGCGGATACGTCCAAATAAATGTTGTATTGATATCAACGCAAAAACAGTTATCATTATTGATGAGTCAGTAGTCTCGTCAGCCATCTTCAATGTGCTGTAAACAACACTCTGCGATTTCCACTGCGTACTTTTTGCATCATGTCTTTCCTACTGCAAGCTCCACCAGGCGCCACCCCTCTCTCCCCCCTCCCCTGCAGGTCTCCTACAGGAGGTTCATGCTCTGGCCCCCTCTCTCCCCCCTCCCCTGCAGGTCTCCTACAGGAGGTTCATGCTCTGGGTAAGGCCAGTAAGAACGTCTTCAGCCTCTCCCAGAACTTCTCTTCTTTCTCCTCCTCCCCCTCCGTCAGCTTCAAGGCCCACCTCATCCGACTCATCGGGAACCTCTGCCACCGTCACCCCTGCAACCAAAACCAGGTCCGTGGGGGGGTGTGGATTACAGATGAATATAAGATAATAGCTCATGGTCGTTATGTTGTCTGGTGCTGGCCGGTTAACTGTCAGGGGAGTCCAGGCATCCAGTCCCGGTCACCGAAACATGCTTAAACAGAAGGAATTATGAATTAGAAGGGGCAAGGTGCACAGAAAACATGTAGACAACTGCTAATCAACAGCAACAGTAGCTGAGGGCACCCTCTAGGTGCCAAACGAAAGACTTAAGTCAGCTTCCCTGATTACAGGTGGCAGACTACTCTGCGTCCATTTAGATTTGATATTCTTGAGAAAAGAAAATAGCCGGTAGTACGGTGGCCCTCTGGTTTACCGGCTCGCTGGTGTCTGAAGCTACGCGGGCCGCCTCCTCTGTATGCTACAAGACTTAACTCTGCAAAGGAGGTTATATTTCATGTTTTTTTATTTTCACCCGTGTGTATGTGTTTGTTTGCACTTGAACTTTTCACGCCAATTGGCCAAAAGATATTTTAGAAATGTTTGTTTCATGGGATTTGCACTCACACGCCAGAGCGTAGACAGAAATATCTCACACAAAGTTATGAACTGGGCATGGTTTACACATTATACATATCTAATCAGTGTTTCCCCTACATGCATCCAGCAGTGGCACAGCACCGCCACTGGATTACTACTGCTACGGCAATCAGCCATGTTGTTTGAATTATAAATTAGGGGTCATAGGTGCCCCATATTGCACCCCACTCAATTGTTAAATTGTCATTATTGTCATTGGAGAAATATTATTGAAAACATACTGACAGCAAAATAGTATTCTGCTATAGAAAATGCATGATAATGTAGGTGGTGTTAGCTTATAAATGGCTTTAGACTAGAAGTATGAAGAGAAAAAGTCACTTAATAGAAAGTAGCCGAGGATGATGGAATGGCTACAAATTGCAGAATTAAACTGTATGTGCGCTGACATTAAAGGATCTGGGCGGTTTGCATATCCCAAGTTAATTGTTGACATTGTCTATGTACAAAATCAGCCATGATTTTTGTTCCACTCACCGCCTCTCGCGGTTTGGACACAATGAACAATGGACATCCATTATATGACAAACGAGTGGTAACAGATCCCATAGTTGTATCTTGGTTTGTTCAACAAAAGTAAGGGCATACAAACTGCCATGGTGAGGTAGCTTTCTCCAATATGCCCAAGTTTGTACTGTGTTTACTCTGTGCCACTGGCACTACGCATGCTCACAGACTTAGACTGAGGCAGGCAGTTGGAAATCTGTGTGAAGATAGTGGCTGCGTTATAGGCAGTCTGCTAATTCTGAATTCTGTGTGCAGAGCAACATTTCAAAACGTTGCCAGGGTAAGTGTTGGAGGGTGTTATTTTTTTTTAATTCTTGGAACACAGCATAAGCATTCTGTGTTTACACGCCACTGCACAGGCTCACATACTTAGAGACAGAGTCTGAGAGGCCAGCAGTTAGAACCAAACAAAGGTACAGCTATGGGAGTTGCTAAATACTCTTTTGAGTTATAATGGATGATCGGCAACTGCACAATTTCGGAACGCGTCTACAACGCTAGAGGAGGGGAGTTGAACAAAATCATGGCTGATTTACATCTGGACATAGAGAATGTCAACAATTAACCCACACATCAGTGCACCTCACACACACCTCAGCACTGCTGGCGGAAATTGAAGAGGAAACACTGAATTATACATAAAACTTCAGCTAGACGTGCTTATTGCTTATCACAACTGTCATTATACTTTTTAAGATATCTTAGCTTAACCAATGTCCCATAGACTCAACTGTGTGTCCGTGAGCAACGGCAGTGCCGTGTCTACAATAACTGTGATAGTACAATAGCGTGCCAGCATGTTAGCATTAGCATGGTGATGGCAAACCATACAATCAGGATCTTCGTCATGGGGAGGTTGCTCACACCTATTAGGTGGACCTCCCTGGGCCACGGCCACTTAGGGTTCGAATATGTTACTGAAGGGGGCCTTCAGGTTGCTGGCCTTGGCGGAGGTCTGTGCTCTACTGTGCACATGTATTAGTTTAGTCTGCCTTCCATACACTGAAATGGCATCACTGTGGTCTTCTTTCCCTTTAGGTCAGAGAACTGGATGGCATCCCTCTGATATTGGACAACTGCAGCATAGACAGCAACAACCCCTGTATCCTTTACCTTATAGCATAAGCTATTTAATAGATTAATAGAAAGATATCCTTTACTGCTACTTTTAACTGTAAAGATATTTAACATAGCAAGCTTGTGCCTACATCAATGGTCTCTGCACATTTCAAGCACGTCTGTCTTTCATGCACCTTGAAATGTATGATTGTCTGCTTGTTTTCCTTGACAAAGTGTGCAGTCATTAGCCAATGGGCCATCTTCGCCATCAGGAACATTCTGGAACAGAACCATGAGAACCAGGCACTGGTGGCCGCCATGGATCGCCATGGCAATGCTGACTACTCAGCACTCAGTGAGCTGGGCCTTGACGTAGAGAAGAGAGATGGAGGACTGCTGCTCAAACCAACAAAGAAACACTGACAGGGATAAAGGGAGAGAGAGGGAGGGAGGTAAGGAGTGAGTGAGAGGCAGGGAGAGGGAGAGACAAACGGGGTGAGAGGGAGAAAGAGATGGAGGGAGGCAAAGAGAGGAAGAGAGAAAGGGGGATGGGGACAGAGAGATGAAGGTGAATAAAAAGAGACCTAGTCAGAGGTATGGAGAGAGGTGAAGGAGATGGAGAGAGAGAGTGCAAGGGAGTGTGCCATCCAAACATCAACAATGTGGTGATGTTTTGATGTGATCTGTTCTGTGGTTCTGGATTGGTTCTGAGCTGATGACTGACAAGGGTCTTTGTGCTAGCAAAGCTGTCAGAACACCACAAAAGCAATCTGATATGGACCAGGTTGTGTTTGGTTACAGCCGACCCACGGGGTCCACCACAGTGTCGAAGCAGGTTCTACCAGAGGTTAAGCGCCCAGTCTCTCTCTACTTCAGGATGAAGAATACTCGTTCTTCCACGGAGGAATAAGGGCCTAATCCAGAGACACTACCAACTTTTGCAGTTGACCCTCATTTTCTTGAAATAAAATAATACTTTATTAATCTCACACAGATTGAATAAAGTAATATTTTATCTTAATTGATGATACCTTAATAACGTTCATTATCAGTTTTTTAGGCATCGACTGGAATAATATAATCCCATACTAACTGTCAGCTATGCAACTAACATATTAACCTGTCTCTAGGTCATCTGTTCCGTCAGAGAATGACCACACATTCCCTATATATTATTATAATTATTGACCTTGTATTTTAAGTCTGACCCTGGACTCATTCTCTAAAACTTCTGAATCATTGCACTTAACTAGGATAGTTATTTAAACTAGGATAACTAGCTTAACTAGAATGTATAACCAGGTTGTAAAGCCTGTATGGCATGCAGTGTAGATAAGGAGCAAAAGCATTAGACATTTACAAAGTGTTAATACTAACAATAATGTTTTAGTTCTAAAGTCTCATATTTACTCTCAATAAGCTCCATTCCATACGTACTGAATACTAAACATAATATTCCTGCCATACCTTTTCTATTATATGGCAGCTCTTCTTATGCTTATTGACACGTGCACGTGCATTACCGTGCACGCTCCTGTCCCTCACCAGTGGCTGTGGTTTGGGATCGGTAGAGAGAGGTGGACGGTGCAGTGTCAACAGAGGGAGAGAGAGTGGCGGCATTAGATTGCAGATTGAAATCGTCATCAGCCCCGACGCATCAACCCCCGCCCCGCACCGCCCTGTTTCCACTGGGTCCCGTTGTTAATGACTACACGTGTTAAAGCGATGGGCCGGCCCGCTGCAGGGCTCTGATGTAGGAGACCTCCGTAGTCCCGGCGGCCAGTATGGCAGACGGCTAACAAAACAGCGGTTTACGTGCGCTCGCCTGGCTCCCTGCTATGCTTTTCAGAGCAGGGCCTGTTCACCTACCAAGCTCACCACCACCGTTCAGCTCACCTTCCCACTGCGTTCTTCACCGTCAGCTATACGCCAGTGTTAGTTCATTGCGGGCCTCGACTTTAATGTATGTGTGCCTTAACCGTTGGAAAAAATGAAAGTGAATATCTGATGCTGTTTGATGAGAACATGCTTGGTGCATTCAAATAAAATATACACTGTAGCAATACGTTTTGATTGGTTTGTTCTGTTTGTTTTGGTGTGAAATAGGACGAGATGAGACACTGAACACAAGATGCTCTGACAGGATGATCACTTTATTGTCTAGTAAAAGATCAGGTTAGGGGATGAGTTTATCGTCCAGTAGAATATCTGGGCAACAATGTGCAACAACTTATGATTACAATTTTTACCTTCGCAGTTGCAAGTCTCGGGCTCAAAACTTTAACTATATGCTCAAGTGGAGGCTTGATACCTTGAGCCTTGAGCACCAGCATAATCACTATAAAGGAGCAATGTTGAATTGGGACAGCTGAGCTGCTGAGCAGCACAATTAAAGGCGATGTTGGCTGATTTGACCAATCACAATCCTCAGACTTCGTAAAACATTTGTTACATGTGGCCATTGGGGTGTGAAATAGGCGGAGCTTATGGTTCAGGAAGAAAACATTCCATTTGTTCACTCAGTTTTTTTTTCGTTTCAAGATAACTAATTAAAACCGTGAACGAACGTAGGTCTTGAGCATTGGCCTTGGTTGTGGTGGGAGAATTTAGACACACATACAAATACTAATAGATCGATAGATTGGTAGCCTGCTCTATTCATCCCCAGGGGGAATTGAGTTGTGACAGCAGCAGAACAATACAATTTAAAGGTATTATATGTAAGATTTCGCCATTAAAATATCTAAAAACGACTAGACCTATGTTATATATTTTACTTTCTTGTTTACTTACATTACCCAAATGTTTCCAACCATTTCTAAACTCAGAAAAATCATACTTTTATACATGGTAACGTCCCGGCAATTTTGTCGAGTGTTAACGGCGTCATCTGCCCTTTAACCCCCAACATCCGAGAAATACAGGAAACACAGAGCGTGAGGAAGGAAATATACTAGATAGCTATCCACTCTTGTTATTTTATTTTGTTGTTTTTATTGCTCACTCGTGATGGAACACGACTATTCAGTCCAGTTAGCTGCGACTTCTGTTGCCGAAGCAGCCAAGAGGAGAGACATCCTGTGAGAGTAAACATTGGTGCGGCATTCCCAAGATGGAGAGCTTTGCAACGAGCTATGACTAGAGATACGCCAATCTGGCATGTGTTCTTCTAGACAGGTAAGCACCCATTTGGTTCACGTCATCGGAATATTAGTACTAACACAAGTAATAATAGCATGCAGTATATTATTTTGATGATACTGTTGGAAAACGTTAACTATCCTCGATGTCGATAGTGTAACAGTTTTATATGATGATAGCACAATGCAGTTATATTGTAAGCTCCTCGTGTTTTTATGAATTCTAACAAGTAACGTATTTGTATCACACCGCAATTTTGTCAAAGAGTTTTACCTCACTAACGTTAACCTATAAAGGGATATAACATCCCTTTGTAAATATATATAACTGGGCTGGGGAATTAGCTTTGTTGGTGTGATAATCAGAATGTTACATGTATTATAACATTGTAACCTTAAACCTTATGTAGGCTATCAATCACTGTGATCGATACATAATTAGTAAATAAACACGTGTTTTACGCTTTTCATGATCCCATGCGGATTTGATTGAGTGCGTTTGCGATCTACAACATTTATAAACCATGACTTTATTCAGTGTTTGTGTTTGGTGTAAGTGTAAAGGGTTAGAATCGTGTCTACTAGACATAAATATGCAAAGAGTGTAAAGGATTAAAACAGTTAGCAAATGGCATAAAAATACATTCAAAAGTCATTGGGACTATATAACAGTTCATTGTTGAAATATCAAGTTAAATGTTAAAATAGACACCCATATATATATTTTATTTTCTTAGAGTTATGGAGTGATAGAGTGATAGAGTGATTCAAACAGGTCACTAGATGGCGGATAGCGCTGGGAGGAACCTAAAACCCTTTAGAGGCAGGTACTGCAGAATAAATCCTGCAGTCAAGCTGAACACACGTTAAGGTTTTCGCCTCTTTTTGTTTTATACATACAGGTGCACCCACAAAGCCACCGATTAGTGAAGCGGTCCATGCGGACCTTGAGTGCCAAGCTGGCCCTCACCACTTCCCCAGACCAGAGTGATTGGGATCTGCAGATACCCCTCATCCTCATGGCGTGCCACAGTGCAGTCCAACAATCCACCGCTGTACTCCTGCATTGTTGATGTTCGGCAGGGAGCTGAGAAAACCGCAGGAGCTGGCCTATGGCTGCCCCATGCACCCAATACCATGGCGGGGCCAGAATGTGCCAGACAGTTACAGGACCAATTGGAGACGGCCCACAGCTTTGCCAGGCACCAATCACAACAGGCAGGGGTCTGTCAAAAGCGATGCTACGAAAGGTATGTGTGTGTGGGGTGCTACTTTCATCAGAAACTGTCTACTGTGGACCCTCATGATCTCCCTAACCCTAACCAGCTTCCCTCCTCTACGCCTGTGTGTGTGTTAACCCTAACCCTAATTAAATGGATAACACAGAGAGAATAAGAATCAAACCAAGTCAATGGAGAAATCAATGCAAATATCAGCACCATGGATAGCGATAACAGGGATTTTAGCCAGCAATGGAAAGGTATGTGAAGTGGACAGTTTGTCCGTTTGCAGGAGGTTTCATGTGTGTGTGCGTGTGCGCGCGCCCTGGACCCTGATTGCGGTTGGAGATTGTAGGCGGGGCCCCAATGTTCCCCTAGTGAACGCCCCCTTCCCTCCCCCCACCCCCTCTTACCCTCTGGGGGTCATCAACACACGTGTCACTTTGCGTCCACATGACTCAGGTGAAACGCTTCCACCCCTGATACACTTGGTGGGATAACATTTGGGTTGTCAATTTGCTCCCACGGGTGGCTGAATTTCGGGAGTCAATTTGACACCACGGGTGGAAGGATTTTGCTTAAGTCCCGTGGAAGCAAAGTGACGACCCAAATATTATCCCATTTTTGTGTTTTACGTTTTTTTTTTAAAACAACAAACACTTTTTTTTGGTGAAAAAACACTTTTTTCTTGCTCAAACATGCACCACAGCATCTCCACGTCCTGAAACATTTCACACCAGCCCGGCGTCACGTCTCCCAAGCTGAGATACGGAGCATCCTTTCCTGCACTCTTTGAGGTACGTAAGTGACGGCAAGGCTTCCCGGAGGTTCCCGGAGTTTGGGCGCCACAGCTGGTCCGCGGAACAATTGAATAGAGTGGCAGAGATGAAAAACTACTGAAACTCGGGGAGAGGGGGTGGTGGGTGGAGTTGAAAAACCTAAAGAGAGAGTTCATTTTTGCACAGCTCGTGAGCGCCATCAGAAGGTCAAATACCAGTGGAAGAGATAGGCGGTAGGAAACTGACAGCCCCCACTAGCCCCCCTTCGCAAAGTCGTACATATTGTTAGCTTCAGCTAGCGACATTTCACGCTCCGGTGTCAATTTGCTGCAATTTGAGTCAAAATGACACCAAAAATCTCATTAAGTGTCATTTGCGTCCCGCGGGTGTCAAAATGACGCAGTTTAACATTGAGTTTTGTCAATTTGGAACCTAACTTCCCCAACCCCCCAACAATCCGTGAGAATCGTTCCCAGTTCAGGCAGATTCTCAAAGGCTCCTCCCACCAAACCGTCAGGAGGCGGGTCGTTCTCGCACCCCCACAGCAGGACAACACCTCTGACGTCGCTGCAGCAGCAGCAGCGAGAGGGAACCGGCCGCAGAAGCAGAGAGGGCTGGCGCCCACCTGGGACCGACCTGCTTCTCTTTCTTTCCCCCCTAAAAATAAAGATACAGAAGTGTGTTTGACTGAACAGCATCTTTAAATAGCTTTGCCTTTTAGGCCAACTGCACCCTGTGGCTGTTATGCATCAGGCTCCCTCGCCCCCCCCTTCAGCCTAGTGGCTGTGGGGCAGCGTTTACACAGCGTAGTGCAGCCCGGGTTTCGTCCCACTGGATTCACAGGATGCCCCCCATGGATCACACGTGGTGTGGAGGGGGTGGGGGCCGGGGAGTACAGCGTATTCATAGACCTCAGCTGTCTGCTCGCCCTCTCTCCGAGCGCTCTGCGTGTTGGCGAGAGCGATGCTTTTTACCAACATGGTTGGACAACATGCTGAGGTGGGGACGTCCCATTCAGTCCAAGCACCGGGACCCCACAGAGGAGCGCGTGGAGCAGCGTGCGTTCGGCCATGCTATGCCACGCATTGTCAGTTTGGTGGGCCAATCACGTCGATCCATTTGTCACCAGCCGGCCCCACTAAACGCGTGGTCTCGTGACTGACACCACGTGGCGCTGCCACGCCTCTCTGGGTGCTGCTTGTGGGAGTTTACCACTGTGTCGATGGAAGTTTGTAAAACGAGGGAATGAAATTCCCCACGAGTCTGCATGGTCCACCAGTACTCACTGAATATCGATTGTCCAATGAAATCGCTGAACGCGCGCTACTTGCTCATTTGCATAAAGTTCACTGAAGTTCAACTTTTGTCCCGCCCCGTCAATGTCCCCCGCAGTCGCAGTGCCGCAGTCCCCCACCTGCATGCAAGCCTTCCTACAGTGGGGCCACTGTGGCTACAGTGGGGCCATGCAAATGCAAACTATCTTAACACCTTTCAATTAGAGAGAGGAAGGGAGGTATCTCTAGGTCCAAGGAGAATGTATACAAATTCCTTTTCAATTGACTAGTAATTATATAAACAAGGTTTATATAATTTGTATATAATAGTATATTGTAGTTACAATTAATATTTCCACTACAGTTCCTCCCTTTTTGATCATAAGATCAACACTTATTACAGGTCAAAGTGATAATTATTGGAATACAAATGAATATATTGTGTGAACAGTAATGGTGGTACTCGAGTGGTTTGAATCATGTTGTCTGATTTAGAGGCAGGAGTAAAACTCCCTGAACCCGTTATAAAACCTATTAGCTGTAGGATAAACGAATGGGGGGAGAAACCTTGACAGTTATACAGAAATAAAGTGTAACAGAGTTGCAATTGATAAGACATAATGTGTACGTGAATATGAACAATGCATATAATGAAAATGAGTCAAGCAATAATAAGATGGGTTCTTCAGGGCAGGGGCAGCAGGGGTCCTGCTGTCAGCAGTCCGACACTTAGTCTTTGCGCTGCAAAAAATCTAAATCTTACCAAGTATATTTGTCTAATTTCTAGTCAAAATATCTCATAACACTTAATATAAGACACAATGACCTAACAAGTAATATTTCAGTGAGATGTAGGGACCTTTAGACAATGCATCTTTAATAACTTGTTAAGTGAAAGAGTATTGAAAGAATCTTGTTTTGAGTCGTATCTCTGATGAAACAAGCTTTTTGACATCTCAGAAGTTTCTTAAGCTTCTGTGTTATTTGTAAATGATGGATCATCTTGTTTCAAGAACGAGACTTACTTGATTTAAGAAAAGCTGCTTTATTGTCAAATGTTAACAGTCAACAGTTTTTGCCCAACTCATCAGAACCAAAGAGTGCATTCAATTCTTCTATTACAATCTTCTACATTACATTCTATACAGACTCCACTATTTGTGTTCAGGGAGTGATGTGCAATGATGTCTGAGTTCATACTTCACTGGAATGTACTTTCTATGATTGAAGGTCAAATAGTATGGTATATAATCAACAAGATTTTGAGCATTCACAAAAACATTGGCTTGAGCTAGGTAGGAAACTTCTACCTCATAAGCTAAATAATGATCATTCCCCTCCATTGTAGAGAGGTTGGCATTCAAAACAATACACTGACGCATTTACAATATAGATGTTTTTCACAAGTTTTTTCACCTCAGACACTGGGCCCATTTCAACTTCACCAGAAAAAAATGGATGTTTGTCATGCACATTCTGACTACATTCATATAGTTGGTTATGCTTCACAAGATGTTTACAAATATTGGTAAAACTACTTTTCAAAGCCCACTGCTTGAAAAAGCAATGCTTTGACTCAAAGCGCATACACATATGCCTCACTGTAGGACCAAGTGCCTTCATCTGAGGAGGAAGATGCAGAAGGTTATGCTGTTTAGGTATGATGTTTATATATGGAAACAGTTGTTTGAAATGTTTCAAATGTTGCTCTATTATTGCTCTCTATATAAAGCTTCAGCCTTGAAAGAGTTGAGAGAGCAATAATAGGTGAAAACAGAATTTTGACTATCTCTAACAATTTAAGCAGCATTTTTGTGTAATCATTTTCTCCAATTGTGTCAATGCAAATGGCAGGATCTTCAACATAACCAGCATCTGCCCAGAGGACTGTTTCAGTTATTGTCATTTGATGCATTTGATGACATCGTTTTGACAGATATGGGCCACAGGAGAATAAGGGAAACCAATAATTGCACTGTTGAATATTTCAAAATCCATATGCCCTGATAGCACAAGATGCTTTAAAACACATTTGATTTCATATGGGGCAACACCTTCCAGAATTACATGCATGATGTCTTGTGGGGTTTGATTGATTATATCAAAGTGAAGAAATTCAGTTAATTTGCTTCTCCTGTTTATACCATATGTCGTTTTTAGGTTTGCTTTCAGAAAGTCAGTGCTTGCCTTTTCAATCACTCAAGTCACTACATTGCCTGATATGACTTGCCATGGTCCTTTTAACAAACACATTTTCATTAAATTGTTCCTGCATGTCTTGAAAGTTGCATTCGCAGTGCCTACATTTACTGTAGGCAAACCCTACTCCCTCCTTAAATCCAGCCACTTCATGTTGAGCTAGAGTGTCTCCACACACAGACATAAGCGCCCCATAAATTGTCTTCTCACCATTTGCAGTGACAACTTTAACACCATCATACAGCTCAATTAAGTCACAGTTTATCCTCTCATATCTTATCAATACCACAATTGGAAAGATGTTTTGATTTTACCATGGCAAGCAGACGAATGGCAGCAAGTCTTGATCGGTATTTAGGGTTGATGTTACCTAAGGTGTAATAAATCAATAATAATTAGTTTTTGGTTGCCCGAGATCCAAGAGGATTGCATAACTCAATTTCATCTGTATATACAATTAACTGCAATGCTGTGGGAACAGTGGGTGCGACTTAATGTCTCCATCAATTAAATCATGAAAAATCCATCATTGCGTTGCTGTGGCCCCTCTTCAATCACTGCAAGGGCTCTTGGATGTAATAGCAGCTTCTCCAAACTGGATATAATGAAAGCAATGGTTCTTAATGGTAAGGACTCTGGAGTCTCCCCTTTTCATGTAACATACTGCATGTTTTGAGATAATAATCTCTGGTTCAACTGGTTGGAACAGTTCTTTAATTGTCTTATCCTGCAAATGGGTTGTAGCAATTTGACTGAAAGGGTCAACAAAATGGTCAAATATCCCCATTGCATTACTCTTCAGTTGATCCAGGTCCCCAGAATGTCCCTCAATCATGTTACTCATTTGATGTCTTGGGTGCTCCAATAATGACGCCTGATATTGCTGGACTCCATTCACCATCTGGTTAACAGCTCTCTGAGGAGGGAAAAAACAACAAAAAAACAAAAAACTACATTATGAACCTTATTTAAGCATTTAAGCAGCAGTCAAACACAGCTCATTGAAAATCTGCAACTTTCCCTTTAAGCTGAGAGGAATATGAATGAGGCCATGCAACAGTTGGAATTGAGGTTCAATGGAATGTTAGAATATAATGTCTGCTGGTTCCTTAGGTGGTTGAAGTACTGTCTTCAACACCTAAATTGATCCTGTTTAATTTCTTGTGTCTTCACTGTTGAGATTAAGTGATGCAATGGTAAAGACCAAAGAAATTAAATTGTATAGATTTCTAATTCTGTGGTTAGACTGACTACTTCAACCATCCTAGGAACCACCATAAACAAACATCTCAACATTGTATTCTAACATTCCATTCAGTCCCAGTTCCAACTGCTACAACATATTTGAAGTCATTCTTTACATTTTTAGCTTACTGCTTTTAAGCTTGCTACTAAAAAAGAAATACTATTCATTGGAAAACAATTACCTGTGTCAGTCGATGGGATTCTCTGGCTTGAAGAAGAAGTGCAGCTGCATGTTTGAAAAGGTCAACGTTCACATGACCGTCTCCACCTTCTTGAAATCCACTCTGAAAGAGATTAACAACACACATATCTATTAAAACAGGAAACATGTTGGCATTTGCAGGTAGCACCATCAACCAATCTGACAACTAGCTAGTTAGATT
>JAOPJO010000118.1:15203426-15214987 GCA_027123675.1 Molva macrophthalma | reverse complement strand
AATCTACTACTACGGTCTGCCGGTGATAAGGGCTCATAATGTTTACAATATTAACTGAATCTACTACTACGGTCTGCTGGTGATAAGGGCTCATAATGTTTACAATATTAACTGAATCTACTACTACGGTCTGCCGGTGATAAGGGCTCATAATGTTTACAATATTAACTGAATCTACTACTACGGTCTGCTGGTGATAAGGGCTCGACCAGACCGAAGCGTCGCCATCTTTTCGTCAGAGAGCGGTGACTCAATTTGGGGGACCAGAAGTCACTGCAACCTCCCAGCCAGCATCTGGGTCTGGAGGAAGAGGGTTGGTTAGGTTACAAGTTATAGTGAAAGGCAAACAATCACAAACATTTCCAAAAAAAGGTAATCTCTATACCACCTCAAGGTATTGCTCTTCCTCATGTGGATTTATGATAATTTGCCTAAGCTGATCAGGAGTGGGCTGCACTCTCTACGGAGGATGATCGATCAAGCCAGCTTCAAATGTTTTGAGGGATACTTGGCGCCATGGTGAATACGTAGGAGGTGCTATGTGATATGTCAAAGAGACCATCTTCATCAAGCATGTGAAGCACATAATGGATGCAAGTAACAGCTATGAAACGTCACACCAGAATGCCCGTTATATATCTAGTTAAAGCCACCCTGGTATTTAGCGTTATGCCCGGAAATCCTCCATTATATTGCTTTCACTGCTTTTCCACTCTATATCACCAGCTGTATTGCAGTCCTTACAATATTGCATGTTGGCTATACATTATCACAATAGGCTACAAAACCATAACATTATACTACATGATTGAATGGTTAAATAGGCCAGGGTATTTTGTTCAGTGAACTGCTAATGTAATACAAATGTATTTCTCGCTAAGGTTACGTGACATTGCCAAATTACGCTGACATCACCAATCTAAGTTTTCCATAAACCATCACGGGGGATGAATGTTCTCTTCATAGCAAGCTAAACTATATTCACATGATTAGTTAAAAAGAAGCAGGCTACTAACCTACTAGAGTCAGGAGCTCAACTTGATGTTCCACCTCCTGTTGACTCATATCAATGTTTGTATCTCCACCGTTATTCCAGCTAACGTTAGTCTATTTATCAGGAGTTTATCTGATTTGATTCATTACTGATCTTTTCTGAGTGTCTGGGCCCCAGGTGAGTGTCTGGGCCCCAGGTGAGTGTCTGGGCCCCAGGTGAGTGTCTGGGCCCCAGGTGATCTACCACTTGGCAGATTGCAGCAAACAACTGCTAGAAGGGTTTTCCCCCCTGGTTCCTTGATAGTGAAATTATATTCCTCCTCCAAAAGTCGAATTCTATGTTTATTTAAACATTCCCATTGGCTATTCAGGCAGCAGTGTCAAATGTGGGTCAAGTTTTGTACCCTTAGGTTTGGTTTGGACTCGTATATTTGATTCGTACCTGTAAACTTAGTATTCACACATACAATTGAGTTCTGTGTTGTGGGTGAAACGTTTTTTCACCCACAAACAGATAGATAACTGCACACCTGATGTGTAACTGCACACCTGATGTGTAACTGCACACCTGATGTGTAACTGCAAATGAAATCTATTTGTTCAAATATTCTTTACAGATTCACACATTTTGTTTCTTACCTTTTTACCTAATTTCATTCCATACTTGTGAGGATTGTCTGCATCCAAGCAAGGTGTGCGTCGTGTGAGTGGAAGGAAGGTTTCTTGGCTTTAGTTTGGTGCTAAACGTGTTGGTTTAAAGTTAAGAGAATGCATTGCACCTTATGTTTTCGGCATTGGTAAGGATTAGTTTTGTCATGTTTGGTAATCAGAAGTAGCGATCATATCCACTTCCTTGAAAATGCCTCCAGTAGTTTTTGCTAGCTGTTATACAATCTGGCGATGCTGGGGTTGGTTCACTATATTCAAGCTTTTGTTGAAAAGGCATCCTTCAAAATGGTGATGCTCACTATGTCTCCTTCCTTATTTCATCATTTCAAATTGTATTTGTTAATATTCATTGGTCACTTGTCTAAATCTGGTTTGGTGGGAAGCCAACGCAGTCACAAGCATATATTGCCCATGGCGGGGCGAACATGGGGTCATGTTTATACTGCACCTTGTCATTATGTGGACAAACTGCTCTGGCAGAAGCCTTTGAGTCAAGTGTTATTTTCAATCAAGTGCACCATTCTATTGGAGCACCCACAGGGTCATTCTGGAAAAGTAAATTATTGCTACAAGGCAAGGTTCTACTACGTAATTAATATAAAATATTTAATAAAATATTTATTTGTAATATTTATCTTTAAACTTTATTATAAAATAAATATCAAGACAAAATATAATTTGATTTGTTTTTTAGAAATATCTCTAATACACGCTGGGTTCTGTTCCCTAGGTGACCCTGCTGAAGTACGGTGTGTATGAGGCCCTCTTCACCCTCCTCGCCTCCTGCATGAATAAAGATGGCCTCCTGGTGGCTCGCGGTGGCGGCTTCATCACTCGGGAGTTCCTGAAGAGTCTGCGGCGACCCTTCAGTGACATGATGGAGCCCAAGTTCCAGTTTGCCACACGCTTTAACGCTCTGCAGCTTGACGACAGCGACCTGGCACTGTTCGTCTCCGCCATCATCTGCTGTGGAGGTGAGAAGCACAAGACCGCTAACCAGCTGGTCATTTCCTGTTTTATATTTTAAAGACCCCTCTAGTGAAAATGTTTTACCTCCTACCTTTCCAGGTAACATTTATATTCAAATACAACGCATAGTAGAACACATCAGCACAAACATTTATTCAGAAAGCCTAGATCTTCTACATAGGATTGTTTTGCTATTTTAACTTTATTCCATGTGAGACAGTACGAGCTTTCCATTTCAATTGCTCATATATTTTCTGTAGGAAATGGAACTGTGATGAATTTGGAAATATGTGATAGAAAGAGAACGTTGTTAATTAATCATAACCCCATACATATTTTACTCACCACATATATAATTTGAAGACTGGAGTCATTTTGGTCATCTTGTGTGTTTGAAGGCACGCTTAAACTGGTGATTTTGATGAATTCAGTGTTTTGTTTTGACCAGTGTTCTCCTGATCTATGTCCATGGTTCTCCCACACCTGTACTGGGGGGAAGGTGTGAAGGGGCTGAGAGGGTATGAGGAATTTAGAAATTAGCATATTCATAGATCCGTTTTAAGATGCTGCTTAGCCATTTTAGTTTAGTTTAGTTAACGTAATTTATTCAAGGCTTTCATATTCATCTAGAGGGAGTCCTTAACAATTTGATTGGATTTGTTTCTCATTCTCATATCATTCCCTCCTTCATTTCTCTTCTTATGTTCTCTCCTCAACTTTTGTCTATACATCGCTCCTTCTCTCTCCTCTCCACTCCTTTCCTCTCCTTGTTGTCCTGTCTCCTCTAGATCGTCCAGGGTTAGTGAATGCCTCCCTGGTGGAGCAACTCCAGGAGAGCATCGTGCAGGCTCTGCAGCTTCACCTGGTGGCCAACCACCGTGATAACGCCTTCCTCTTCCCCAAGCTGCTGCAGAAGTTGGCCGACCTGCGTGAGCTGGTCACCGAGCATGCTCAGTTGGTGCAGGACATCGAGACGACGGAGGACACGTCTCTCCATCCACTCCTGCAAGAGATTTACAGGGACATGTACTGAGTAAAATAGAGGCATTTTCTGATTTACAGGGACTAAATTAGAGAGCGAAAATACGTGAGGCAAAGCAAAGCAGCCTCTAGTTGCTGCTTGTGGGAGTTTACAGTATTACAGACTGAAGTGCTTAAAACCACAAAATGAAATTCAACAAGAGTCCACCATGGGTCACTGAATGTTGATTGTTCATTGCTGAACGTATGCTGCAAGAAACACTAATGTGCTTATAGTTAAAGGATAAGTGAACTATCTTGGATCCCATGGCCTATTCACAGGTGGTCTTGCATGATTCTAGCGTGTAGACACTATTATATCCACAGATTGTCTAGCATGATTCTAGACACCATTATTCCACAAACTGCTTCGGGGTTGAGTTTTTTACTTCTTCCTGTAGCTATGTAGCTGAGCTAGAATGGAAGGCAAGCTTGCGAGTATTTGAAAAGATGAATTGAGTATTTATTCAATAGTTTAATTTTAAGTGAACCTACTACCGACACCAACAAACTCAACACTTATGCAATTTGCGAAATAATAGAATCGTGACAAAAACAACTAGAATCATGCAATCTGTGAATAGGCCCAGACTTATCCTTTAACCAAGGTTCAAGGTTCAACCATCCATCCCTTTTGACACGCCACAAGTCGCTGCCCTGACCCCAGCTGTTCCATGATCTGCTGCAATGGGGCGCGATGCCTCATTTGCAGTGTTGGGTTGGGCTGTAACAGGGATGTGTAGTTATTCACCTTAAACATCTGCCCATTTTCTGATGCTGCTTTGGAAGATGTTTATCTCTCGATTTCCAATTATGATGCGAATCCAATATGAACATACATATATAGTCATGATGCAAACTCTTGAAAGTAACTGTAATCAACAATCAACAATTACTATGTTTGATCAAATGTATACAAAAGGTATTGGTTACATGCAATACTACGTGATTTAAATAGACTTTCAGAAGGATGTGACTGGACTGGGAGCCGTCACTGAAGTAAACACAATAGCCTAACAAAGTCATCCAAATGGCAATCTTCTGAATATGGATGGTCAAACATGGTCAATCAATGAAAGAAGATCTGGTGAGAAGAAGATTATGCACATTGCTACCATAAATCCAAATGGAAAATGACATAGGTTATCACTTTCTTGTTGGTTGGAAAACGAGGTGAGTAGAGGCCAAACAACCAGCTGATCTCTTGCTCAAGAAAAACTCACCATGCCTTTGAAGATTGAACCAGCTGCGCCCACGAGAAATTGGAGGACGTCCGCACAGACGTGCGTGTGGATACTACAAAATGGAGCGTGGTCGTGTAACGGAGGACTTGGGATACAATGATAATTCTCTACACTATATATATGCTACTGTGAATTTCGAGGGCATATACACCTTATGGACTGAGTATAGCCATGACCGTCTGGCTTCAGTAACAGCCATCATCTCTATTTCTCTGCTAGCAAGGTGTGATCACAGCCAACTCTTGCTCTCGAGTTTGCTGCTGCATCGACGGCAATAAGGAACACAAACACTATACCTCAGTAGAAATGCACGAGCTGTGTGTCCATGGAACACACACACACACACAGCAGTTGGGATAAATGATCAGATTGAATTATACTAATGCTTCAAACAGCTGCATGCCGTAGCTACGCCATGTCTATGTCACCTGCGTAGCCCTCAGAATCCATCGCAGTAGGTAACGCACACCTCTCCAGAAATGTAAAACTACGCACCGGGACAGGTGAAGGCCCGAGCAGTCTTTCTGCTGCGTTTTACAGTTAATTTATAATGGAGTAGTTCAGGATGTTTGCATATATGGGCCTTACATCACATCGTAAAGCCTAGGACTGCTAGCAGTGTCGAAAGGTATTCACAGCCTACACGCACCCTCAACCCCAGCAACCGCTCCTTTCCAGTGATTTGCGGGGGCATGCCACTCTGGGCCGGTGAGATAAGTCTCCCAAAGCTATTTGGAGTGAATTCAAGTCATGGTTTCACAGTAAATGCCGTTTACGTGTGATTTTGCGCCCCCTTGCGGGCAAAGTGGTGCCTTTTTGTAATTTACCCTGTGACGTCATTGATTGAGCTATCGTCACAATACTTTATACACTTGTTAACTGAGCTATCCTCTGTGCATGGCACTTTAAAAAGACATGTCCATAGAGCATGTGTAGCAAATTGTGTTATTTGCTCCGTTGGTTATTTAGAATAACATTTTTCAAGACTTTCACTATACAGAGAAATCTATCCAGATGGGCATTATGGCTCCAAGAGGAAAGCAGTAACAGCATGTAAAATAAGGCCTATATACCAAGTTTCAGAAATGTTCCTCCATCGGGGCAGCAGGGCTGATCGTTTGACCGCAAATGATCGCGCACCCTACGCGTAAAATGGTACCAAACTGTTTAGAGACCTGCTCTTCTGGGACTCATGTGGTGGACAAACTTTTGCCCAGTCAGAGGCTGAGATGTGGCCACTCCAAAATACAATAATAAAAGTCCTTACAATAACAATAGTTATCCATAGATACTCTGTGAATACCTGATTAGAAAACATCCCTGAATTAGTCTTCCTGCTGCGTTTTACGGTTCATTTATGATGGACTAGTTGAGGTTTGCATATATGTTCATTCATACACACATCCCATAGCGATTAGCAAACATCACTGATTTTGTGGACTATGCTCAGAATCACTGATGACAAGAACCTATATGGCTATTCAACGCAGTTTTCAAGTTCAACCTCAACTTTAATATGTTTTAGTGTTTCTGTATGAAATGCAAACAATTATAGCCATACCCTGACTAACGTGGCTCACTATAAATCTCTTCTTACAAAGTTATGTCCTTCCAAAGTCCAGTGTTTATTCTTTATTATTTTGACAGCCATGTCCAGCAATCTGGCAGGCGATTGTCTGGTTTGTAAATATAGAAAGAATGAATGAAAGGGACAGCTGTGTTCAGGGAAGGGGGGTTTCATTATAGCAGTATCGATAGTTTATTACTAAATCAATAACACTCTGCATCAAGGATATGGTTTCTGATTTAACTACATGTAAATAAACATATGTGATAATCTTTGTGAAACTTGTAATTAACTTTGTATATTCATCCTGTGGTAGAAATGCCT
This sequence comes from Molva macrophthalma, assembly GCA_027123675.1. Lineage (NCBI taxonomy): Eukaryota > Metazoa > Chordata > Actinopteri > Gadiformes > Lotidae > Molva > Molva macrophthalma. The sequence continues at coordinate 15,208,201 of JAOPJO010000118.1, read as the reverse complement.
TCAATGCTATTCAATAAAAACATCATAGTACTACTATGTTTGGTATCTGTGGAGTCCCTAATTTTTCAGATAATACATTTGAGTTTTTCTTCCTCACAAAGGTTGTGTTCTCTCCAATGTTGGCTGACTTAAAGGTTTAGCTAGATTGTGCAAATCTGAGGCGCTACAAGATGAGATGGTATGGGACAAACTCGGTTTACACAAACTCTTTAGAATTAGGGATGAACTGTTGATTGAAAATAACCTGACGTTGGCTCAGGCCATTAAGTTAGTACTACAGGTAAGACTGCATTGGAATGTGTGCATCTGTCCTTTCCCACGTCACTATCCTAAAAATGTTCAGCCAGTAAATACAACTTATGGCGTTTTTTCCATTGGTACTTTCGTCCATGCGGTGCCAAACCATGCCGCAACAGATATGCCTTTCAATTAACAGCTTAACCGCACCGAGTTGTGCCTAGCGCGTCCGAGATGGACCATCTTCAGAGTGGGGCCAGAAAAGCGGGGTAGCACTTGAATGAAGCACCTGTGCGGTGAGAGAAAAAAACGCTTTACGCAGGTTATGTTTCTATGACAGCATAGCATCACTCTAACCGCCCATGATAGACTTACGTTGCGTAGTTGACTTTTTATTATCTATAGTTGACATATAAAGTTCCGGACAGATGGACACTGCAAGAACAAGTTTCTCCTCCGATTTGTTGTTTAAAAGAGTGACAATTCCCACCTAGGGCTGGGCGATTTGGCCCAAAAATAAAATACAGATTTTTTCAAACTAATGGACAATTTTCGATTTAAACCTCGATGTTTATCGGTTTTTCTCTAAAAAAAACTATAAAGAACAAAATATATGGTCCATCGTTTGCAGAATAATAATGAACCCCTTTTTCTACTGTATAAATCGTGATCTCTTGGTGCTACACACATCTGCATGTCTCTGTTGCAGGTGCTGGAATAGTTGTGTTCCCTATAAACGTGGTAATAGGTCTTATGATTGTCAACATAGTAATCTATGCCATTTTATCACTGTTACCGAAATTAGACCTCAATTTAGCGAGAATAGGAGTAAAATCCTGTCTCCCCAAAACACTACATGAACGTTCCACTCCGCCTCGACCGTGTGATGGTTTGTTGGTGACGCTGAATGCCATTTAGTTTACTCTTCAACGTCACAACCAAGGGGCACCGCAGGCGCTGTGTGTGTGGACAATAGTTCAGAAACGCCATTTTTTAACACGTTAACGACACGTTGTCTATGCATATTTTGTTTTCCATAGTCTAGTTTCATAGTTTGGCTTTCCATAGTCTGGCCAGCGGTTGAATGCAGCGTCCAAGAGGGTTAACAGGGATGCCAAGTTTTCAGAAAACCTTGCAGTGAGATTTGACAGGCACATTTGTTTGGGGCCCGTTCGGGGTCGCAACCACGCAATGAGTATGACTACTGTAACCGAGCGTCTTGGGTTCGCCTAACTGGGCAAGTTGTAGTAAACAATAAATGGGACAGAGACGTAGTACCGTAACCAGCAACAGCTTATCTTTATTCTACCTCAGCACAGGTCTAAGAACGCGCCCGTCCGCTCACACCTCATGCCTTACGGCAACCCCGAGGGGACACAGCACCTCAAATTACAGGAACCCTTTCCAACACAGAACAGTCTGTTACATTACTTACACTCATTTCCCAAGTTTCATAACTTCTAATCCTTAACCAAACCATAAAAGTGGTCAATGATCACTATTGACCAACGGGTATGGGACTTTTTGACCCAGACCGGACATCCGGTGTTCTGCCAATGTTTGCTCCTTCGTCAGATTTTTCTACCGTTGTGCGAATCGATAGCAGAGACTTTCGAATCGTGCTACCCTATCAAAAATGCTACCTTATGTGTTTGGTAGCGTATATGATCTGTAGACCAATATCCTCTATCAAATGATGCTCCCACTACAGAATCACGTTATTTTTCACCACAACTCACCCTATGTACACTGTAAGAATATGGGGAGCATATTTTGATGCTGTATTATAACGTCTTTATTCAAGGGGTATTCAGGGGTACCGTATGTGGATAGACCAATTGCCTCTATCAAACGATGCTCCCACTACAAAATCCCGTTTTTTGTTTTTTTTTGATTCTGTATGTGTGTGTATATACACAATAGATAATAATTCTTAAAAATAATAATTCTCCCTCCCACCCCCACCACCACCGACAAAAACTTTTTAAATATTTTTTTTATATTATTATATGATATGCTATTTATCTGTTGAACGTGAATCAAATTCTTTTTTTCATTTAAAGTATCCAGCACTCATTTTATGTAAGCGTATTTGTTCAAATTGAAATGTGACCAATATATATATTTTTTTTAATATTTTTTTTATTGTGTAGTAGGAGGGCCCATAACAATTATTCCACTTGCCATTTCTTATGACGATGAAATGCAATTGACGTTGCCCGCGTTATTTAGCTTACTACCAAAATGACTGTGGGCTGATCGGAAAACTAGGACGTCTCAAACTCACAGTATTTCGGCATGCAGTCGAACTACGGTACTGCGCTCACGCCATCTGTAGATAAGAACAACATTCCATTTGTTCACTTACTTTAATGAATGATAGCAGTGAAATGATAATAATCAAACATGTCATGAGCGGCTGAAAGTGCCGGTGTGTTTACATTGAAACAGAGTTATCCACTTCCTGTTCCGCTACGTGCAACAGCATAAAGGACCGTAGTGCAATATTCCCTAATCTGCACTTTGGAGAAGCGCGGTCACGCCATCTACACTTAAATAAGTGATTGTGCACCTACATTGCTCTGTATGGTAAAGCGCTTTTGTGCCGACAGGGACTTCTTGGTGCATTCAAGTACACCTCTTAAACTTAGAAATATGTACTCTAATGGCCACGAAAGTTGTTTAAAACATTTTCTACAAACTCCACCATATGTTTATTGAACATTTCCCTAGGTACCTCTGTGAGGTTGTTTTACTGTATGACATTTTAATAATTAGATTCTAACCTTATCCCTAAAACACATGTATTACCATATAGGCAGATATTAGAAAATCATAAAAAAATCGAATCTAATTGTTTTCTACAAACTCCACCATATTCTTGTTCAACATGTCCCTATAGGCACCTCTGTGTTGATTTTCAAGTGATTTTACTGCAGCATTTTTTAATAATTAAATATATAATTGTGTGTGTGTGTGTGTGTGTGTGTGTGTGTGTGTGTGTGTGTGTGTGTGTGTGTGTGTGTGTTGTGGTAGCCCGACTCCCAGAAACCCCCATTTTACCTTTGGAATAAAAGGTGTCGGTGATTATTCAAGCCTCGTCGGCTAATTTATTGAACAAAAAAAGGTAATATGCATTCATTACTTCAGCCGGAAAAACAAAAAGAAAAACGATCGCTGGCTCCGTGAGCCGCGGGGAATGTCAATTAGAGTCTCTCTGGCCGTGCCAGTCTTTCTCTCAAACGAGGGGAGTGGTAGTCAGGGTGGATCCCGACGGGCAGCGTCCGGTCCATCCTCTCTCCCTCGGGGGAACGTCCAGGGGGTTACTCCTCTCCGTGGAAGTCCGGTCCGTCTCGTGGCGTTTCCCGGTACACGATATGCTCCGCTTCCTGAAACACATATATCACCCCTAGTTTGCCGAGGTGCCCTCCTTTTATACCTCTCCCTTGTCCCTCGTTTGCACGCCTTCGTTCTCCCACTCAGGTGTTGCCCATTGCGCTGAGTGGGGCGGGTGCTGATGTGCTCCCTGGCGCCGGCTGGGGGAGACGGGCGGTATATGCCGTCCACCACCTTCCCCCTCGGCCACCTGGGGCGCTGTGCCGGAGTCGGGTCGCCACAGTGTGTGTGTGCGTGTGCGTGTGTGTGTGTGTGTGTGTGTTGATTTGTGGTAGGGAGGGGTTGGGCAGGAGTGGAAGGGAGAGAGAGATTATTGAGAAATGTTTTGTGTTTTCAATTTGTTTAGGGCATTTTAACTCTGACCTCCTTTAGTTTGTTGGGTCGCTCTGTTGTGAGCGAGTGTGGAAGGAAGGAAGGGAGAGAGAGAGTTATATCTGCCCATAAAGTAATGCATGATTATTTGGGATGTCTTTAACATGTAATTATAAAAAAAAAGCAGCCCACTTGGGGACATTTTGAATCAGAATATGGTGGAGTTTGTAGAAACAATTTGATTCGATTTTTTTATGAATGTTTTAAATCAGCCTATATAGTAATACATCCCTATTGGCGATGAGTTTAGCATCTAATTATTACAACGTCATACAGTAAAACAACTTAAAAATCAACACAGAGGTACCTAGTGACATGTTCAACAAGAATATGGTGGAGTTTGTAGAAAACAATTTGTTTTAATTATTTTATTCATTTTCTATATCTGCCTACATAGCAATGCCTGCATATTGGGTAAGACATATGTAACACATATGTAATTCAACAAAGGAAAATAAGAAAGAAAAAATATAATCTTTACCGTTTTAAGCAACTTTTCTTTTGGCCATTCGAGTACATATTTCTGAGTTCACGAGGTGTACTTGATTGCACAATGAAGTCCCTTTCGGTTCCAAAGTGCTTTACCGTACAAAGCAGTGTAGATACGCAATCTCTTTTTAAGTGTAAATTCGCATGACCGTGCTTCTCCAGAGTGTAGATGGCCTGATCGCAGTTACTATGGTGACTGTGGGCCGAGCTCAGTGCTCTGCTCTGTCTGTAAGGTCGAGCTCAGAGCTCTGCTCTGTCTGTAAGGTCGAGCTCAGAGCTCT